>JBBBDQ010000553.1:705000-995700 GCA_037127315.1 Ascarosepion bandense | reverse complement strand
TATATATATATATAAGAGTGAATAAAATGGTAAGTAATCAGGATTCCAATTTAATATTCTGGCTCATACAATTATTATTATTGATACTATTGTCCTCAGTACCTTGTCCCTTCAAGATAGTTCTTAACTATTTCCCTACCCTCGTATCTGAATTTTGTTATTTTGTCAGTTTTCCTATTATTAGTTCCGACATATACTTACACAACCAAACTAGGTAGTTTAAGAGTTGTTTTCTTTTATCTATCTTGATTTTAATCTGTACGGAAAATAATCATTTTCCAAGTAATCTGTTCTCATTACGTGCTATAGCAATTTCAACCGTCTCGTTCTGATGCTAAGTAAAAGTGTATTTTTTGTCTGCCTTTTATCTCGAACTTCTCTCATATTCCGTCCATGTTATTCTTGGCATCCTCCTGTAGAACCAGATTTCTTTTGGTTTAGTTATTTCTTCATACGTGAGGAAAGTTTTTAGCATTTACTACCAAAGAGAAAGACCGACGTTACATCACAATTCAGTATACTTTTCTAACTCTAAGACATGTTTTTTTTTTTTAATATTGTGTTTTAATTTTGGAAAACAAATATCACTAAACAAATCCACATTCAGATTTCCGTGTAATATTACATGTCTTCTGTTAATACTCCTCTATTCTACTGACAATATGTACTTGCTTGATTTTGATATATGCCATTTCTTATTTGCATGCTAAACTGTTCCTTTTGATGACAAGAATTCACTTTGTCTTCTTGCACATAATGTTTGAACACGTACTTTCGAATAATTGATTTTCTTTATTAGATGAACTGCTTTTAAATTTACAGACATGTACATAGTATTTAACATTCTGCCAAATATATCACTCAAATAAACTGCATCATTTTTAAAGCACGCATGAAAGTTCATTTTGAAAAGTTATTTCAGTTCACACACAGCTGCACCTTAGCGTTTTAAGGGAAACATCTGTAAATATTCTCTTATGCCAAGACGTAGGAATTTAAGTTATCCGTTTAAGTTATCCATCAAACAGGCGAGGCGTAGAAAGTAGCCAAAATAGAAAACGTAAAAATGAAATAAACGTAAGCAAATATATGGACAGAAGGGAAATGTCACGCCGCAAACGAAAACTTATTTCTGATTTGAAAATATAGTGAAATTTCTCGATCACTATTTATTCGATAGTTATGGATGTTTCAAAAGATGTTGTGGAAATGTTTATACGAGATAGTTAATGCCTAAATTAAAAGAAAAAATCAACATAACCTCTCATTATTTACACTGTTGGGACTGTTATCCTTATTCTTATTGCCAAATTCATGATGTTTTGGACGATGAACGCTGTGGCCTATTTTGGTTCCTAGAATTCGAACCCACCTTTTCGTTTCGATTATTAGGTATACAATTCTCGTTCCGTGTGCCATGATACTTCTTGATGTTATGTAGTTATCTCCCTTTAATTCAACTCTCTATGTTATTTGTTCACAATTGCTGTATCCAGTTATTTAACTCACAACACATTCGGTCAAGTCACTGGATCTAACTAACATTTTATCAACTGGAACATATATCCAAGCACCTGACGAATGCCGAGCTGTTCAACAATCCATCTTTCTAAAGATCCATATTTCTACTGATACATTCTTAAAACAATCTTACGTATGGCTAGCTTCTTCTTCTATGTGCCCTGTCCCTTCAGGACGTCGGCGATTATGGCTTTCTACATCTCCCTGTCTCTGGTGGCTCTTAGCACGCCTTCTCCTGTTACACCACGCAACCCCCGTTTCATCATCCACCTGATCAGGCCCTTCAAATGCGTTATCAGCTGCCTTCCTCTGTGTCTTTTTCATTCTGTCTGGCCTGTCGGTATCAGGTTCTCCAAGCCCTCCCTCCTCATTGCATGTCCCAGTAACTTCAGTTGTCTTTTCCTGATGCTATTAATTTTATTTTTGTTGCTGTTCTTTAATGAACGCAAAACACATCCTAGGTTAGAGATCATTCAAGTAAATCAGGTGGATCAGACTCAGATAATGTCACATCTTACGGGGATGATTTTAGCGTGGTGCACTTTTGATCAAGTTTCACAAGATGCGGCATCAACCGAGCATACATCCTCGGCATGCTAGCGTAATTCTTAATTATAGCAACCATGTCAGCAGGAATGTCCTTAAGTCTAAACCTGTTCTTCACGCAGATGATAACCCTAAAATGCTGTATTCTATATAATTTTGCGTGAAAAATGAAGTTATCTTTAAACAGTCATATGTCAGTTTAGTTCTATAGAAAAAATGTAGTTATTAAAAAGATTTGATGAAATTAACGCATTTCCCAGGCCCAGCATTGCTTCTTCAGTCAATCTATAACATTTTTCAAATAGCGCTCGTATTCCATCTTATTTCAAGCCATTAATGTTTAATATATAATTATTTCTTAATTATAAAAATAAAATAAATGATCGGTTTAATCATAATTGCATAACAATATTCGTTTTTAAGTAGAATATTCTCTGCATAAATGATGACTGCAAAATACTCCGTTAATCCGATGTCCCTCAAGGCTCTATCCTATCTCCTACGCTTTTTCAAATCTTCATCAATAATCTTCCTAATGCAATCATTTTTCAAGTAGTCAGCTCTACAGATAATACCACTATTCCTATCTCAATAAGAAATCTGCCAAGGATAATGTCAACCTCGTGGCTGCGCTTGAAAAAAAAATGCAATCTGAGATGGATGGGGTAAGAAATCACTAATTTAATTTGAAAGATTTCAAAGCAAAACTTCTCTCCTTTAACCACCATAAAGAAATTTTCTTATATTCCATCAGTATATATCACGCATATATTGTCACCCAGAAAGTCAATGCATTGCGCCTTTACGGCCTAACTCTCTCAACCGAACTCAAGTGGAAAGACTACAGCCAATCAATACGTACATCTACTGGTGGGAATTTTGGGTCACTGTGTCGAGACAAATAGTTTTTCTCTTCATAATCCATCTTCACATTTATACAGTTGTCATATTTAGTAAGGTGATCATGCTACTCATATCGGCGTTCTCTACGAAATCCAAAGGAGGGTCTGCAATATAATCGATTCCAACTTGGCAGCTCGATTTCAGTCATTTTCTCATTGATTGGGGCTGGCTTCTCTGTTTTTTGCAAATATTTTACGGCATCTGCTTTAACGAGATTATTTCTCTGGTGCTCAGACAACATAAATTTACTCGTGCAACTAGATTCGCAACTAGATCTAAAACTGTTACCGTCAAAGCAATATAGCCGTCACTTCAACTCTAATTGTTTTTTTTTCTCTGATTTTCCGTCTGTCGAACTCCCTTCCGTATACTAGCTTCCTTGATAACTGCAATCATCAAAAGATCTTACTGTATGACTCTGCGCACCAGTGGCAGTACTGCCTTGCTTGGGTTTAAGCGATTATGATATATATATATATATATATATATATATATATATATATATAATTTCGAAAATATTTGAGATATTCTACAATTTCAGAGATAAAACATATTTCACAGTCAAACATGCTGCCCTCAGTTCCAGATGATAAAACAGTTAATATTCAAAATCATCCAGAAAAGCATCACATACAGACACTACCCTGCCAACTGCCTACACAGAGAATAGATATTTCTAACCGTAATCTATAAGAACATTTCCTCGCTATATATATATATATATATATATATATATATATATGTTTATATATAAGATTTGAAGTTATTAGTTTTATTTATAGACTCCGTTATATTTCATATTAATGCCTACCGTAAAACTTATTATTAGTTAAGAGGAATCAAATAAAACTTCAAAACAAATTTCTAATAATAAAAAGAAAATTTATAATCTTTAAAAAATCCGCGTTTAATTACATGAATTATATAGATTTTATGTTATGTATTTTACATTTTTAAAAGAACATTATTTATTATTTGTTTAATTATAACTCAAGTCTTATAGATTATGATTTATTGGTCCATTTACTACAACTTAGCAAGCCCTTTTCCAATCATTGTTCAAGCCATTAAAAATTTATATTGTAATATTTCTTTTCGATAATAAATTTTCATATATCTTTTAATATTTAACCCATAGTCTGAGAGAGAAATGATTGACTCATAGCTTTGCCAATAGTATTTGCACGTAATCCTAGTTTGCAACACATGGCGTTCTCAATTAGACATCCAGATTAGTAGCGTCCAGGCTCGACGTTGCTTAACTTTGGTGATCATACAGAACATATATTTTAACGTGATGTAGCCTCAAGCCGAAGGGTTAATGGTTCTTTATTTTAGCCCAATAATACTTACCCTCTGTAAATATCACTTTTTACTCCTCTATGTATTATCAACGTTTTGCTTTTTATAGCAACATTTAGATATGTTACAAATTAAACTTTGCAACCTGACTATGAATGGATGAAAATATTGTTTGGATTTCGTTACGTTGGGGTATTTTTCTCCAAATACTTGAGATTGTTTTCCGCATTTTATCCCTTGAGAAAAAAAATCACTTTATAATATTCAATATATTTTATATATAATGTTGAATCTTTTAAAGTAGGTAACATTTTAAAAGAAAAATATCGTTGATTTTTAAAGATGTCAAAAAACAATGTTGATTTAATTACAATGGAATGGCATGTTAATACATTTCTTTAACTTTCATATAGATGCATTTTATTTATTTTTTAAATGTTTTAAATTGAAGTATTCACATATATTGCATTTTATGCATTATTGTAAGTCATTATGTTGCACCCAAACATGCATTTTCTAGAAATACTACTATAGAAAAATTGTGATACAGTAGAGTGGGTAGCTCCGTATCATAGATCTAGTCAGGATGACGTCATATTTTTGCACTGACCTTAGTTAATGTGTTTCATTATGAAACGACTAGAATTAAAAAATAAGCGAATAATTGTCCTTTTGTAGTAACCGGCAAAACAATGAATTAAGCTGATTTTGCTATTCGGGATCTATCGTTTTTATTCGTTAATCTTCAGCATCTCTTGTCGATCTCAAATAATTTAATGTTCAAAAGAAATAAAATTTGTTTGGCGTGATTCGTTGTAATGTGAAAATAGTTCTAATAAATATGTAGACATAACGATTTCGTGACGAAATAATACGTTTTGCCAAGGAGAAATAATAAATTTCAGATTGCGTGATAGTGTTACTGAATGCTTCTGGAACAGACTCAATAATGATTATTGTATTTTATAGCCAGACGAAATTATACGTGAATCTGGCGAATTTCGTTCTTTTGAGTCTCAGTCTATTGGCTTTTGCACGCATAATTATTGATGCTCGTCGTTCAGTCATTTTCTTTTTTTATTTATGACAGACAAAAATGTATATTGCTCTGGAGATGAGACATTTCTTCTGTGATATTTTAAAAAAATGGGGAATTGATTCCATAATGATTGAAAAAAATTTCTTCACAAGTCTTTAGGCAACTGTCAGTGAACGACTGTAGTTGCAAACGGAGAAAGAAATAAAAAAATAAAAAATGCCAGACAGGAACAACGTTTATATTAACATATGATTATGACCATATATTGGCCTTTCAAAATAATACTTTCTTCGTGATTTGCAAGAGCAATTTAATTGATGATAAAATAATACTTTTTAAACTGAAGTTATTAAGAATCCTGCACAGGGATCATACAAAATAACTCCAGATTTCTGATTTTTATGAAACTCTAAAATACTCTAGTGAGTATTTGGGAGGAAATTTATTTTTTAAAAAATTGCGTATTACTGTCATCGAGATTGATATAATATATAAAACGAAGCCTATTCGTAGGATGAACATGGAACTACATTAATTACTTTCTGAATAAAGAAAGTTTTTCTAAAGTTTTCTATCAAAGAACATCGGTAATGTTTGTTTGGGTGTATTCTCGTATAATATAAAGTATAACAGAGGACTGAATCAAATATTCTTAACGTTAAATTTTATTCCAAAAGTGAACATTATCAATTAATATTCATGCTTCAAATCTCTCCATTTTGTTCATCATTCTCTGCATGGGTTCTCTTCATTTTGTTTATCATTCGTTACTTCTGTTCATCTTTTCAGCCTTTTTTGTTTTCATTCTTATCATCTAGTTAAACATTCATTGCTTCGCTTCTCTTCTTATTATATAGCATTCCTTATTCTAGTTCTATTCCTCTACTACACTATTTAGTGTTTTAGATATGTACATCTTTTTTTAGCATCCGTTGCTTTTTCCCTCCTCAACGTCTTCATCATACATTAGCTCAGTTCTCTTCATCTTTTCTAGCATTGATTCCGCCAGTTCTCGTCATCTTTTCCAGTTCTCCAGTTCTCTTCACCTTGTTCAGAATTCACTGCTTTAGTCTTCTTATTCAGAATTCATTGCATCAGTAGTCCTCATCTTCAGCCATTTTATTCATATCTCTTCATCATTTTTATCAATACTTACTTCAGTTTTTATCTTGTTCAGCCTCTTTCATTACTTTTTGTCTTCATCCTGATCAGCTGTTATTGACTCAGTTTTCTACATAGTGTTTATTATTCATTGCATTCAGTTATTTACATCATTTTCAGCATTCATTACCTTCATAATGTTACCTTCAGTAATATTACCTAACAGTTCAGAACTATTGTATTGGTATCACGTTGTATTGGTATCACGCTGATATTTTACTTCTAAATTGTCTTGTGTTTCTTGAGTTACAATTTTAATACATATTGAAATAATGAAAGATATTCTATAGTGATAGTATTGTGTTGATATCGATAGATGTTAAAACATATAATTATTCCTCTACTGTTTCCTTCGATGAGTATATTTTACTACGTTCAGCCAAATATTTTACCGTAAATATTTCCTCCATTTTAGTGGCATCAGTTGTTTTCAGACAACAATCCCCGAAAAATATTTCACATATAAATGCATTTGATATATACACAGAAAAATATCAATATGTTTCTCAGGAATAAGTCGAACAGGATATTAAGCTTATATTATCGAACATTTCTCAGTTTGTGAACGAAAAATTCTCCAATTCAGTATCCTATAATAACATTGATGTTACGAAGAAATGTAACGAATAAAACGTTTTGCTGCATGAAATCATTTTTATATATATTTTCAGCACACGTAAGGCAAGGAAGCCACTAAAAAGCAAGGGAATACTGAGGGTTATAGAGAATTAAATATTACAATAAAAAACAAAATTAATAAGACAGAGGATAGGGATTGACAATGCAATAAAATTGTGGAAGATGAAAGTTGACTGGGTAGCAAGAAGCAGAAAGGAATTTCCGCAAGTAGAAGCACGAAATAAAACGTTAACGTAGTACTTCCAGTTACATCTTGCAATTTTAGTTCTGAATTGATGAGTTCTTGCCGGCAATCATTTCATAGCATGAGTACCACTAGGAAAAGTTAATCAGAACAAACACCATTATACGATTATTTATAGAAAAAACACAAGAAAGCTACACTGTAATGGTGGTAAAATGACCGACCGTGAGATGCATGGTCAGGAAAAATAGCATTGTAGATACTTCCCTAGGTCTTATCAAGAATCCATAAATATATAGAAGGCGCGCCAGACTAGCTGCGGCAGCAATATCCGAAGCAACGGAGAATGGTAGACGTATGAATGTGTACGATAGATTCTGGGAAATGTAAATGTCTATCACAATATAATGAACAAAATTTCCTAGCAGTAGAGCTAGCAATTCACTCAATATATTCTTTCAACTTCATGTCATTAGAAAACGTTTTACCAAGAGATGGCGCAATATGTTCTTCTTCTGTTAGATAGACATGCTAAAGGAAGTTAGAAAGGAGCTTATTTGACGATTAAAATAGAGCATCTTTGATATAGAGGCGTTAAAATTCAGAAAAAGCTATTACTTGCCCCAGTTTACAGATGTACAAAGCATCCCCTCCAACGTAAATAATTTTTTAAATCAACAGCCAATTTGATCATTTCGAAATATTAAGTCGTACTATTAACCTGAGAACACTAACCATTGGTATATAGTACCCAGCTGAAATGACGCCATTTTAATTACAACTAAATTAAATTTTCAGTACCGGATTTTCCTACCGAAATAATGTTTTTCAGTTCGTATTAATGTTAACTTAAAGTACACATATTGTAGTGCCTGCATGTAAAACATTTCAAATAAAGATTGATATTAAATATTTTTTGATATTTTTAAAATCGGGTATGATACAACCATGGTTAGCAGTGGTGTAACTGTAATTGATGGTTAGTGTTCCAGGATTAAGACAGAAAAATATTCTACCCCGTAATGCTATTCTAGACGACAGTCATTCCTATGTGCTTTCAGTCTTCGCCTTTTTATTTCTCACCATTTATGACAGCCCTACGAGGATAATTAAATTCCACTTACTTGCACATTTTTAATGACCTGTAACCATGATCAACATTATTTGTTTTCTGTTTTGCTGAAAGATTTCTGCCTTATTACGGATTTTATTAAAACACTTGAGATTTTTTTCATTCTTTTTGAGTTTGCCATCAACCAATTATCTTCCGTGCTTCTTATGGTTCGTTTTTCTATTACGAATTTCTCAGTGAATTGTTTGCATACATCTTTTCGTGAAATGACTTTTCTCTTCATTTGTTCTTACTCCACTTTGTATTTTTTTTTATTCTTTGAACTCGTTCTTCTCCCGTATATAATTTTTGGAGGGGATGCGTAGTAAAAATTACGTATATCTTTATAGTTTGGAATTGTAATTAGACAATAATGTATTATATTAAACCAATTAAACAAAGTTTTATTCAAATTAATTTCACAAGAATTTCTTGCCATCTCCATGAAGTTGTTTTATTTCTGTGTAATATTTCTTTATTATCTACAATTATTGTTATGTCATGAAAGAATTTATTCGATATTACTAATTCACTTCATAGTTTAACAGAAATAGGTTTTCTTTTTTAATGCATCAATATATCCTAAAGATATAATGGCGAATATATAATCGCAGATTTAAGCTAGGTGTTCTTGAATATCTGCAAAGGCTAAGAAAGAAGAATATGTGAATGACACTGACGACATGGTCTCCATTTAATTGCAAATTGAGCCAGGCATTCATCAATCCTTTTCGAAGAAAATGAATAAAAACCAATCTCCCACTGGACGGCATTTTATGTGTACTGTGAGTAAGTGTTGTTTGAATGTCTTATCTTCTTTTCTAGTTGAAATTGGAACATACGAAATTCTACGGACAATACCATTTCATGTGACGTTTCAGGAGCCGGACTTTTACTAATTCAAGTATAATGAGAACAATGAAGGCTGAGGATGTCAACGCGCTTTCGCAAAAGCCTATATTCTCCTGGGGTCAAAACATGAAGGTCTGGCAGGAGCTGTCATTTAAATTGAGAATAATAATACTTATTACGTCTTGAGAACATTATTTAAGCAAATCGATAGGGCATGCTGTATAAGTTATCGAATCTAATGTCTGTCCTTTCACCTGGCAATTCCTTTTGTGCTATCCAGATTAAACTATAGATTTCGTCCAGTCGACAAATGGACTCCCTACACATATTTCAATAAATGAAAGCTAACTACATGGTACTAATCATTTCCCAATGAATGGTTAACCGTCTCTGGAAGAGACATGTTATTTGCATCACTGGTTCTTATAGACGTTCAATGAATGTGTAAAGACGAGAAATATGGCTTGTAGAAATGCTGCAACATATCATATTCTATGACCGTAGTGAAGATCATAGAACTTATTGGATTAAATAATGTAATCAACATATACCTTAGATTATTCAATATTGGAAGAAAAACAATTCTGATGAATAGAGTCTAAGATTTGGGTATTAAAAATAACGTTTCAAATCATATTTAAACTAAATGATGTTTTTACGCATACGCACACACACACACACACACATATATATATATATATATATATGTGTGTGTGTGTGTGTGTGTGCGGATTTGTGTGTACATGTGTGCGTGTGTGTATATAATATTTATATACATTAGACTTATTGAAAACTGTCAGAAAAAAATTGATAAGCTGTTGAATGCCAGATTCCAAAATTTACGAGATTCTTCCAAAAGTTTTGACCTTTAATACGATCCCTTTTAGAGAATTCCTAAATTATGGCTTTACTTATTTGCATAAGAATACATACTCTCTCTACTTCTCTATATCTATCTATCTATCTATCTATCTATCTATCTATCTATCTATCTATGTATATGTATATATATATATGTATATATTTATGTATATATGTATATATATATATGTATATATATATATATGTATATATATATATGTATATATATATATGTATATATATATATGTATATATATATGTATATATATGTGTATATATATATATATATATGTATATATAATTGTGTGTATATATATATGTATATATATATGTATATATATGTGTATATATATATATATATATATGTATATATGTGTATATATATGTGTATAAATAAATGTGTATATATATGTGTGTATATATATGTATATATATATATATATATGTATATGTATATGTATGTATACATATGTATATATATATAGTAATAATTTCATTACTTTCAATATTTTCTTTCTAGATTTAGATTTCAACATTGATATAGGAACTGATATGCCGCAAAATAGTCTCAAAATTCCAGCCTTCTCTTTCTAAATATATATGTATATATGTATGTATGTATGCATGAAAAATTTCATTATTTTCGATATTTTCTTTCTATTTACATTTCAGAAGCAATAAAAAACTAATTGAAGTCACTGACAACAGCCGACGGAAATCTGAATCAGAAATTAAAATCACGCATGGTTATTGAATTTCTGTTGTTCTGGAACAGATTGTACCACAATACATATAAGATAGCATGCCAAATATCTACCGTAACGGTTGCTCTTCGTTTGCATAGGTCATCGTAAAGATATCCCTCAATGTTGAATTGTATAAGTGATACATTGTGGAATTAAAATCGTTGAAACATATTCGTTTGAAAATAAAATAAATACACTGTGTAAACACTCATTCTCATTTTTTTTTTAAGTTAAGATTTTGGGACAAAACATTTTATAATATTTCAGATTTGTATCGCGTCTCTTTTTTTTTTGTGTCTAATTAGAGTAAATTTTTTCTCTCCGTTTGCAGATGGCTCTGAGTCTCCGTGTAAATATTTACAAATTCCCGCACATGTACACACACATTCACACAAACAAATATATATGCAAGGCCCAAACTTTCGTAACCGTTAGTTGCACTGGACTTAGTGGAGACCAGCAATCCATCCCGTTAGTGCAATGTTGTGGTACATCTTCTGGACAATCTTCTCCAGAACGGAGTCGGACTCTGCCCGAGGATAGAGACGCAACTGAGAGAAAATGATTCCCACCAGGCCAAAAATATTTCGTGGAAATCATATATATATACATATGTGTGCGTGCGTGCGTGCGTGCGTGCGTGCGTGCGTGGAAAGAGTGTATATAAAGATGTAGCAAGGAAGAGCATATGTTTTATAGAAATGTGAATTTTAATGTTTATTTTTGCACAGGCTTGGTGGAAAGATAAATTTTTACAGGTTTATTCTTATCCTACATAACCTAAAGTCCGTTATATATTTTAATAGATATTTATTTTTCACAGATTAATTGGAACTAATGTAATATAGGAAATGTCGATTGGTTATGTCTTTTTTCTGATTTTCAGAATTGTCAAGAATAAAATAAATATTTCTACTGTTCTTTTTATTGACGTATATTTGTGATACTATGTTGAAGAGTTGATATTTTTAATAAAAATATACTGTTGACATATCTGGTCTGGTACTCACAGTATTCATCATTTTTACTAAATCCGAAAGAAGTATCTGCAATTTAATCGAGCCTAATTTGGCAGTTCCAGTTCAGTTACATTCTCCCTGACTGGATGTGGCTTCCCTCTGTATTTTCTACAAAAATTACACGGCTTCTGCCCTGACGAGCTTCTCTTCTTGGTGCCCCGGCCACACGAATTTACTCTGGATTCTAAACTAGCAACATAACTTCAACATCGAAACCGTCAAATATAACCGCCACTTCGATACTTTCAGTTAATTTTCTCGCATTTCCCGCCTGTGGATCTGCTTTCCGTATATAATTTTTAAAAGTTTAGGTGGATGTTAATTGCCATTTTGTATCTGGCTGATACCAATCTTTTATCCTTTCTTCGACTTCCCTGTATTTTGTTCTTTTGATTTTCTTTTCGCATCCTTTCACAGAAACAACCTGAGCAACAGTGGTACTACTGATTATGATTGCGGTGAAGCTATTACAATATATATATATATATATATATATATATATATATATATATATATATATATATACGCTCTCACACCCTGATTGAGCACTCTAGAAGAAGGTAGACTTTGAAAAACAGTAGCCACGCATCGCTCATTCAGTAAAATGAATTGGATCAAGCTAGCGATTCGGCGCGTAATATGATATGCGCTAAAAAGACTGCATCTTCCACCGAACGCCCCTTGACCCAGGAGTAGAGTCAGCGACTGACGCCAATTTGGTCCGGTTTCGAAGATGGGTTATGTAGCAATAAGAGTTTAACCGTACTGATGAGTTGCGAAACAGATCTAAGTGCGGATCACAATTTATATATAAAGAGATTTTATGTGCATTTCGAGAATTTCAAATTCATGTTAGAATTATTTTTGCTGGAAGGCTTTCCTTAGATTCATGGCGGGGAATGGTGAATTATATTACTATCCAAACCCAATCGCTATTGTCAGAGGCGTACGTGAGATGGTTGGTCAATCATGTCAATTTTCATAAAAACCCAAGGCCATGTGCGCAGGTATTTGTAACCAACTCGGATGAAATTCGAAATCCGCTCTCTGAATTCCCATTCAGATCTGTTATCGTTTCACCGTCCGCATATCCAAGCTTATAGCAGCGAATATTACCAATACTCGGCCATCTATAAAGAAAAGTAAAAACAAAAAAAAAATCTTATCTGCAATTTTACTAAAACATATGATTTTATTTGTTTACTGCGTTCTGCTCATACATGCTTATAGTTGGTACTATCTCCATCACATGATAGATGTATGAATTTGATCTCGCTAGTTTACTTGCTGTGTACAAATGGCCGCTCATCTAGCTGTGTGCGACAAGGAGAAACAAAGAACTGTTGTCTATATATGCACAGAACATGCAACACGATGGAAGTTAACTTAAATCCGTCTCCTTTTTCATGCGTCACGCTTGTTCAGATATTTTAAACTTCTCGATCGATTCATACATACTTCCCTGCGGTAGTCTACTGTCACACAATGACGCTAAAAGCGTCCGATTATTTTTAGTTAATGTCGAAGGGTTTAATTTCCATAATGGATATTTTAATGAAATTAAAGAGTGCAATTGAATGTCAGAATTTCATTTAAGATTTTAACAGAACGCGATGAAAGAGATTATGATATTTAAACTATGCAATAGTTATGGTTTCGTTTGTTTTGTGTGAGGTTCTGCGGATTAGGAACGATTGTCCGTGCGGATTAAGGGTCGGTTTAGTATTTGTACAAGAAAAGATATTTGCATTGAGATTTAGGAGACAGAACATAAATATCAAGAAAATATGACAAAAATTTTCTAGCTTAATAAAAATTGATTCGTCTGACTAAGGAGAAAATTTTCCTACGTTATAAATGATTTTTCTTCCGTATTTGTATAACCAAGGGCAACATTATGCATGCAACAACAGCCAGAAAGAAATACAACACCCAAACACGCACAAAAATAGCAAATAATGGCATATATCTATTTTAGAAAAAACACAAACACATATGGAATATTTTATCGATCAAATACATATTTGGAACTGACGACTCAAAATTAGTGTAGTTGAGGAACCACTATGTGATGACGCGTAAAACTTCTAGAATGAAATTGAGATTATATTCAAAATTAATAACTTAAAAATAGATTATTTATTTGCTGTCAGAACAAGCAACATGACAAAAAACTTCATATTAAAATTTTGAAATATATATATAGAGAGAGGAAAACTCAACACGTCATATTAGGTATAAACTATAGGTAATTTCAATGAGCTTAATTAGCTCATATCATCAGACCCTTTTGTAATATTTCCTCCATCTGGCATAAAATTACTGCCGGAATGAACTTTTTCTTAAAGTGAAGAGGGACCATAATAGAAATAATAATAATAATAATAATAATAATAATAATAATAATAATAAACATAAGATTACAAATAAATGACAATAAATGTAAGGGGAAGGAAAAAGGAAAGAAGAGAGATAGAGTCCAGTTCAAACTTCATATCGCTCTGGTTAACAACCATCGAGCACTCTATATGGATTTATCTATTAATAGTTTATATTAAGGAAATCTTGTTGGATTATCCTCACCGTTTACGGTCTGACAACTATATATATATATATATATATATATATAGACGTAAATTAATAAATGAAGAGGGTGTACTTATGTATAGTATTATAATACAGGTGGTAATAAATGATATCTCAATGTATGCACGGATCTGTATCATATATATATATATATATATATATATATATATTAATAAATATACGTATTATTCTATGTTTGTGGTACATCTCGGAGTTTCATGCGTTATCCAATCATCAGTTGTATATTTCAAACATAAGTTGTATATTTCAAACTGATAGTTTAATAGATTTGAATTTAAATTCTCTTAATCCTCATGGGAATTAAATCTTATAAGTTTAAGATCTTTTATAATAACAAGATTAAATATTGAAATATTCTACATTTACAAGTGGATTAAAAGTAAAATTTTTCTATTGAAATTAAAATTAAAATTAAAATTAAAAATAATAAAATGAAGGTTAGAAGAAAACAAAGGGCGTAAGTCATGTGTCTTAAATATTTAAATATTAAAATGTTTCATGTATATATAATTGTAGGGGAAATTGAAATTTTATTTTTTTTAAATTAAAAAAAGATATAAATAAGAAAATAAATAAAAAATATTCAAAAATTAAGACAAAAGATGTATGATTAAAATTTAAATATGTAAGAAGCAAAACTAAAAGGGGTTTAGCTCATCAATGTTAAAAGTAATATTGCACTGGAAAGAAAGAAAGAAAGAAAGAAAGAAAGAAAGAAAGAAAGAAAGAAAGAAAGAAAGAAAGAAATAGGCAAACGTAAAAAGGGATCGATATCAATCTGGGTCTATGATTTTCAGTAAGTATTTCTTCTATGACATCACGTGGTCATTCATTCATTTTTTCTCTCTTTTTTTAATTTAATGGTTTCACCCCAAGCTAGGCAGAACTGCTATTGGTGAACAGAGGGTTACAGAAGAGTTGTGAAACAGGAACAAGTTAGAGGGGACTCAGAAAATGAGTGAAAACATTGTGAGAATAAAGATTTGAAGAAGGCTGCATGAGAGTGAAATGTAAAGGAAGAAGAAAATGATACAACGCTTGTCATGGTAAGGATGTGAGTCAATAAGATAAGAGATGGCAATTGACTTTGCATTTAAATTCCTGGTGTAGTTATCAAGGAAGCAAGTACACGGAAGGTAATTTCAGAGGCGAGACTTACAAGAAAAGATGATGCTAGAGTAGAAATTGCGATTGCATTTGATTGGTTTTACTGTAAATGTGTGGGACCTAGTCGTTAGTCTAGTAGCTCGTGTAGAGTAATGCAGAATGAGCACCAGGGAGATAATCTCGTCAGCGTAGAAGCCGTGAAAGTATTTGTAGAAGAGACATAGGAAAGAGACAATACGACGGTGAAAAATTTACTGGAGTTGAACTATCAGGTCGGGATCGATTACATTACAAATTCTTCGTTTGATTTTGTCAGAAATCCCGAGATGAATAGCAGGGGCATCTGATCAGATGTAACAGCAGTATTCAATATACGGGTGGATGGTAGATTTATATATGTGCAAGATGCATTTAGACCTACAAAGGGAAGCCACATTCTGAGCAGCAGATTTAGCTATGGATTCAATGTCGTCAGTCCACTTGAGGTTGGCAGACAGATTTTTTACCTAGGGGGCTTACGGCCTATCACGTTGAATACACCGGTTCTCGCTGGAATACCAGATGCTGTAAGCGTATAGTGACGGATGTGCGTTGTTGTGCTGTGGATATCGGCTCGGAAAGAGAAATCGGTGAGCCGAGTTGGAATTCCAGTTGAATACCCTGTATTCACTTAAGCACTGGTACCCTTGAGAAAGGTATTAATCCGTCCATTCCCTCCAGTTATGGGTTAAAAACAAGGGTAGGACTTGGGAACCCTGCTCTTAAGTCAAATCCCAATGAATCGTGAAAAAGAAAAATGTTGTAAAAATAAAATAACCTTACAAAAAAATCATTGGTTATGACCTTAAATGATCCCTATAAGGATTGATAGGTCGTTAAGCCTAAAAAATAAAAAAAACTTTACTTAGGAGGCACAGTGTTTTTCTTTCAGGGAGACGAGCCTGATCCACTCAGATGGTATGTGCCATTGTGGTTAAATGATGGCAGCTTCGTTTTGGAAGAATTAAGATTTACGAGTCATTTCTTACACCAGTCCACCATAGATTGGAGGTCTTATTCAAACCGACTTGCTAAATTTGCTTTGTCAGCATCGGCTGATTTCATATTGAGGCGGGAATAAATTGTTATGTCGTTAGCATAAATGCCTACTAGGAATCGGCTTACATCAGGGAGATTGTTGATGAAGATCAGAAAAAGCGTAGGACCTGGAATATATCTTTGAGGCACAACCGCTTTCGTATCATAGAATCTGGAAGAATGACCATTCAATACTACCTTCATTACCAGATTTAAACGTAAAGGCATGATTAGGTCAAACAATCGTCCATTTATACCATAGCCATGTAACTTGAGTAGAAGGCCAGTATGCCATACTGTCAAAAGTTTTGGTGATGTCTAGTGCAGTAGCCGGAGCTTTGCCGTTCTTATCGAAATCCTGGTATATATATTCTCTAATGGCCGTTAACAAATCAGCAGTAGACCTGATGAAATGGAAAAAAATACTGTTTAATAGGAAGGAGTCCATGGGCTGTGAGATATTGAATCACTTCAGCTTTAATAATAGCCTCGAGTACTTAACCAAAATGAGGTAGGAGTCCGATAGGGCATTAACTGGAGGGGTCTGACTGTTCTGAAGCGTTCTTAATTACATGAACACCAGTCGAGGACATTCAGCAGGCAAGGGAGCAAGAAGCAGAGAGACAGTAATTGTAGAGTTTCCAGAAGACATAAGAGAATTTGGTGGCACATTTCTTCAGGATAATGATTGCGATTCCGACACTCCGCTGCCTTATGGAGGTGATGCGCTAAATTTATTTCAGAGTTTTGCGATAAAGTAATGTGAACGTCACAAAGTTTAGCCTCAGTTCTAGGTGGGAATTCGGGTGAAGATACCTCAGACGAATCAAATATAGAGGTGGTAAAGAATCTGCTAGCAAAGCATTCAGCCTTGTCCGCTGAAGATGTGCGGACCTCAGATTCATCAATTAATAGGGGATTGAGAGCTTGCTGTTATTTAACACATTTTTGCAGATTCGCTGTTTCATTCTTTCAACAAACAACCGTTTAGCATCATTCAGGATCCTCTTGCACTGATTACGTAGAGTAGCAAAAGCCGTCTATTTTGATCAGACGTGTGATTCCGATAAAGCCGGAAAAAATGATTCCTGTGGGCAATAGCAGACGAACAAGAAAGAAGGAACCAGGGTATGAAAGAGGCTTCAGTCGTAACTTCCTGCCTGATGAGAGCATCGATTACATAGACAGAGAATAATATGTCTATTTATTAATGTATATATAAATAGATAGATAGAAAAGTGAGTGAGCGTTACTGTGTGTGACGTGTGCATGTGTTTATATATATATATAAGTATTTTATATCGGCGTTACGAAGATTCAGATTTTCATGCACCACGCAATCTTCCTGTATTCAATATTAACTAAATTTATCGTAGCTTAAATTTTTATGATCTTATTGGTTGTCATCGTAGATATATATATTATATTTGTATCACAAAATTTATTTTTAATTTACAAATTATATTTGTCGTCTAAAATATACAGGATATATATATATATATATAATATTAATCATCTATATTAAGCATAAATTGAGATTACACGTACTTTTCTTTAAAAACTCATAATTTATGTTATTGTAAATTTAAAAATGAAAAAGAAAACATAATTTCATATTATGAATAATGACTTATTAATTATTATTTACTAATCTTTATTTAATCTGGATTAACGTATTAATGTAGATATTTATTTTGTTTTCTACATTTTACCATCAATTTTTTCTCTTTCTTACTATGCTATTGTTTTAAAATAATTAATTTCTTCGCATAAGTTACAACTATTTACTTTCACTTTGTATGTTTTAGCTCTATGTGTGATATCCCAGTAGATGGCAAGCAAAATATCAACATTCTTTAATTGCAAGAACCAATTAGAGGGAACAGTGCAGTGTTTGTATTTCGTATTAATTAAAGTACAGCGATGATTATAGAAACAAAATTTCGAAGAATTCACAATGGAAACAAATTTTAACTAAATATACATTTGTTCGCTATGTAATGTTAGCATTCATATAGTTACCGTTTAATGGAGATATCAAATGTTTTTAGTAGAAATACTTATTTTTAAAACATTTAATATTGTCTACGTTGGAAATATATTTATTTTTATAATGTTATTGCGTTAGGATATAGATTTGTCCATGTTATTAATGAAGCTATTACTTGTCTTCACATTATGCTTGTTAAACATTTGGTTAAGCTACTTAAGTAATAATTTTAAGGAAAAACGTTCCCATTTTCGTTAAAACGTAAGAGATGAATGGTACATTAAAACACATAATGTTACGCTTACGGTATTTTGTTTTCTTTTAACTTGATTATTTCTTCTAAATAGTCTAAGTTTACTTTAGTGATGCTTAATTCAAAAGCGTTTATATATTTCAATTTATTATTATTATCAAATATGTCTTTCTTGTAGATAATCTAACTGACTGATTTAGGTACATTTTCTATATATTTATAATAATGATTTCATATTTATGATGTATCTATGGTTACTACGGATATTTGGTGTATGGTTTTAAAACTCAATATTCAAGTCCAATTGTCCAAGAAATAGATTACTTTAGATTTGGTAGGAGCTGTAATATTTAGCTCGTGATTTTTTATGGATTTTATAATATCCTGTCACAATCGGTCTGTTTTACGGAGGATAATTACACTGTCATCTATCTAAAGCTTGATGCCTTTAATGAAATGAATCTTTATCTCCACAAGAAGAGTCCAATAATTTTTCATCCTTTTTACTATAATAAAGAACTGTGCATTTATTTGTATATATACATACATATATATATATATATATATATATATATATATATATATACACACACACACAATATATATATATATATATATATATATATATATATATATATATATATATATATTGTGTGTATTTTGGCAGCATTTTTTCATTAATGCGGGTTTCATTGAATAATATAGACACGTTTTGTCTATTAATTTTGTGTAGGATCCGATCATACCGTCTGATATAATTGATGGTGATATCGTTGAAAGACAACAAAAAATCGCAGTAATTGTTGATTTTTTTATCGGGTTTAAGCTTTTGGCTCACATAAGCCATTATCAAAGAATAAATATTAACACACAGTAATCATAGAACATTTAAGTTATTAACAATAAAGAAAATTAAATTGAAGATACAAGTTAAATTGGAGATACAATGGCCGAAGACAGTGACAAAATAGTGGCGCTGTGGTCCCTGAACCGATTACTGGCATTTGAGTACATTATTGGAAATATAAAAATTGATCGTATTCAAACCAGTTTTAAGTTGTTTAATGTAGACTGCTTCCAGGATATTGAGTTTATGTTTATTATTTTCTCGTCTAAGTATGTATGTGTCATCAACGAGCGTTTTTCTCAAAAGTGTGCGTTGATAACCGTGTTGTTTCAAATGTCGTAATATATTTGAATTGTAATTCAAGTGCAACGTCAGACGCCGTGAGAGCGAATTTGTAGTATGGCGAATGTAGATATTATTTAGGTTGTTACAGATACATGCTCTAAATGGACATTTGAATTTATAAACTACATTGGTTTTTTGCAAATCACTAACTTTGGGGGAAGAGTCGTTGCGGACGAATGAATTGGATGTAGTGGATTTAGTGTAATATATAATAAACTTAATTCTTTTGTTAGAGTCTGTCGGAGAAATATTAGTGTTTATGAGGTTTTTTAGGATATTTTCATCTAGTTGGTAGTTGGAGTGCATCTGGGTACGGTATAAGAGAGTGATATGTTTAGGATTGGTTGGGTTAGTATCATGTGTTGTTTTTTCCATGTTAAGGCTTTTAAGAAAATATCGTATTTGTTCATCAACTATGTAGTTGGGAAAATAATTGTTGATGAGTGTCTGTTTTATGTTTTTTAGTTCACTGTGGAAGATCTGTTTTGCAGACGAATTGGTTTTTGCACGATACAGTAGATTTTTTTATAATGGCTATTTTGTAATAGTGGGGGCATTCACTAATATAATTGATTGAGCAGGGATTTTTGTTAGTGGTTTTCATATACGGTGAGATAGTAAATTTATTGTCATCAGTGTTAATTGGTATGTCAAGGAAAGGAATTTTGTTGTCATTGCTAAGTTCATAAGTTAATTTTAAAACTGAGTTATTTTGAAACTGTTTTTGAATTTGTAAGATATCGGCGGTATTTTTAATTAATAGTAGGATATCATCAACATATCGTAGATATATTGATGATTTTTTAAATTTTGCTAAGGTAGTATTTTCACGGTTAGACATGTAGAAATTACTAAAATTCGGACTAAGCACTGAACCCATGGAGACTCGGTCACGTTGTATATATATAGTGTTGTTTGGATCAACAAAAGGCACTTCAGTAGTACAAGCTAGCAGAATTTTTCTTAAGATGTTGGGATTAATTTTGAATGGGGTATTACTGTAGACATTTCTTATAATTATATCAATAGTTTCACTGACGGGTACATTAGTAAAAAGGTTTTCCACATCAAGTGAAGCTATGATTTCATTGTTGGGTTTTTCGCTCTTGAGGATTTAGATTGCCTCTAGGGTTGACTTAATGCTGCATTTACTCGGAAGATAGGATGTGATAAGCTGGTTAATATGTTTAGTTAAATGGTATACAGGAGTAGGAATTTGGGATATGATAGAGCGGAGAGAATAGTTAGGTTTTTGCGTTTTTATGGTTCCGTATATGTAACCAGGTTTATAGTCACCAACAATTTTAGGGAGTGTTAAGCAATTCTGATCGGCGTTGTTGTTTATTAAGTTTAGAATTTAGTTGGTGCGCTGGGTTCTTGGTAATTTTTAAAATTTTGTGTGATCATGAAGTATGTGATTGAGTTGTAATCTGATTAGTTAAGTACAGCAAAGATGTTAGCCTTGTCAGATTTTTTTTACAATTATGTGAGGGTGGTTGCGTAGTTCGTGCGCAGCACTTTTTAGTTGTTTCGATAGAATTTTTGAGGGGCTTCTGCTTTTATCATGGCGATCTTTGTGTGCCTCAGCCTTAAGTAGGTCTTTTAGTTGGGGTTTAACGGTTATAAGTTTTTCATCTTGTACATTAGTGATGCATTGATAGAGCGTTTCTATTTCAATTTTTTTAGTAAGCTAGTTATACTTAAGGTATATATGGCAGTTAGGTCCAAGGTTGAGTAGTTCTTTTAGGTGCTTAGTTCGTGGTTGAAAAGGTTTATGAATTTAACAAATTTTTGGGGAAGAGTGATCGTGCAATTCTATAGTGAATTATATATATATATATATATATATATATATATATATATATACACACACATATATATATACACATATATATATACACACATATATATACACACACATATATACACACATATATACACACACACATATATATATATATGCACATACACATATATATACACACACATATATATATGTATACAAACATACATACATATATGTATACACACATACATACATCGGTGTATACATGCATACATATATGTATACACACATACATATATGTATACACACACATATATGTATACACACATATATGCACAAACACACACACACACACATATATATATATATATATATATATATATATATATATGTATATATATAGTATTTTTTCTGGAAATAATATATGACTGAACTTTCTGCCGATATCACTACCGTTATATTCATGTTATATAATGGTCTTTGCCTTTTTTTTCTTTCAAATTTTTACTTGGCTAGACAGTTTGTTACAATGATTAATGTATTTAACTTGAATGATGAGATGCGTCTAGGACAACGATATATAATAACCCATTCTGTAGACACCGACTGTGCCTTTCTTTGACCTTTTTTATTCTGTTCTTCTGCTTTGTTAATAAGTCTTTCTTGCTTTACAAATTCTTCAAGTGGGCGCTTTTTTTGTCTCTGAAGTTGTGGTGCAGTGGATATCGACTCGGAACAACAAATCAGAAAATGGAGTTCAAACTCCAGTTGAATTCCTTGCATTCACTTAGGTATTTATACATCTCTTCCCTCCAGATTCCCACTGCGGGATAATCTTCTGCCCAGTCAGTCATGTCTCTTCGGTATATGATCGCCCAAAGTGTGTATCACGTATGGCACTTAACTGACTGACTATTTTCTAAATTTCTGGCTTTTGCTTTATTATGTAATTTTCTTAATTACAAGCAGAGGTATAACTTATTTGTGTTTCTATCGTATATTTTATGTAATTCCGAGTTTGGGGCAAGTGTTTATTAATTAACTTGAAAATATTTGCCCTTTTTTAAATTTTCAAATTAAGTAATACGTCGCTAAAAATACTTCTTAAAAGAATTTTCAGATATCGATGGTGTAATCACAAATCTACATTCAAGCTTGTAAAACTTTAAAAATGTACCAAACCGCCTAACCACGTATGAAAATTGAAACAAATAACAGCAAAGAACTTGATATAACAAGGATCACATTTTAAAAAGTGCCAAAATTTCCAACGGTGGTAATGTCTGCAAATTAAAAAAAAAATGTTAGCCATAATATTATTTCCAGAAAGAAATCTAAACATATTTATAAATGGAACTGTGTCTGTGTATGTGTGTGTGTTTCTGTGTGTGTCTCCGTTAGAATATAGACTCCGAAACGGCTGAACCGATTTTCTTGAAAATTTACACAGTTGTACTATAAGCGTCTGCGAGTGTTCTTAGTTAGGTTTTGTGTCGAGGTATTCCCGATAAATATCAAAAATCGATAATCAAAAAATCGGGTTATAGAAGGAGTGGTCCAATTTTAATCAAATTTGATACACTCATAGACAAAGACATAAGAAACAATATTCAGAATTTTCAAGGTTACAGTTCTTACAATCGTGCAGAAAATTGATATATATATATATATATATATATATATATATATATATATATAAAGCAAGATGTTTGTGTGCGTGTCTGTTTATATGTCCTTTATACAAATCCTCATTTTTTTATCCGATTTTCACCAAACTTCACATAAATATTCTTTAGGCTGAGTTTGAGCTCCAGGACCATGGATTAGCTTTAAAGCTTTCATTACACCCGAACAACGCCGGGCTATACTGCTAGTACTAAATGAAAGACACGAAAGGATGTCCGAATATAAACAGATAAGGAAATATAATTTAGGATCGGACAAAGCTGGATAAATGCGCTTTCAATTCTTGAAACACTCCTGCCTTATTCTTAAATGTTAATGTTATGACACTTTTTGTAGGTTCGCTGTGATTGTGTGGTCAACTGATATATAAAGATTGAATGATGTTCGAGAGTGTTCTTTTCTTGTAGTGAATGTGCAAATTGTATTGAAGGACGCATCGTAAGTCTATTTATTTCGCTCAAAAGAGAGTTAAATGTTGATCAGGCTTTGCTCACTTCCGGTTCAGCTTTGTATCCTAATTTGTATATATTTTACATAAATAATTAACGTATACTGCCTGAAGTAAAATTTATTGGTGAAAACTGCGGTAGCGGAAAGGTTTAGTGTTCATATTATTTTAAATATTACGGAATTTAACGAAGTTTAGCGAAATGATTATAAACAACCGACAATTAGAAATTATTTGTTTGAACATTATTTTTGATCGATACCGGTATTTAAGTAGATATTCTGTTTATAATCAAACGTTATATATATATTTATTTCTACCAGCCTGATTATATACGATAAACTTTTAATACAAAAAATGTGGCATTTAGTAGGATACAAACATGTGACTCCTACCAATATAGTGGAAGCCACTAATTGATCTGAGACCTCTCGACCACGAATGACTAACAGTCGAATCAAGCCAATATAACAATTTTCGATTTACGCAAATCACCATATCTGCACTGAAATGTATCGTAATATTAACAAATGTAGACATACAATGTTACGGAAATTAGATTAACGACATTATTATAAACAACCAACAATTTGAAATTATTTGTTTGAAAATTATTTTTGATCGATACGCGTATTAAAATAGATAAGATATCCTGTTCATAATGAAATATTATAATTAAAATCCTACCTAATGATTAACATTTTGTAAAAGAAAATTATCGTAAATAATCAGGCCGGTAGATATATATATATATATATATATATATATATATATATATATATATTATAATAATAACAAGACTTGTGATTTTTTACGTATATATATATATATATATATATATATATATATATATATACTGTTTGATTATGAATAGAATATCTACTTAAATACGAGTAAATAATGTTCAAAGGAATAATTTCATATATATATATATATATATATATATATATATATAGATATAGGAATAGATCGATATCTAACTAGATAGATATGTGTTTGTGTGTGAGTGTGAGTGTATTGACACTTGCACAGTGTCAATGATTAATATTGTAAAATACTTTTCACTTTGGCTACTGGACAATGCTTATTCTCAGAGATCAATCTGTTTGCAAACATTTCGGTCCAGACTGCATGCTATATATTTATTGTACTTGTCAGATTGAGTTCAATAGTTTTAAATAACTGAAGGTAACTGGCGTACAGCCATGATTATCGCTATGATCTCAGTTGGCTATACGTACATGCTGGGAGGTCTATTCTACACTTGTCAGCATTTACCAATCTCAGCTGAGCCTATCAACTCGAACGGTATGCTATGAAATTTTAATGGTGTTGACAAGTACAAGCATATATATATATATATATATATATATATATATATATATATATATATATGTCCTTCCCGTGTCTGGTCTTAGCATATTATAATTTTTGTATCTTATAATTTTACTGATAAAAAGTATTTTTGCAAGCATTTTTAACTTTTTTTTTCGTAAAGGGCTCGATAACGTGGTGTACATAGTGTTGATAGTTTTAGTGCAATAAATTTGTCAATTTAAATGTGCAAGTTTATGCCGATTTCGAAGTTTTGATTCTTTCACTGGTCTGGGTTGGGATTTTTGCTTTTGAAATTTCTTACTATTACTTCAACATCCACTGTACCGTGTTCATTTCTCTCGCAGTAATCCGCTGAGCAACAGTGACTGTCCTGCCTTGCTGCTTGTGAAATCATAAAAAAAACAAAGAGAGATACATTCTTGGCAAGTACGGCACCCCACATCATCTTGTTCCGTTGCCATCCATTCGTTCAACCCTATGTATATTTCTTTGTCAATTTGAGAATTTAGAAATTATCAAACTTAAGGAATAGTTCAACTTGTTAACCCAGTGAACTGATCATTTTAAGTATAGTTCGCTATTTAATTTAAAATATGGGTTGTAATATTAAAAATATATGTATACTATTTTCACTGCTGTGAATTATTTTTTGGCTTTATTTGATGGGTATTTTAATCCGACTTGGATGCTTTGATTAATTTTTGCTAGGTATTTCATTCGGCATATAATATAATATTAATATTTGCTTAGTATATAATCTAAAATTAATCGCCAACTTATATAGTTATGTGGGTTTAATCTAACATTGATTAAAATGTTAATATTCGATAGATTTTAATCTGCCATGTAACATCTGGTTCATATATAACATTTTATTTTTATTTTATTGTTATAGCACTGATTGTCATATAAATGTTTACTAATTATGAATCTCGAGGCATCAATTTCACATTGTTTCTGAATACAAACATTTAAAACCAGGCACTAAGAAAACTTAGTGCCTGGTTTTAAATGTTTGTACATATAGGTCCTGTTTTTATTTACTTTTTTTACTTTTATATTGTTATTTTATATGTACACATAAAATATTTTTGTTAACTCTCTTAATATTAGAATATACACCTTGATGCATGAACTTGTCTACGCATTAGTGCAAGTATGTATATATGTGAACATATGGGTTTTTTAGACTAGAAGACATATTAATATTTTGTTTTACTTGTTAAAGTATGTGTTTGTATGTATATATTTGATATATATTTGTATCTCTGTATACAAATATGTACACACACAGACACACACACAGACGCACACAAACACACACACACACACACACATATATATCTATATGTGTGTGTGTGTGTGTGTGTGAATATATATACCCATAATTTCCCCCCAGTACGTCAAGAATCATTTTCATCTTTTAATATTTTAAATGTTGAAAAATTAAATCAGAAAAAATATCCCAGTTGACCCTGATGATGTATAGGGATTGAAACCAGTCAGTCGTTTTCGTATTCCTTACACACATCTACTGTTATTCTATGATCTATAAATGCCTGTAAGTATGTAATTGATTTTATTTGTTGCCAATATATATATATGTATGTATGTGTGTGTATTTTTGTGTATATATGTTCTCAAGTCCATGTATGCGTGCCTGTACAGACATATATATGTGTGTATGTGCATGTATGTGTGTATGTTTAAATTTCTATGCACGTTTCCATATGCACGTATGATTCTCTGTGAATATGCCTGCGCTTGATTGCGCATATTTATGTCGGAAATTATGTTTAATTTCATATATGTTATTTTATTTTGTGTAATATGATCTGTGGAATTTTTAGTCGCGTACGTTTTTGTTTTCAGCACGTGTATTTGCGTAAGTATATATTTAATTATGTTTATTTGTTCATGCACGGAAAAATGACTGTGTCTCTCTTGACCTCGTTCATACCAGGCCCTTACCATCTTACGAATTCGTTTTACATATATTTTATATTGTCGCCTTTACATACGTTTTCCAAACATGTCTTTAAAACTTAATGAATAAAGTGACACGTTAATAAAAACAAAATTTTAAAATTTATGTAGTATTTATATAGATTGATTGAGCACTCTGGAAGAATGGTAAACTTTGAAAAACAGTAGCTACTCTGGCATGTACGCATCGCTCATTCAGTAATAAATTAGATCACTCTCGCTATTGGGCTATGATAATATACACGTTAAAAACTCAGCATTCTGCTACCGAGCGTCCATAGCCCTGAGGTAGAATCGCCGACTGACGCCAATTGGGTCGGTTTTCAATCCTGGGTTAAAAGCGATCGGAGTCTAACCGTACTGATGAGCTGTGATACAGCGAAACAGATCTGTCTGTAGATGATATATATATATATATATATATATATATATATATATATGAGAGCGTATATCGTCCTGAACATGAGTCCGTATAAGAATATATATGTTTATATCCTTTTCTTTTTTTAAGTGGATGTCTATAAATTTGTATATGTTTGCGTCCATGTCTTTTTCTCGTCAATATTTTTCTTCTTCTACGCGTCCTTTTTTTTCCAGGACGAAGACGATCATGGCCCTCTACGTCAAGCTATCCCTGTTGACTCTTAACACGCTTTCTCAACCCCGGTTCTGTCATCCACATGCTCAGGCCCTTCAAATATGTTATCCACTGCTTTCCTTTGTCTCTTTTCCCTCTATCTATTATTTAGAACACTTCCCAAGTATTCAAATTTTTGTACCTGTCAGATTTTTGTGTCCCCCCACATATATTAGATATTTTTAGGCCGCTCTTAACCACCCAATAAATTATTTTTATAATCTGTTCTAATATTCTTCAAATTAGAAATTAATTTAATTTGATTAGTCCACACTGTCGATGTAATAATGCCTCCCTGATTAAGTTTGGCTGGTTTTAAACCTTCTAACCTCTTTAGCTGGAAATCAGTATCATCACTTGATAAAACACAGGTAGAGTCGAAACAAAATAGCACTTTTCTCGTGATACTATAATGAACAGGTGAACAGGCTCATCCCTTGTTCCCTGTTTAGGATGTGGTTTACGGCTTTCTCTTTTCTAATCTTCTCACTTTGTTTTTTTTGTTTTTCAATTGGAGTAGATAGATCCATCTATCGCCCGGTTCACACTCTACCCACGTCTATTGAACAGGTTAAGAGGCTCTTCCCATGTTCCCTGTTTAGGATGTGGTTTTCCGGCTTTCTCTTTTCCAATATTTTCACTATTACGTAGCCCCCTGCACATCAGTGGCGTTACCGCCTTGCTCGGGGTGATACGATTAAAGAAATATATATTTATGCTAAAATTCTAAATAAACTTTCACTCTACATTGCATTGACCACTCTTTATTCCATCCATATCTTCCCTCTACTTGCCTAAACTTATTTATAAATGGAACATTGTCTCTCTGTGTGTGTATGTGTGTGTGTGTATCCGTTACCTATAGACTTCGAAACGGCTAAACTGATTTTCTTGAAAATTTACACAATTTTACTATTAGCCTCTGCGAGTGTTCTTAGCTAGGTTTTGTGCCGAGGGACCCCCAATAAATATCTAAATTCGATAATCGAAAAAATCGGGATATAGGAGCGGTCCGAATTTAATTCAATTTGAGACACACATAGACAATGATATAAGAAATGATATTCAGAAGTTTCAAGGTTGCAGTTCTTACAATAGTGCAGAACATCTATAATATATATATATATATATATATGTATATATATATATATATATATATATATATATAAAAGGCATTATGTTTTTGTGTGTTTGTGTTTATCTACCTGTATGTCTGAATTTTTTCAGCCCTTGTATCTTAGTTTTTGCTTCGGGTTTGGCTATAAGTAAGTATAAATGTAGTTCTTAGTCTCAGCCATGATACCATTTACTCAGAGGACTTATTTAGCCTTCAAAATTCAGTTTACGACGAAACAAACTTATTTGATATCTATACCAGAAAATAAAAATTTGACTTACATCCATTCATTTTTCTTTCAGACTACGGTTTCGCTTTAACTGGAAATAACTTTTGCTTTTTAGTTTTTCGTGCCAACGTCCAAATAGTCTGAGCTCCACGACCATGGATTAGTTTTAAAGCTTTCATTACACCCAAGCAACGCCGGGCTATATATATATAATCATCCGCCGTCAGATCTGTTTCGCTGTATCACATTTCATCTGTACAGTTAGACATCCGATTCCCTTTTAACCCAGGATTAAAACTTGACTAAATTTGCGACAGTCGGCGATTCTACCTCTGATCTAAGGGCGCTCAGTGGAAGAAGGCTGACTTTTAGCGTATGTCTCATATGCCAGTGGCCAGAGTGCTTTATTTCATTACTGAATGAGCGATGCGTATATAATACAGTAGCTACTGTTTTTTCAAAGTCTACCATTCTTCCAGAGTGCTCAATATACGGTAGATGTCGTTGTGTTGCCTTGGAGACTATATTACATTTGTCCTTGGTAAACATTTTTGGCTTGTTTTCAGTTAAATGAGATTTATTTCCTTTGACAATGTCAGGATATTCATATAATCAGCAGGTAGACAGAATTTTTCCATAAGACCTCCTAAATGGTAATAGACGGTTGCATAAGCTTCTGTTTCTAGACCGAAGCCAAATGAGTCATCCAATATCTATTGCTGTTTATTATCGAGCTGCTGAGACAAGATTAGTGCTACCAAAAGTATGGATCAAAGAAAATGAGATCCGCTCGTAGGCCTGGTCAAGAAGAATTCATTATATAGGCTGTCGTGGGGGATGCAGGTACCATCAAAATTCAAGTAGCCCCAGCTCACATAGTAGCACTTAAATAAATAGCATATTTATTCATATTTTTTGCAATGTGTACAAAAATTTTCGTCCTCTGATCACTCACGACGGGATAAATTTTGCTCATGTTTTCTTGTTCAAACCTTTTCTTCGGTTTTGTTTATAGATGAGTCTTTATTTGAAAGAGATGAAATAACAACTTTCACGATCAGCATTTGTGGGAGTATCGAAATCCACAACGTCAAATATAGGCTAGAAACTAGCACCAGCCTACGATTAATATTAGTAGGCTGGAATTTTATGTGTCTATCTAGTGGGATCATATGTTCTCCTAAAATATTACACAAAAGCTATGTACAGGGGTTTATTTCGGTCACTCTTCCAAACCTGCTAGAGGATGCTCCCCAGCTGACAGGAAGACGCAACATGGTATGGAACTAGCACATTTTAGTCACATTGTTTGTGATCAACATGAAACATGAACGATGCATCTGTAGGAGAGGAATGGTTATATAGCCTGCAAATTCCTCCGACTTGAAAACTTAAAAAAAAACTTTTCTCTAGAGTCATCCAAAACAATTAGTTTATGCAGAAGATATTCATAATCGTGGGAAGCTTCATCAACGCTTCATGAAAGTCTGCAAAATCATTAGCCCGTAGTTCAATAGTCTGAGGTGTGATAGCATATGTAGAAATGAAGGGAGAACATTTTAAACATTTGCCATGAGATGATGTGCTAACGTACTACGATTGCCTCTTGGTTATATTTTTATATGGCAAATATACCTTTTGTTAATCCGTCCTCAAAACATTTAATGTTATCATTGATACACCCTGTATTATCTGAGTGTGAGCGCGCTTGTTTTATTGAAAGCCACTAACAAAAATGATTTTATATTTATTTGTAATTTCCTCTTGTTTGTTACACGATAACGATATTTGCTTCAAGTGTGATAGTCCGTATATTTTCGAGTCCTTTCACACATCATTACTCTTTTTAAAAAACATCTATTCTTTTGTGATTTGGCATTTCAAGTAAGTGTTGATGTATTGTTTTCTGTCCTGTCATTTATTTTTCAGAAAGTAAATCGTGTTTTGTCAGCGTAGGAGTCGTTATATACGAGTCGATTACAAAATATATGAAGCTTATATGATGAATTACAAAAAGGGAATCTCAATATTTTTCTTGACTATATATGGTTATATAAAAGGCTGTTTTTTTTTAAGATTTTATTTATTAATATGGACCATTTTTATGTGTATAAGATAATATTGTGTATTTTCAAGTGTATAAGATAATATTTCTTTTATAATAATCGAAAATAATGATCATAATAATGATATAAACGGCAATATATATATATATATATATATATATATATATATATATATCTGACGTCTACAGAACGACTTGGAGTTTCATGCGTTACACAATCATCAGGTGCATATTTAAACTGACAATTTCATAGATAAACATTTTCATTTAAATTTATAATCTGAAGTTAAAAGGAAAATGAATAATAAAATAACAGGGAGAAGTTATGAAATTTAAAATTTATGTAACCTTAGAATATTCATAATTTTAATCTTGTTACTAAAAAAAGTAACAGGGAATTTTTCCAACGCGCAAAATTTAGAAGTTATAATGTTTTCATCCAGTTATGTACATCCCTTACAACATTAGAGGAAAATCTTATAACTTCTAATCTTGAAAATTACACATTCGAAAAATATCTCAGTTACGTAATCATACATTAAATATAAACTGACAAATCAGTTACTGCACATCGCCTGAAAACACCACATGATATTATCCTATGTCGTGTAATAACTCTTTTGCAACTATATATATATATATATATATATATATATATATATATATATATATATATATATATATATATATTAATACTAAATATTATTGTATATTAAATAGGTGATCTCCAACTACTTATTGACTTTCCTTGATTTTACTAAACGCATTGTTACAGCCTTCAAAACCTATCCATAATCCTAATATACACAATGCTTCAAGCAAATTACAAAACTCTCTTACACTTACAGTATGAATTTTCAACCGTCAGTGAGCTATTTGAAATGTTCGAGAAACGTGCAAAGCTAGAATGCCAAATCAGCTTCATAAATGAAATCTGAAAAGCAACACGGTGCCCAACATTATCAAGAGCGCCCACTTCTCGGCACACCAAGCCACAGACAATCGCTGGATTGACTGCATGAGTTCTGCATAATCTTTCATCTTAATAATAACATCAACGTTTTGTCGATGAAACTTTACTTTCAGTAAGTTTGTACCCTTCTTCATTACACTATGATGTTCGTTAGAAAAGATTATGAAAAAAATTTTTTAAAAAATTCCAAAAATAGTTACAAATTACTTTGCAGATCATAAACACAAAATGAAGTAAAATGAAATACTAGAAGTATACGCACGCAAACACACACACACACACACACACACGCATAAACACGCACACAAACAATATTCACAAAAGGCCTTTCTTCCATTTTGGCAGGGGTCAAACTTTCTGTCAGATCAACACATACTTAGACAAATGGCATATCAAAGCAAGCTGATACCATCAGACCATAAAAATCCCAACTATCAATCACACATATACACACCATAAACACACACACTCTTACAAGCTCTAGCAAACTTACACACACGCACGCAAACAAACACACAACTACAATTATCAACACCACCACCAGCAGCAGCAGCAGCCGCAGCAGCCGCAGCAGCAGCCAGGAAGGACCATTTGCTGAAAAGTGCAGACTCAAACCCAAACCCTCTAACATTCTGAAGATGAGATTTTAATCTCGAAATATTAATGTATAATAAATAGGTGATATCCAACAACATATTTACCTTCCTTTATTTTACTATACGCATTGTGACAGCCTTCAAAACCTAAGCATAACCCATATATATATATATATATATATATATATATATATATATATATATATTAATACAGGTTTCATTGAATAATATAGACAAGTTCTGTCTATATATTTTGTGTAAGATCCGTTCGTATGATCTGATAGTGTTGTCATGGGAAGACGACAAGAAATCGCAATAATTGTTGATATTTTATCAGGTCTGAGCTTTCGGCTTACATAAGCCATTATCAAACGATGAACATTTAATGTTCAGCGAACATAGAACATTTAAATTATTATTAACAGAGTGGAGTTATACAGGGAAAATTAGACAGGTCCATTTTTTGTGTCGCACATGACTGTAGGCCGAGAAGAAATGGTGGTAGTGGGTTTTTTATTCAATTGAGTGTATAGTGGCACGAGGGGATTGGTCGGGGAATTGCTGCTACTATGGTGTAGGGGGTAAGTATAATAACTATGACCTCTCCCGTCGATTATAGGCATTGAAGTATGTTAATAGAGGTGTCGAAATTTATTTTATTTAGGTTAGGTTTAAACTGTTTGATGTAGATAGATTCTAGAATTTTAAGTTTTCGTTTATTATTTCTTGTCTAAGTATATGCGTATTTTCAACAAGTGTTTTCCTAAGAAGTGTGCGTTGATAGCCGTGGTGTTTTAAATGTCGGAATATGTCAGAATTTTCATTTAAGTGCAACGTATGTCTCCGCGAAAGTGGTCGTATTAATATACAACCCATGATGCTCACTAAGATTGTCATAATTTTGAGTTTGAAACTCACAAGTTCATTGCACGAAACAAATACAGTTTGCGTATTCCCTGTCTGTATATCTATAGACACATTCGTTTTGTTATTGATCAGCCTATACTCGTTAATACAATAATTTTTAAATAATATTAATATAGAGTTAGACAGAAAGATAAATAGATTATTTATTTCGTATGTGTAAATTCAGTGAAAAATCATCATGTGAAATAATCATGTCAAAGATCTATTTATACGTAGTAGAAAGTAACAAATAGATGTTTCAGATGTTGGTCATTTACTATTATATTATAGTAAATTGGTTTTCTTTTGACATCAATCTACTAAATTTTAACTTATTTTCTGCAGCTCATTTTTATACGTAAGCACTAAAATATTGCAGTGAGATGTATGTTTACATATAAATTGCTTAACAATTGCAGCATGATTTTTATTCAAATATTTCAGTCACCTTAATTTAGTAATTTCGTTGTTAGTATTTTTTCTAGGAATTTCTTAATGTCTTTTTATATCAGCTAATATATCAATCGTAGTCCTTTTGTTTTTTGTTTGTTTGTTTTTAATCATTTCACTGATGTGCAGGGGCTACATAAGAGTTTAAGTTTTAGGCAGGAAGAGAATGAAGACAAAGGCGAACCAACAACAAGTGAAGAAAGAGAAAGTGTAAGAGAAGGTTGTGAACAAATGAGTGAAGACAGTTGTCAAGGTATAAAGAAAGGAAAAGAACAAGATACACGGGGTTATGTAGAAAGGGCTGGAGTTAATGGCATAAGAGATATTTATCAATAATATTTTATTCATGAAAATATGGTCGTATTAATGTAAGTATTTATCAGGTCGGTGCAAAAGTTTTGGCCGATTTAAAATTTTATCTTTAAAATTAAAAACTGTGTTTTTGAAAATCTTTATTCATAACAATAACAACCTTTGCTCTCTATAACGTGATTCTATATGTCAACGAGTTTATAATAGACTCGTTTGTGAAATTCTTTAGGTTTTGATTTGAAATATGAATGTAACTTGTGTTCAATCTCTTATAAGGCTATCCAAATGGTTTTGTAATCTTCGAAATAAGTGATAATCCGAGGGAGCCAGGTCAAGAGAATATGCAGGATGGAGTAAGATGTCACTTCTCTTCACCTGTGAGAAGCCTACCCAAAAATGGTGTCTAAAGCTGGCGTAAGCAAAAATTTGCAACAAGAAAAACGTTGTCACAGGTTCTCTGGAGAACATGGGTGAGAATTTTGCAGAAAAATACGAATGATACTTTAATAATCTGAAAGAAAATTTATAAATTAATCATGGTGATAAAAATAATAACACTATGCATTAAATAAACTACAATGATTTAAAATGCCTTTTTGACAAACCAGCAAAACCATTTGCACCGACCTGATACCCTATCAAGTTGCCGAAAAACGTTTGCAATAATAATATTTTCTTATTCTTGTCTCATGTACTGGCGAACAATTCTCCCTTTCCACTCAATACAAAGAACGTCTGAAGTTTCATGTTATGTTTATCGTTTTTTAGTTTTCTGTGTTCTGCTACATTCTTCGTCACCTGTAAAAAATTAATAAAAAAAACAATATACTATAAAACTTCAATTTTTCATCCGTTTCTCAAGCAATATCAAGCGAAAGCAAGACAAGATAATCAAAATTCCTATTTTGCAGTTTTTTCTCTATTAGTTAATTGTCATAAGTGATAAACGCTTGGGCGATCATGTCTCGATAGAGAAATTACTGACAGGGCAGAAGATCTTTCTTTAGTAGTTTGACAATAATTTCTGAGGTAGTCTGGTTGCCAACTCAGGTTATAGAACCCTATCTATCCTGCAATTTAACTCATAGCTAGAAGGAGAATCGGAGGATTCATAACATTTCCAAAGTTTAATTTCGCGTACGTGATTGCAACGAATTAAACTGGAATTCGAACTCGACTCTCCGATTTATCGTTTCAATATCCACTACACCAAACACACTCCGAATAGAATTCTTAAATGCACTGTTAATATGAGGCGGTCGGACAGAAGAGATTCCTGTTTCTAGATGTAGTTTACTAGCATTCCCTATATTTATGTACACTTCTTTAAATGGTTGACATAAAAAAAAATAAATAAATGAAACACATAATAAATATTTTTCAAACACCCAAATATATGATAATTTTAATGTGTCTGTCGCGTAAACTCGAAAGATAAAACGACATCCACATCTAAATGTAATTCAGGAATTTCCGTCTGTTATTATACACAACCTGAGTTATTATCTATTACGTGATGTTAATTTTTCCAACGCAGAAAATTGTTGAAGTAAATAGATTTCTCCTGTTTATGGATGAGCTTTTTTTAAATAATTTTCTATTTTACACGAAGAAATGTTAACAGCAGAAAATAGATCACAAAATAAAATTTATCTATCATATGAAGACAGAATGTATTGTAAGGAAATGAAACAACCCAACATGATTTCAAAACTCATATACTACAAAAAAATAATTACTTAAGAAGTTTTTTTAAACAGAGTATTGAAATTGCGACAGCGAAAGCTGAATGCAAAATTGGTATCGGGAAACATGACTTCCAAAATTAAACAAGAATTAAGAAAACGTAAAATTCATTAAAATCCCAAACAACAGTATTGGACTGTCATCAGTCCTCCTATATGGCAGTGAATGTTGACCTATCTGAGTACAGAAAATAAGGTAACAAAAATGTGGTTATACATGAAGAAGCTAAGATTGAAAACTGACAAATGACATCCTATTACTTCTTAAATTTTGAACAGAATAGTTTTTAAATTTTTACGCTTAAAGAATAAAACAATTTCATTTAACCACCACACAAAACCTCTTCTTTCTACAATCTGCTTGACGAATGCTAAACTCCAGGAGAGCAACACATTGCGCTTCGGACTCATGTTGTCTGACAACATGAAAGGAGTGATTATACTGAATGAATCTTTATGTCGACTGCTAGGAAAGTCGTTTTGCTATGTTGTACTAAACTACTTCTTCCATTGGAACTCATCCAACATCTTTATAAATCTACCTTCTCTTCAATGAATATTGTGTGACGACGCTCTGGGTCACTCGTCGTGATGGCTTCGATACAGTAGCTGGTCTTTAAGTCGTCTATTACAACAGTGTTCCTCCTTGCCCAAGCTGTGAATTTTGATACTAAGGAAGGCACGGTGATATCTTGCTAGGTGTATCTATACCACGTCGAACAAACCCGGGCGTTCATACACATTTGGGTTAATAAAAAACGCCCCCCCCCCAAAAAAAAACAAGCAAATTCGATGACGCCTGAATAATTTGCGAAAAAGTTTTTATATACAAAAATAAAAAAGCAAACAGATATAGAATATAACAAGCGTCGAAGCCCCATTCTTACAACAGAGAGAAAGGTTTAGTTTGAGATTAATGTTTGTTCATTGCAATCGGAGATTTAATGTTTTCTTTTTTTTTTTTTTCAAGTTTTGACGATTCAAAAATTCTAATCAGGGCTTTTCCTCGACGGCGGCTGAAAATTCGTATGTCTGCCTTAGCTCGGCACAGCGAGGCGACAACTGACTTGCCTGTTTGGACTCTCGTTTTTATGCCTGTGCCGAATTCTTTTATGGGATGCATGACGGACACTGGGTGTCGATGCAAATCAAATATTTAACAAATGAGATCACCCCCTTGGTTTCACTAATGAAATACCAATATTTATGTTGACGTCATTTCTTTTTGTCTTCTGATTCAATTGACTAATCAACAATCCAACTTTCATGTTGGAAATTTTAATCCAACTTATTTCCCACAGTCAGAACTTAACCTTTTTGCACTCATAAAAATTGTGACAAATCCATATTTACTCTCTGCTTTGTCGGAAAATAATATACACAATTAATAATGCAACTAATAATACTTTTTTGTCTCTGTCGTACTAACATAGTATCATGTTTTTCCACATGCAATATTATAGTATTATTTTTTTCACATGCAATATTATAGTATTATATGGCAAAAATACTGTTATAATTGTGACCTTTTCTGGTTTGGTGCTTCTGCTGTATATATAGATATATTTGACAAAATTGAAATAAGGATCTTGAATCTGGTCATCAGTTACATTCACACCTACGTGACGTAGTATCCCTCTGTTTTTTTTAAAAAAGGCTATTCACTTTTATGATTTCATTGTGTGAATTTAAATGTTCTTAGTTAACAACTACGTTTCGCCATTTTAGTGAAGAAGTATTTAGATACAACCAGAAGTTCTGTTCTAATTTTTTTTCGTGTTTATTTTTATCTAATGCTTTGAATTTTGACACATCTCGCTTGTGGAACGGCCATCCAATTTCTTACTTCACCACAACCTACAATCTTCCAACATTGACATGCAAATTCAATCACTATTTCAGTCTTTCAACATTATGTTCTTTTTTACCTTTTTTTACTTAATGAAAACTTAACATTATATTTATATTCGGCTAGACAAAAACAACTTCAATTTAAGAGAAAATAACATAAAATGTGGTTAGAAAATAAAAGATAATGTCATTAATATGGTTTAAAGAAAAATTATGATCATGTACGTATTTAAACGAGTTTCACCATTACGAATAAAAATAAATATTATGCATAAAAATTAGTAAAAAAATTGTTCCCAACATTTTTTTAAAAAAAGTGAGTTTTGATATATACTCGGAGGTATAATTTTTTCAATCTGACATTCATTATACAGGCAGGTAGATACAAATTTTACTTTTGCTATATATATATATATATATATATATATATATATATATATATGTTAACTATTTGAAAGATTATGTGAAGACAAAATTGCTGAGAGTATAATACTGATAGAAATAATCTAAGACAAGCACACTTTGTATTAAAGTCTTTGCTAGATATAAAATATAGAGTTTTAAGAGAATTAATATGAGTAAAATGTTGTCAATCTTTTGGGTCTTCTTCGAATTTGATGCTGAAGGATTTATCAATCACCTAAGGAAAAAAGCTGTGCGCATATTAGTTTTCTCTCTCTATATATATATATATATATGCTTTATGTCAGTTTTAGTCATTTAGTCTACTCAATTTTGTCTGCAACATACTCGTAGAAAATGCAAGTATAATAAATACTTAAGTATTTAAATCATACCCCAAAACTTAAAACAAACCAATAAATAAAAATCTATCTATCTATCTATCTATCTATCTATCTATCTATCTATCTATCTATCTATCTATCTATCTATCTATCTCAGTCTGTTCATATCTATCTATCTATCTATTTATTTCTATCTATCTATCTATCTATCTATTTCAGTCTGTTCATATCTATCTATTTCAGTCTGTTCATATCTATCTATCTATCTATCTATCTATCTATCTATCTATCTATCTATCTATACACACATAAGTTTCAAATAAGAAAAAATGTAATTTTATTTTTTAAATTAATAAGAACGAGGATCGCATCATATATTAAAAATATAATCAGCTTATGTAGCACTAGCTTCTCGTTGTTGAAAAGGACCACCTTAAAATTAGCCCAGAGACTGCTGTTGGCAGTACATAGGGTAATTTCATATCTCGTGTAGGATGTGACCCCTTCCAAATTAGGTCTTCAAAATTCGCATTATACGTGAGTAAATACGATATATATATATATATATACATATACATATATACATATATATATCTATATATATATAGCATTTCTTTGCATTTTCTTGTTAAATATATTTCACATAGTATTTTAAAGTAAGTGTATATCATTCTTGATATATTCCAATTGTTAACATTATTTTTTAAATAATATATAAAATCTTGTCAATTATAATATATATAAATATGTGTATAATTAAGTATCTCTCTATGTGTATGTGTGTGTGTGTGTGTGTTTGTGTAAATTTAGTTTTAAACTTATTTACGAATATTATTAGGTAAAAAATGCAAGTCACGCGCCAATTGTAAAGATTACTTCAGGTAAAAATTACCATTGATTTTTTGTTCCTAATTTCACTTATGTATAATTTCATTTTTGACGTCTTCCATTCACTCTCTAGTCTCTCTCTTTCTCACTCTCTCATTATTTCCAATTTTTATATAAGTTAAGTTAATTAAATTCAAAGCGTCTTCATAAAATACAATTTTCATTGCCGTTAGCTGGTTGATTAATCAGTGAAGTATAAAGCCAGAATTCAGCAGAAATGACGATTGCATTCTAGTTAACCTGCTTTTGTGTTTAGAGACAATGAAAAATATTCAAGTAAATGAATAAATCCAAGTTTAGAAATATTGAAACATATTCAAGTAAATGAAAATTACCAGTATATTATTGGATGAAATTCCCATAACCCTATAGATTCTTAGTTGAGAATAGATAATAAATGTATTTTCATTGATGGATTGGATCTATCATAAGATTGTGGACATGCGTCTGTAGGGCGAATAAGTAGATAGATAATGGGTTTTGTCATTAGTACTGCCTTTTTTAGATCAACAATTATAATAACGAATGTATCACCCTAACAACTAGTCATACATAGCAGTTTCGCATAATTTAGTTGTGTATGGATATATTTAGGCTCTCGTTGTGACGTCATAAATAAGAAATACTTTGAAGACTAAATACAACTGTCGATATTTATTTTCTTCAAATATAAAAATATTACACAAAAACAAAAGAGTGATGGAGACATAATGGTTTTCTTCTGTCTTATGATTAAACCTACTAGCCCCAATCACAGAACCAAGCATGTCACATTATCACCAAAACAACATATTCTTATTTACCGTTCTTACAACATTCAACATAATAGTTCAGAATCTTCATAAAGGCTTAACGAATCCCCACATGTACAATTCTTGTGCGGAGAGTGGAATAAAACAATAATTAAAAAATCTAAACATCAATGCGTATTTACAATATGATAAACATGTTACAGGAAATCAAATAAAATATTGCTAGTAATAAACTACCCTAATATTGTTAATGTCGGAGGAACCCTCAGTTAACTGAACAAAATAAATGCGAGATTTTTTATAATATATTCCTTCGAACAATTCCTGAAACACACATTTATCCAAACACATTAACACATAAAAAAAGAAACACACGTGAAATACGAAAAGCGTCCAGCATCAACCAGAGGACTGATAGCTCTCGACCCCTAACGAGGGAGAGAAAGGAAATTAAAATAAAGTTGGGACAGCAATAAAAAACCCAATGTGCATTCATATCCTGGTTAAGTAAACTTTGAAAGAAAACTAAACCAAATGTAATAACTCTACATTTATCAACTTTTGAACTAGGCAGCAAATTTTCAATCTTATTAAAGCAATATCATTATGCCTAACTGCCATCAAAATGCCACTCTAAATCAGCCCTTTTATTCGACATTATTATGTATGAAAAAAAATTCTCATTTCAGGCCCGTGTGGTGCAGTGGATATCGACTCGAAACGAGAGATCAGTGTGCACAGTTAGATTTTCAGTTGAATTCCTTGCATTCACTTACGCATAATTACCCTTGGAAAAGGTTTTAATCCGTCTCTTACTTCCATTTATGAATTAAATAATAGGACAGGTTAGGTTCTATAGCCTTGTTTGGCAACGAATCTACCACAGAAAGCAAAGGCAACCTAATATGTGATAATCTTTTACCCAGTCAGTCATGTCTTTTTCGTCACATGATCATCCAAAGCTTGTATCACGTATGGCACTTAATTGACTGAAACATAAATTGATTAAATCTTATATGCTTTGTCTTTTAATGCTTAGCGTTCAGTCTTACCATCCTGATGTTTTTGGCTGCTAGTAGAATTTACATTAGGTTATAAAATAACTTGAAATCCTGCGTATTTTATGTACCTTTTTTCTTCACTTCCGAGTCAAAAATATGGCTTCAGTCTTTATGCCCCCATCCTAACGACCATGCTTCTAATACTAACTCAAATGGGAGCAGAGAATGCGCATGCACCCCTGAGCAAAATTTGTCACCTCTTTCATCCAACAGGTCTTTTAGTTCGCATCTATGTGAGCAAGCCTGGCTTGGGACCTATAGTGCAACGTTTTAGAACCAAAACGAACTTACGTTGTCCTGATTTCTAGGTGGGCTAGACACATATACTTGGAGTACTGCGCATGAATCTATCTTTGTTTGTTTGTTTGTTTAACATTAAGGGTGCTAGAAGTAATCTTTTTTTAGGCTTGACGTTGTCCACCTGATAGAGATCCGAAACTTAAAGTAAATGTAGCTATCCCATAAAGAAGTATATAATATCGGGTCTTTTGTACTGCCATTTTGTGGATGTTTTCTGTACCGTGCAGCAGTTTATGTTAGGACATCTCGATATCATAAAGATGGGTATTGTTACAGCTGTATCACAGGGCGAGTGAACATATTTTGTATGCGTGCATCTCAAATGAGTGTCTTGAAATAGCTTACTGGTCATTCATTAAAACATCTAAAACAGATATGAAAACGAACAATTTGCAAATGAACAAACATATTGAACCCAACCACAAAAAAGTAAGATGTCTACTTTCAAACTGTTAGATTTTCATGTTAAACTTGACCTTCTATTTATCTCTGAAATGGATATGAACGCTTCAATCCCACCGCATAATCTCTGTTACTAACTATTTACTCGTTATAATTAATTAAGACCTCTTGAATCGCCCTGCTCACGGGATCAGTGCGTAAATCAAGGATAGGTTATCCTGCGGTAGGGACACAAAAACTAGTATCCTAACCTAATATTTGTTTTTGTGCAGCATTTAACATTATTAGCATTTATCCATAGTATCACATTCCTCATTGCCCCTTTTATCGTATTCAGGATAAAAGGTCGGTGATCTTTGATCAAAGATTAGAGGGGATGGGCAATATCTTCACTGAAAATCCCTCGCCTAATTTTCAGGTACGTGGTGAATTCAATGTTCAACTTAAAGAGTGGTTAGTTCATTCTAACAGAAAGGAAAGGAATGCAAATATTGCAGAGATTTCTACATTGCTTAAACTTTGACCAAATCAGCGAAGAACATAAACGAGTTCCTTAGTGCTGGCTAGACTTATCAACATTTTTTCATATCCTGCCCTGAGAAAAGCCCAGCAAAATTTAATTCATTTTTTTCATATCTTTAATCATTGCCACAGTTGAATCCAAACGGATGACATTATCTAATTTAACTGTTCATATAACGCTTTTTTCCCACCTTCATTAAAGATGTTGTCTGCGAAACAATAACTGATCTAATTTCCGAATAAATTCTTTCTAGAAGAGCGTATTTTATACCATCCCCTCTAAAATATATACAAAAACTAAACATACAACACAGATTCTCTTCTAACTTCGCTATAGCTATAGCCCACATGAACCGCTACGTTACTGTCAATCACACAGAACAGAGTAGTCTGACTATTAATTTTTATAATTTGCCTGTAGTCATGGTAAGAGTCTTCTTTAAAAGACAAAGTACAGCAACGAAAACGTTGTCGAGACCAAGTTTAAAATAAAACAGTTTGAATCTATTGAAATCTGGAAAACATACCAAGCTAAATATGGACAGAGGCAAAGCAGCTGTGTCTTATATTAGAAGTAGCCGTCTGGTCATATCCTCCTCGACAGACAAAAAGAAACTTTTCACCTTGGTTTATGCATTCAACTCAAAAGCCAATCCTTCCCATCTTCCCACTGAAGACAATCTCAGGAATATACTAATTTCAAACATCTAAAAATCTCTAAATTTTAAAAAATATTGACCACCAAAAACCAGTGGCTTAAATGAAAATACTGAGGTTTTCTTAAAGAGTACCAACACCGAATTATATTTGATTCTAGCAAAATGTTTTAACCGATGTTTAATGGAGAAATCTAACTCAAGAATGTTGAAGGTGGCAAGCATAGGTCTTACCTCCAAGAACTCAAACAACCGATGCTCTCTTTCCCATTAAAGATCCAATAGCTTTTTCAGAATCATCAGCACATTGCAGAGGTTATTATCAACGAGGTCTTCAAGCGCATGGATACGGACAAACTTTTCCATGGCGAGCAGTATTGATCTCAATCAACCCGATCAACTGTTGACGTACTAACTTCCATTAGCGAGGTCTTTGTCGGGACACAATAGAATTCGTATCTCCAAGGCCCTCGACAAGGTACGGCACACAGGTTTACTACAAAATCTCTCCGGCCATTGAATCGCCGAAAGAGTTTTCTCTATTATAATGTATTTTCTGATAGGTAAAGCCCTGAAATTCATCATTAACGTACAATACTCCGAATGTTCTAGCGGTCAACGAAGGCGTCCACCAGCGGTCACTTCTCGGACGATCTTTCTTTCTGATTTCCGTAAATAATCTAGCTAAAATTTACCCAGATCATTTCCAATCATCTCTGCTGAGGACACAACCATTTACGGGCATATTTTCAAAACTATTTACGATCATATATGTGCGTGGTGGTGAAGTAAATATCGACTCGGAACGACAAAATGGGTTGCCGAGTTCGAATTCTAGTTGAATTCCTGGCATTCACTTAGCGCAAATGCCCTATGCTCAAGTCATTAATCTGTCTCTTTCCTCCGGTTATGGGTTAAAAAAAAAAGATCAGGTTGAGTTCTATAGCCTTGGCTGGCAACCAGTCTACCGCAGAAAGCAATGGCAAATTACTGCGGGATAATCCTCTGCTCAGTCAGCCATGTCTCGAGAGAGACATGATCGCCCAAATCTTGTATCACGTATGGCACTTAACTGACTGATTAGCTGCTGACTTATCTTCCTATTTGACACTAACATCCAAATGGGAGAAAGACTGCTTGGTTATATTCATTCTATAACCAAACATGTTACATTCCATCACCGCCGATCAGAACTTGAACTACAAGCAGGTAGGATTAACATATGTCCTCTAGAGACGGCCCCGTCTCTCAAGAGAATATTGGGCCTCAGTTGCACAGCCAACCACGAATTCGGTTTCTATATATGATCTATTGCTAAAGATGCAAGTATAATAATCGGATCCATATACCTTTCCAGTATATAACTAATTTTCATACTATCCCCTAGCGTCATAAGAGCCATGTACGGTTGTAAATGCATTACCGTCTCTATAGACGTGCAAGAGCTGCCCAGACCTCACTTGTGTCTAAAAGCCTCTCCGAGGCCTTATTTTAAAAAAAATCCCACACTCTAACCTCTTTCATACTGGCGGAGTATAACGAGTATATCACTGCTCTATCGCTACTACCATGAAAAGTGTTCGGTTCAACTGCATAACCTTGCTTCAGCAGATCTGACTTTCACGGCTATATAGTAGCAATCAACCCATAGTCTCATTGAGAATAAAGATCATATTCTTATTAAGTACACATTAAAGTAACTCTTTACCTACAGTAGCCAATGGGCGTTGTACAGGATCAATTAAGGTGCGCGCATACACACGAATATATATATATATATATATATATATATATATATAGTCATCCGCAGACAGATCCGTTTCGCTTTATCACAGCTCATCAGTACGGTTAGGCTCCAATTGCTTTTTAATCCAGGACTGAAACCCGACCGAAATGACGTCAGTCGGTGACTCTACCCCTGGACTATGGGCGTTCGGTGGAAGTAAGCAGACTTTTTAGCGCATATCACAAGCCAAGGAGGATCGCCACACGTGTGCAACCGTTTCAATGAAAAAAAATCAAGAAGAAATGATAACAGATTCACGGGAATGAAAATATCATGGCGCAGGGAATGTTGAAGAAAGAATAACAAATGCATGGGAACTAATTAGATAGAAGGTGGCAATTGATGTTGCATTTAAACTTTTGAAAATTGTAAGTAACAACAAAGCTAGCAAACGGGAAACAGTTTCACAATGAGGAAGTCATGGAAAATAAATTGTTAATGTAGAAGAAGCATTAGAGAGAGAGAGAGAGAGAGAGAGAGAGAGAGAGAGAGAGACAGAGACAGAGAGGGAGAGAGAGAGGGAGGGTGATAAATGAGATATTAATTTTTAATAACGATAAATAAAAAAATTGTTTACAATAACATATTTCACTACTGGCGATGTTTTTTCAATTATTGATATTTGCAATTTTATGACCATGGGATGTTAAGCTGATATTAATTAAAAAAGAATCAATATAATTGAAAACCTTTTTCCTGTGGAATATTGTAGAAATATTAACAAAGTCCCAAAGCTAAAATAATGTATGCTTTGGCATCATAAAACAAAAAGTCTAGTTTTTAGAACTTTTAAGTCGAATAAGATGGTGCACTGGAAATCGACTATGAACGACAAATCGGGGAGCCGAGTTTGAATTACAGTTGAATTCCTTGCATTCACTTACACAAAAATACTCCTGGGAAAGGTATTTATCCGTCTCTTCAATCCACTTATGGGTTAAATAATAGGACAGATTGGGTTCTATAGCCTTGGCTAGGAACCTGTCTACAGCAGCAGGATATGGCAACATACTTCGGGAGAATGTTCTACTCGTTCAGTCATATCTCTTTGGTGACATGATCTCCTAAATCGTGTAACACGTATGGCACTGAGCTGACTGATGTTCAATGTAAAATCAAACATTCTTTCATAAGTTGTATGTTGCTGCCACTTACATATCAGTGATCATATTTTATATTTCGAGATGCTTGATATAATCCAAAAAATAATATTGATTTTCTAAGCGCCGATTAGATGTGAAAGTTACTCTAAAGTATGGGGTACCCAGTGAGGCTAGTACTCACTAGTTAGTTGTACTAGGTTCTAGCGAGATAAGCTTACTAACCATTGAAGTATGTTTCGCTGCGCAACTCAAAGTATAATTAGCAATAGTATAGGTCCCGATTTGGCGTTGCGATATGCCGTATAGGCTAAAAGATCGATTTTATAAGACTGCCTGAGAAGTCAAGCCCAAAAGAAAATGAATTTCACTAAAGAATGAGTTACATAATAAGACACATTATCACGATTCTAATGAACTAAGCGCGCATCAGAATCGGCCTAAAGATAAGAAAAGTACAGTGTGGGTTCGTAAAAGGCAGCAGAACAAAGGAACGCGATATTCTTGTTAGGAATGTTATCAAAAAGACCAATACAAATGCAGAAAGTCTTGTACCTGTGTTTTTTAACTGACTGATTAGCTGCTGACTTATCTTCCTATTTGACACTAAAACCTGTTTTATAAAGGAAGCAAATGCGTTCGACTAACTACATCACAAAGTCATCTTAGAAATTTTGGCAACCGCGACATATTCGGATAATATATTAGAGTTATGAATTTATACTGGCATCAAAACGGCTGTATAAGTTCAGGAAATGAATTCAACAGTTATAGGAAAATAGAAAGGGGATAAAATCAAAGACGTACCTTAATCTCACCGGATCTATCAAACATGATCAGCATGTCACGGTAAACGTTCAATCAGGCATAATAGAGACATGAAAGAAAAATAAATATATACATAAGGAAATGCAAAGACGCGTGAAAATTTAATTTTATTTAAAGTATTATGCAAAGGTATATGAAAAATGATATACATATAGGAATTTCAAACCTAAGTGACATGGGCTAAAATGTGACGTTTTGGAGGTGGTGGGATAAAAAATATTAAACTCCCAACCCACACCTGGAAACGGCTTATAAGTTGAAAATTATTTTGCAACTTTCCTTAATTTTAACTTTTTGGCAGAAACCATACTCGGACAGGCAGGGCCGGAGACTACTAAATAATATGTTGTGACCCATAAGGAGGGAACAAAGAAAGAAAAAGAGAAAGAAAGAAAGAAAGAAAGAATTAAAAAAAGAAAGAACGAGAGAAAGCGCAACAGCCACAGAAATTTCTAACACGTTAAAGAAAAGAAAAACCATGTGACGGTAAACGTTCAGTTAAGCATAACAGAGACATCAAAATAAGAAAAATAAATTTATACATAAGGAAATGTAAAGATACATGGAAATTGACTTACATTTAAAGAATTACGCAAAGATGCAGGAAAAATTATTTAAATTTAAAGAATCCAAGCCGAAAAGATGACGGTTTTGAGGAGGGGATAGAAATATTAAAATCCCATTCCACAAATGGAAACGGCTAGTAATATAAAAATTACTTTGCAAATTTCTGAATTTTAAGTTTTTAGTAGAAACCATAATTTTGCAGGCAGGGTCGTAGACAAGTCATTCCAGGTTTCAATCAGAATATGAACAATGAAGATACGCAGAAAATACAGACGTGATAGCTGACAAAAAATAGATGCGGGATCTCATACACAAGGTAGCTAGGTAAAGCAAAAAAGAAAGAATTAAACATAATCTTTAAGAAAATTAATGCATTGTCTTCAGCAAAAAAGATGCTAAAATGAGAACTGTAGGTCGGGGATAATAAACTCCAACAGGTGTAGAAATTTAAATACCTGGAAAGTGTTCAGTTAGAGGATAGAAAGTGTGACACTGAGATCAAAAGGCGCACTGATATAGCTAAAAACGTATTTGCAAAGCTAAGCAAAGTATTGAGAGACAAGATTTCATTGGAAACAAAGAAAAGAGTACTAAACTGGTTTGTATATAGCAGTGTACAATCTCGTCAAAGATAAAGAAGAGACACAAAGAAACCGAAATATATTTCTACAAAAAGAATGCAGAGGACACAATGCATCGAACATGTGAAAGACAACCATAAACAATAGGATGCAAACGAAAATGACACTTTAAATTGGCTTCAGGAAGAGACTGCTGAGGTTTTTTAGACACGCAATGAAAGAAGAGGGCTTGGAGAATCTAATACTCACAAGACGGATAGAGGGAAAGAGACAGAGGGGAACGCAATGCAAAACAGACATGCATGACTTGCGCAAGTGGGCGGCGGACAGGAGTTTGGGAGAGAAACCAAGAGGAAAAATCTTAAGAGCGGCAAGTGATAGTGGCAAGTAGAAGACAATGGTCGCCTACATCCTGAAAGGTCATTTCATGTGAAGTAGAACTTGATCGGCAGTAAGATCTTATCAGTTCACTGTTTGAATTGTCTAGATGTAACGGTAAACTCTATGCTTACATTTTCTTTAATTCCTCTTCTCTTTTGTAAAAAATATTCTGGCTCAAAGCTTTCCATCAAAATTTGATATGCAATATGTGTCGTAATGTAAGTTCATGTTTGTAAACTTCTTGCATTTTTTTACTTCAATAATTATTGTTTTCTTTTTTAATATTTTTCACACTCATTGTATTTGGTTTACCGATCTGCTCGGTGTTAAATGATTACAACAAATAAAAGCTGTCGTTTAACACGCGGGACAGAAAAGAAATATTTTCATTGCATTTTTTATATCAGTTTTTTCAACGTTCGATACATGAAACGAGATGATAGAATACAGAACATTTAAGGGATTGTTAGAAATAATATTGTCCTCATCTGAAGGGAATCCTTTAGACAAGGGGTCTGCAACCTTCTGGAGAGTGATGGATAAAAGGCTATATAGATTCATGGCTCTTGTGTCATGAAGGAGAATCATGTTATTAAATATGTGAGTAAATTTTCTGTGTTTGAAGAAAGCAAGGATCCTATATAATTTAAGACCGACGGGAATTATGTTCAAGAAATAATACATCTTAAAAATAAATATTTCATAAATCATTATTGAAAAAATATTCCATTAAAATTGGTTGAAAACACTATTTTATATTCATTTAAATGAACCCGCTCACGAAAGCAATTTTATATCAAGAGAGAAAGTGAGGCCGTACGCTAATTTTGGCAATCCCTACAAATAAAAGATAAAAGTAAATCACATTCTCCCGGTATAAATAAATATTCTTTTTAAATTTCGACGCAATATATTCAAACAATCAACGGTCACTTTGGTTTGGTTTACTTATATTTATATCGTGTCCTGAGTAAGGTAGCGGGCCGGACAAGATTCACTCGAGGGTGAGCGGGCAGGGGTTTGCCGACCGCTGCTTTAGTCGAACAGAGTTGGAATATCGTAGAATCTGACGGCAATCATCTTAAATGTTATAGCTTGACATAAACGAGAAAGACATGATCTTGTTATGCAGTCGGTTTCAAGGCGGCCTCGAGATCAATCTCGCGTCTAAGTGTTAATTTAATAAATAGCCTTTTCATGTTTGTCGATGTTACTCGTCTTCAAGTTATTGACATTCGTCGTTTTTGACCATTAACTCTCATTGATTTTTATTTTATAAATTGTTCACAATTAATTAGCTAAGTCTGTCTCTTCCCCTACCTCACACTTTCTCTCTCTCTTTCTCATTCTCTCTTTCTCTCTGTCTCTCTCTCTCTCTCTCTCTCTCTCTCTCACTTTGTATATATACATGTGTGTGTATGGGTATGGGAATGATATGATAAGTAGGAAACAGGAAATGTTTATAAATGCAAGATGTTCCGCATTTATTTATCATTTATCAGAGCAGAAATATGGAGGACAAAATAAAGTGTTAGTATTTTTAACTTTGTCATGTTTGTTTTTCGTTGTTTAAGCAGACCTCACCTATGAGTATATAATTGTTGAGTATTTGCTTATCAAAATTATATTTGTTTAAACACGAATTGGTTGATAAAGTGTGTTCATGCATTATACGTCAGTGTCTGTAGACCGGAGGGCCGATGTTCGATATATATATATATATATATATATATATATATGCCCGTTCAGATATTATATTTCTGGTACTACTAATAACTAATAAACCCACTATATATATTAGTTTTACTACAACCACAACCACGCTCTCCCTTAGATTTACCTGCCACCATTCCCATCATAGTTCAATTAAACAACATTTCTTATAAAAAAACATAAAAATGTTAGTAATGTTAGCTTTTAGTCGATAACACAATAATACTCACACATATATACAGTAAAAGAAACCTTCAGATATTGGCAGACATGCACATTAAATCAAAACAATTCACACTCAATAAAATTAGATTTCAATGTAGTCACAAGATATTACAATGCATTTAGACATGATTCTGTTAAAAATCCGGTCTCTCACGTGTTGTGAAATGCTAGAAAGGCATTACAAATTTACGAAATGCGTCTGCTATTCGGTGAATTTTATCGTCGGATAGTAACATTTTATATTAATATAATCTTTGATGATGAATGTTTGTATGTTAACCACTCTATAACCTGTTAACCACTCTATAACCTGTTAACCACTCTATAACCTCTCTGAAGATGGCTCATGTGAGCCGAAAGCTAAGGATCAGCATAATAAAAAATGTCCAAATGTTGGACAATTTTTTACTTTCTTCTCAACTTAATTAAATCCAAAATACGAAGTTTAGAAAAATATATTGATTGTTTAATTACTTAGTTTCTGGTCTTAATAAGATTAGAGCAGTGCACATTTGTATTAAAAAGTGTTCATTACAATTCTGTTGTAGAATGTTTAAATATTTTCCATTTTTAAACGAGTTAATTCGCGCCCTAGGCTTCTACTATGAGTAGCGTCTTCAGAGGATTTGTAGAATCCTGACGAATGGCACACATTTTCGTAACCAAAATTTATCATAAATAATCAAGCCTGAAGAAATAAAGATATAAACTGTTTGATTATAAACAGAATATCTACTTAAATACGAGTATCGATCAAAATTAGATATAGTCGACATGATAGATACAAACAGCAAAAATATCACGGATAAACTAAAAATTAGTGAAAAAGTAAGTAAACTCTACTCTAAAGAAGCATACATCACATTAAAAAAACATGAATCAGATTTCCAAATAAATCTGCCTACGGGAATAATAAACACAACAAGAACAGAAATTGGTAATATCAGCAAAAATATCCTAGAACGAATAAATGAACAGATAAAACAAAAACATGGATTATTCCAACGGTCAAACACAACTGATGTCATAAATTGGTTCAACAACATCAAAGAAAAAAACAACTGTTCTTTGATCCAATTTGACATAGTGGATTACTACTCGTCAATCTCTAAGAACCTCTTTACCTTAGCACCGGAATTTACCTCACATTACCCAGACCTAACAAAGGACGAATATAATATCATAATGGCAGCAAAGACATCTGTTCTCATCCATAACAAAGAGCAATGGATAAAAAAGAACTCTGTAAAACAATTTGACATCACAATGGATGCGCTGGACTCCGCAGAGTCCTCCGAACTCATTGGCTTATTTACACTGAACAATCTCACCGCACACCAAGATATAAACACACAAGACATAAAGCTATTTAGAGACGACGGTCTAATGATAGTAAAAAACTCCACACACTTTAAAACAGACAAAATAACAAAACTGATCCATAAAGAATTCAAAGATTTAAACCTAAATAAAACCGACAACAAAAATACAATCAAACGCAACAACGAAAACATGTGCAATTGTAGAAACCCTAGTAACTGCCCACTACAAAATAAATGTAAAACAAACTCAATAATCTATCAATGCAACATAACATCCATCGAAAATCCAACTATAAATAAAGTGTTTATCGGATGAACTAAGAATACTTTTAAGCATGCACCTAACCTCATTTAAAAACAGATTATACCGAAACCAAACATCCCTTTCTACATACTTTTGGAAGCTAAAGGATTCAAACAGAAACTCAAAGTAAAATGGAAAATCCTAGAAAAAACTAGAACTTGCAACTCACTTAACGACATCTGCCCGTTATGACTAAGTGAAAAGCTACACATTCTACAGTACCCCAACAGTAAAGATTTATTAAATCGTAGAGACGAATTAGCAGTACTATGCAAACATCGCAAATATTTCTCGCTAAAATTTAAGTAAACAAATAAACACCCCACCCTCGAACCCACCACAAAAATGTAAAAAATACACAAAACCAACCCTATAAATAAACAGAAAAAGACAACAAACCCCATACCATACCAGCAAAAAGTGCAGCTACCATAAATTAGTAGAAAAATAAAATAAAATATCGACACTGAAAAAACAAAAAAAAAACATGTACCCCAATACAAAATAACCAAAATTAAAGTAATAAGCAAGCAGCCCAAAAACAAAGCAACACCTACCAACCCCTAAACCAAATAACAACACGCACGGCACCAGCAGCCTACACCCACGGCACCAGCAGCCTACACCCACACAAGATAAATAGGAAAACCTATCCTGAACTTAGCCACCAACAAACACTTAACCCTAAGACGTTAAAAAGGTCAACGGAATTCAAATTACAGGCCAACTCCACTAACACCTATAAAAACAAATCCAACACAAATAAACGGTCTTTTCAATTAGATCATTCTCATATCAACCAAATCATCTGAAGAAGAAGGAGCCCAGAAACATGGCTAGCTTAGAAATGCGAAGATTGTTGTGTGTGATACTATGAATTTATAAGCCATTGTAACAACTATTACAGTATATATATATATATATATATATATATATATATATATATATATATATATATTCGATTGTGAATATCTATTTGCCTGTGTGTGTTTGCTAAAAGCTAACACATAAATGCACAGGTAAACCACATTTAGTCTTAGTTTATATATTGACCTGTTTAACAATTTTCTTATTGTTGTATAACATAGATGTTAGGGAATGTTAACTCTATTGTACAAATATCCTAATTAGACCATAGAAAAACAGCATCATTAAAACTCAACCAATATATATATATATATATATATATATATATATATATATATATACTAGCAGTATAGCCCGGTGTTTCTCGGGTGCAATGAAAGCTTTAAAACTAATTCATGTTCCTGGAGCTCAAACTCTTGGGACGTTGGCACGAAATACTAAAAAGCAACAGTTGTATCCAGTGAAAGTGGAAACGCAGACTGAAAGAAAAATGAATCGATGTATGTAAAATTTTGATTTCCTGTTTTCAATATCAAATAAGATTTTTAGTAATAAACTGAATTTAAAAGGCTAAATAAGTCCTCTGAATAAATGGTATCATGGCTGGAACTAAGAACTACAATTATACCTACATAGAGCCAAACCTGAAGCTAAAACTAAAATTAAAAGGCAGAAAAATATAAAGACATACAGGCAGATAAATAGACACACACACACAAACATCTTGCTTTTTATATACATATATATATTATCGATTCTCTGCACTATTGTAAGAACTGCAACCTTGAAACTTCTGAATATCGTATCTAATGTCTTTGTCTATGAGTGTATCAAATTTGATTCAAATCGTACCATTCCTTCTCTAACCCGATTTTTTCGATTATCAATTTTTCATATTTATCTGAGGTACCGCGAGACTCAACCCAGCTAAGAACACACGCAGACGTTTGTAGTACAACTGTGTAAACTTTCAAGAAAATTGGTTCAGCCGTTTCGAAGTATATAGGTAACGGACACACACACACAGACACACACACAGACACACACATACACACACACAGACACACACATACACACACACAAATTCATTTATAAGTAAGTTTAGTTTATAAATTTCAACATCCATCTAAAACATTGCTGAGTGTAAAAATATAGTAATGAATATTTATTTTTATTTATTATGTTAGAGCATGTACAAACTACAAATTGCACCAAATTTTACATGTAAAATTGTACATAGAGAATATGTACAGATTTTAACGTAATAGTAGATATAATAATATTAATATTAATAATTATATATATATATATATATATATATATATATAAAATACTAATTTTATTTTGAGTACTCTGTCATTTATTTTATTATAAACAGTGCTCAATGTAATGAGCATTATAGAGCTTTATATAATATAATTATATAGTTATCTATCAATTTTACATTGGGACATGGAAATTTCTATGTTTCGAGATAGGTTCTCATCATCGGGCATATAAATCTTTATGTAAATCATTTGCACAACCACATCAACATTCCCTGATGATGAGAACCTGTCTCGAAACATAGAAATTTCCATGTCACAATGTAAAATTGATAGATAACGATATATATATATATATATATATATATATATATATTAATAAAAAGTGAAATCATAAGACCGAACTTATTCCTCAGGAGGACTCTTCCTATTCGATTTTACTCAGAACAGACAATAAAACAATCGTTGCTTAAAGCTGAAAATGATAGAACGTTATGGAGAATCATATTCTACAATATTCTGAAGGAAATCCTTCACTTAGATAATATTTTGGTTTACCCTCGTTAACGGGTTTGTCAGTCATTTAGTCCGTTTAGTGTGAAATAGAAATATGAGACTAAATAATTACATTTCTAATGAATACAGATGGTCGCAGATAAGCCCGTAAATAGGATTATAAATTCATATCCTATATACAAGGTTCTGGAAAAAAGGAGATATTCCTAGGAAGAATGCTATCTGAGCGACTAATAGAACTTCATAGAAAACCCGAACAGAATATTACGTGGTGTAGGATTTTGAAAATTTACACATTGAAGAAATTCTTAAAATAACGTGAAATTTTGTTTTATGGGGAAAGGATATTTGCTTCATACTTATTCTCCATTTAGAATAAATAAATTTAATGTATGAGGATAGATAGATAGATAGATAGATAGATAGATAGATAGATAGATAGATACTGAAAAGATTGTGATAAATATACAGATAAATAGGGAGATAGAAAGATAATGAAAAAACTGATATAGAATCATAGATATGAACAGACTGATACATATATTAGGTTGTCCCAAAAGTTCGTAAACACTTGCGAAATGGGTTTATCTGGTCCAGCACAATCGAGACAAGCGATGGGTTCAGAAAGGGCAAGAGTCACCGTCGGCTCCAAAAATGATCGATTCGGCCATAAAGTCATGTTATGCGTTTGGTGGAAGTTTGAAGGAATCGTGAATTTTGAGTTGGTTCCGAATGGTCATGCCGTCAGTGCCGAACTTTACTGTCAGCAACTTGAGCGGGTCTACGAAAGGTTGAAGCAAAAGTACCCGGCTCTGATCAACTGAAAGCGCGCTTTGATGCAGCAGGACAATACCAAGCCACACACCGTCAGGAAGACCAAAGACAAGTTTGAACAGTTAGACGGCGTTGAGGTTCTACCACATCCAGCCTACAATCCTGACTGTGCTCCATCATATTACGGCCTTTTCCGCTCATTGTAACATTTTCTGAAAGGCCGCCGATTCGACTCGTTTGATGAAGCCGAGGAAGCATGTCAAGAATTCTTTGATTCGAAGCCGGCTGAATGGTACTTTGAACAGATTCGAAAGCTTGAAGATCGATGGCAGAAAGTCGTGGAAAATGATGGTCTTTATTTTGAACAATAATTTTTGTTGTTTTTGCGAGTAAAATTTCAATTTTTTGCAAGTGTTTTCTGGTAACCTTATATTACTTGGCGAGTAAAATTTCAATTTTTTGCAAGCGTTTTCGAATTTTTGGGAAAACCTCATATTATCATCGACGTGCTGTGTCTCTTCAGAAGGTATGCGGTCTTGGCCATCCACATTTCCCTATATTAAGTAGCTCTTAACAGAGCTGTGGAACTCGATACGTAAAGCCACAAGTTTATTCGCCTGAATAGAGTCAACTTTAGACTCCAAACAATGTAGCGTCACAAATACCATTATGGACACTTAAAGTATCATAACATGTATAATAACAACAACAATAAATATGCACTTTAAATAAAAAAATCACGGCCTCTCACACTTTTCATTCTATACCAATTTCTACGTTCACATGACAGTGAACTTTTGAAGGATGGCTTATTTAGGGGTGCGAATTATGGTAACAAATGTAACTGGAAAAGTGTGTTGCTAAAAATTATTGTACATTTTTTCTACTTCAAATAAAACCTCGGAAAGAGGTTGAAAGTATTTGGGCACCTTAAGAAATGAATGTAAATAACAACTGTCAACTTTACAACTCATTTCTGAAATGTTTTGATTGGAATACGTGGAAGATTATCCGTGAGTATGAAGGGATTTTATTAAAAAATAAGTGAACATATTGTTGGCAATTTATTTAAACGGACATGTTCCAAAGAAAATTTGCTGCTTAAATACACACACACACACACACACACACACACACACATATATATATATATATATATATATATATATATATATAGTATATTGAGGCAGCAGATAATTTTCTAAAAATATACTTTTAAATATAACAGACAATGAATGTCTATCATGTTTAACCATATATATATATATATATATATATATATATATATATATATATAGTTTTATGACGTATATTTAATCAATGAAGACATATACATTATAACTGGATAGGGAATATATAGATAGATAGATAGATAGATAGATAGATAGATAGATAGATAGATAGATAGGAAACAATCGAAAAAGGTAGATAGATAGTTAGATAGAAAGACGATGTTGAGATCGTTAAATATATAAATAGATAGAAAACGATGTTGATATAATCGATAAATATATAGATACATAGGTAAGAAGACAACGAATAGATATATATATATATATATATATATATATATATATATATAGATAGATAGATAGATAGATAGATAGATAGATATGACTTCTATTCGGTCTGGAATATATTCAGTAAAATCTTTACGCGAATTGTAAATCATTATAAAAATTTCTCTTCGAAAAATCATTTAAATTACAATGTATTAATCCGCTAAATATCTACAAATAAACTAAAAAACATACATTAATCTTATAGCATTAAATAACCTTAAACAGTTAATAAACATACCTTATACACACTCTTTTGATTCATGACTCAATAGACAAAAGATTTTCCCGCACTAGGTACCCATTTTGCAGTAGACCCATTGGCAATCAAGGCTATATATTCCAATCTTTCCCGCTATTCGACCCATGGCTCGAGGGAGAAAATATGAATTTATAACTTTCCTGATGGTATATGTGTATACGTCAATAAAACGAACTCGACTGGAATTTGAAAGCGGTTTCCGATTTATTATGCTCGCCAATATCCATTCCAGCACAACACACTTCAACTAGTTAGACCAAAATCAATCTGTTAAATGGAATTTATTTTTACCCATGGCATCCACTTTATATGTATTAAATACAAAACTCACACATTTGGACCTCACTCGGCTCAATGCTTTTGACAAATCTAAAATCTCTGCAAAAAACAAATGTTATTACAAGCTACATGACTTATACCTAAAAAACAAACATTCGTATATGGCATGATAAGAAATTAAGCTAAAAATTGAGAATGAATCTCACTAGACATCGAATATTTTGTTGCGAACGCACCTGTCAGTGAAGCTATAGACATTATAATTAACAGTGTTTATAAACATCCGTCATTGCCAAATCCCAAAATAAAACTAACAAATCTCAGGAAACAGCTATTAGCCTGAACCACACCACTTCGGAAATATACACACGGCGCCGTTACGGGTTCACCTATCGCTTCATCACTGTCAGATTTGTTCACGTCAACTTTAAAAAATGAAATTTCTAAAAACAAAACTCTATCCTTAAAACAACAATTTACACCCACTCTGTTGAAGCGACATTTATATTAACTATATACACGGACGAATCTGGCCAACTATCTGCACCACAAATTAAAAACAAAACTTTGAAAAGAATTGTATTTTATTCAATAACCAAACGTGCTTACACTTAACACTAGGACATGCATACATATATTTGTGTTAGCATGAGCGTGTGTATGTTTGCATTGAGCCAATAATTTTATTTTTTCAATTCAACGTCTGTTTCATTGTTTAATGTATTTTCTTTCTATTTTTAATTAAATATTTTAATTCGGTCGACATCTTCTGACATGCGTCATCTCCAGAACAGTAATGGGATAATGTTCAGAATTAGTGTTATATATATATGTTACCATCTGAATCGAGAACAGGAAGCTTTGGCCTGTGTGGGATCGGTCTTATAGCAGAAGGAATATCAGGGTATTGAACATGATGCATTTACTGGCGATTTATTCCATTTATGTTCAGTCAGTTATTTATCATACGAAAGAGACATGACTGACTGGGCAGAAGATTCTCTAGCAGTAGGGTGCTATTGCTTTCTGCGGTAGACTGGTTGCCAGCCAAGGCTATAGAACCCACTCTGTCATATTATATAACCCATGACTGGAGGAAAGAGAGGGATTAAGACCTTTCCCAAGGGTATTTTTGCGTAAGTAAATGCAACGAATTCAACTGGAATTCGAACCCGGCACCCCAATTTGTAGTACCGAATCGATATCCACTGCACCACAACGAACATCCCTGCACCACATCGAACGTCCTCTTTTAGATTAACATGCAGAAATAGCAGTCCGTAATATCTTCGTTCCTTCCAAACCATTAGAACAGCAAATGCCATACTCTTTCTTTTACCATTCCTAAAATCACTCAAGTTCTTCACAGATGTTTTACAGCAAATGCGGGGAGAGAATGGCTTATTCTGATACCCTAGCTTGACTCCAAAATAATCGAGATATGTCTTATTCACAAAGTCAGTGATTTTTGCTTGACTCTGAGATGAACTACATTACTACAGGTAAAAATAAAAACCTGTCAGGATTATTCTTAGACTAGCGATCCATTCTTACAGAAATGCAGATGTAAAAGAAATCAGCATTCAGCTCGTCAATGACATTTGACACTACATTAAAATAATTTTCAATTGAGGGATAAGTCCCGCCGCTTCTAGGTGCAATGTAGGCAGGTACACATACAATATTATACGCTTTAATAAACATAAAACAACAGTCAGTTTTAGCAAATAGATTTAACAAGCTTTTGAATAATTATTGTTATTGTGTGTAACTTGTTATAAACTATTCCACCACAAATAAAAAAACATACCCGACAAAAGCACTGAATGGTACTTTTAATTCACTAATATATAGCGATCATATATCACTTGATAAATGTTTGAGCAATGAATTTATTTTAATGCAGGTCAGTGTTATATACATAGGAATTTATTAAGCGTATATTAGACATGGCACAAACTTGTTAAAAACTTCGCCATGTCGAATATTTGTAATAGATATATTTTAAGGAAAGCACGGTCAATGACACCTCTTAATACTTTGCCACTGGTGAGGCAATAAAACTGTAAAAATTCAATGGAATCCTGCGAATGAAAGAGCATAACTCAAGGAGTCAGAAAATAGCGATATGCCTTGCATTTGACATTTGGATAATCGTAGTTGATACGAAAGAAAGAAGCAAAAAGTTAATTCCACAATTGAAAAGCGCTTATGAAGAAATTATCAGTATAGAGCTTATAGTCATACAAAAGCAATTTCAAAATTAATATCTTTTAACTTTCTATTCAGTACTGTCTTTTCTAGAGTTACATGATTGTTAGCTCTTTCCTCTTGTTTCATTCTTTCTTTGTCTCTTGTTTTCCTCTTTGTTTTTATTTAATGTTCATTTCTGTCCTTCTCTTTCCCCTTGATTTCTTTTTTCTTTTCTCATTTTTCGTATCCACTTTAACTTCCTACGAAAAATTTTGCCAACGAGAGGAAGTAAAATTTAATATATTTTCGTTTAAAAAATAAATAACGTTTATTGTTGATATATAGTTCTTTGAATGTTGAAACTAAAAGTACAATTTTGTTGTAGATTGTAGTTTGTACATGTTGTAAAGTATAATTTATAATAAATATTCATTGCACTACTTCTATATTGAGCACTGTTTGAAATAATGTTTTGAACGTTGCAAATATTTTATTTGTTCCTTATTTATTTGTATATATATATATATATGAACTCAAATCGTTTTGGACTTAGGGCAGTGGACCAATTCAGTTTTTAGAAGAACCAAACAGCCATTACTATCAACATATTTGATTTTTATTGAGTTGAAGGAGAGTCGAGAAAAAACACTCATTTTTGAATAGACGAACACAGAGATACAATGAAATATAACGTGTCACAAGATTTTTGATAAAACCTCCGAAGGTTTACAATTGAATGTTGTCTTTCTCATAGACCGCTTTCCACACACGGATATATAACTCATTCTGTCTTGCTACTTATTCAAATTAGCGAGGAGGGGAGAGATGAAATGATTACATTTATAAGATTATGTGTATATATGTCCCTGTAACAAACTATATTTGAATTCGAAATTGGCAATCTAATAACTCAATCCGAGTCGATCTACATTATTATACAGTGGCTTATATATATATATAATTAAGAATTAAAAGTACTTTTAATTCTTGATTATAGGATTGCATTAAATCTACAAAATTTATTGTATTAATCACTTTTTTATAAATAAGTAAATGCCAGGGAACGTAAAACTTTGGGTCTTCTCTCTCCCTCTTTCTCTCTCTCTCTGTCTCCCACTCTCTCTCTCTCTCTCTCTCTATATATATATATATATATATATATATATATATATATACGAGTGAATAAAGAACGAAGAAAAAGATTTTACAACGTCCAAATCATTAATTCAAATCAGTGCTCGATATACAATATATAGAGTGTGAATATTTATTATAAAATACATTTTAGAACATGTACAAAATTTTATATATATATCTACTAGATTTTTTTGAGGTTGAAACTACAATATATATATATATATATATATATATATATATATATATGTTTTAGAATGGCTGGCACGCCTGCAGCACCCTCAATGACTAAATAGCCAATGGTCTGAAATGGTCTACTTAAGCAAACAATAGTCGCATTCGAGGCGTAATATTCGGGTGTCATTAGAGTAATATTAGGACTGATAACTTCGGCGACTATTGCGATCTAAATTTTAACCTTTATTTTTAACGAATATTTATATATACGTAGCGCTATGCTTTTATTTTTAAATATTATATGAATTCATTTAAAACTAGTGGTCTAAATAATGAACAAACATAAAAATATGCGCTCTCTAGCTATACATCGTAATAACCTTTATACAAATACATTAAAAATAAGTTGGATTTAATGTATTTTCTTCAAAATTGATGCGAAAAAGAGCAGATATGAACACTTCGAGAATCAAGAGAAATGTGTGTTCCAAAAGCACTATTCGAGATTTGTCTTCATGGCTGATTGGTTAGATTTAATGAGATTCCTTATGGGATGAAAGTTCAAAAGATATTTTTACCAAGATTTCTAGAATATTTAGTCCGGTAGACGTAAATAAAAAGTATAATGTAAACTAATAACAGATGGACACCTAGACCTTATGATTTTTCATTAGAAATTTAAAGTTTAAACATAAATAAAACTTCTAAGTAAAGATTGTCGGGTTTAATTCATTATATATATATATATATATATATATATATAATATAAATTATATTTTTCCAGCGAAAAAAAACATGTCAAGAAGAATAAACTGTGAAAAGCGGTGAATGTTTTTTCAATGTGTAGATTTTCTGTAAGTCATTATTAATATTTTTTTTTATTATATGGTATATTAAGTGTCCATAATATTTTTAAATTTGATACAGGTTTTTAGAGTTTAAAGTTCGCTCTCTTCAGGCGAATAAACAAGTGACCTTACATATCGAGATCCGTTTGTATTTCTGATGGCCAAAGAATCGTGTACAAAAAGATGAATGGCAAGCAGTTCAGGAAGTTAATATGCGTTCGTGTTTTTTAGTTTTTTTCTCACTCACACGTTAAATCTCTTTCGTCAACTTTCTTTGGCTATAAGAATATTTTTACACTGACTTGCGAAATTTCATTTCGTCTTCATACTTCAAAATTGTTTTCAGCTATTTTGATTCAATTCTACTCTATCGGTCTTCCAGTTCTTTTATTGTCTTTGAAATATTATTTGCATTTAGTGATTTTTGTTTTTGTTTTTATAGCAATTGATTTTAGTGTGTGTTTGGGTCTTTGGTTTTTTATGTTGCTTTTGCTGAAAGAAGGCTTGTATATTTTTATGAATACTTCCTTCTGCATCATCAGCTTGCCATAGTCTGTATTTTGTTAGATAAGAAATTACTCTGAATTTATCCACACAATATTCGTTTACATGTTTGAAAATTTACAATTTCCTCCTATTGGCCATTTGTATGTTAATTTTGTACAGGGCTATTCTTTTTTTCAAACCTTGTGTCCCTTTACATATATTTTTGCGCATTCATCGAATTTTAGAGCATTAAATTACATTTTTAGAATTGCAACTCATATTTATTTTAATAAATTTAAATGTAAAGAATAGCCCGCACAAAATTAACATTCAAATGGCCAATAAGAGGAAATTGTAAATTTCCAAACATGTACACGAATCTAGTGGATATAAATTCAGAGTAATGCCTATCTAACAAAATGCAGACTATGGCAGGCTGATGCTTCAGGAAGAAGTATTTATATAATTATGCAAGGTTTCTTCCAGCAAAACACCACAAAAAAACAAAGACATAAACACACACTAAAATCAATTGCTATAAAAGAAAAAAAAAACACTAAATGCAAATAGTATTTCAAATACATAAATGAACCAGAAGACCGGCAGAGTAAAACTGAATCAAAATAGCTGAAAACAATTTTGAAGTATGAAGACGAAATTAAATTTTGCAAGTCAGTGTCATAATGTTTTTATAGCCAAAGAAAGGTGACGAAAGAGATTTAAGGTGTGATATTTTTCAGATCCCAAACATATTTTGATAGGGATTTCTCAACTTTTTATTATTAAATTAAGAAGTGTGTTGAGAAAATACTTTTAGGGAATTCCTCGTACTACCATAATAAATCTTAACATTATTAGGGTTTTCTTTAGAAGAAATAGTACATTGATAAACAATAGATTATGTAAGGCACAGTTTTCCTAATGATACTCTATAGGGTTTCTGCAATTAATGTATAAATTATTGATTTCGATTTTTCTTATTTTCAATTAGGTTTAAATTTCTACTTAAAATATTATTATTATGATATTCTATAAATTTTTAAATTATACGTACTTCTATAACTTAATTTTAGTGTAGTTTTAATGAAAACTATGCTTAATGGATTATTATTTAGAAAATGATTATGAATCAAAACCAGGCTTTTTTTTGCCTAATTTACTGCTAACCATTTTGTTGAAAAGGGGTGTATGCGAAATAATTTTTCTGTTTCTCCTTTATTTCAGGGGGTATAACTTCTCTTTTACGTAATTATATCGGCTTTTATATCTACTATTTTAAGGCAGTATTATAAGAAGTACCGTGCTTATTAAATACGTCTCCATTTGAAGAATTTCTACTAATTCTATGGTCCATGGATGAGGGTACAAGGTTTTATATTTGAATTAATTGTCACTTTTAAATTAAGTTTTTCAAATTTTCTATATACTATTTTTCTATTTTTTTCTTTTTTTAAAAATCTGTAGAATTCCTCATTACCATAAGACATCATCCCTTTATAATCCAGTATATTTTGTATTTATATCATTATAGGCCGTAATATTTTATAGCGCAAATAAGCCAACCTGATTTGAAGATTTAGTATATTATAAAGCTCCCATTGTTATATCAAAATTTGCAGATTTTCAATATTGTTTTGAATTTAAAAACAGGATGACATTACTAACATATACTTATTTTATGTTTTTTTATGAATTCACTCAAAAAACAATTATCAAAATATCTATATAAAGGGTGAGATAGATAAACTGACGTATAAATAATAATAACGCTGACATCACATTTTAAGTGATATTCTTACCTAAATTACATAATACTATCTTGAATTAATAAAGAGTACGTTAATTTTAATAAAATATCTGTTGACATCAACCTCGGACGACATACGGAATACATACGATTAAGGAATCTATTGAAAAGTCTACTTCAGTTAGTGAATGTTGCCATAATCCCGCCTACGCTCATCTTTGGTGTTACAAAGAGTATTGTTTTTTCGCTTGATCAACTGCTCCTCGCACAAGATAATCCAGGGATCGAAGACTGTAGAGTTAGGTATGAGGCGATCTTTTTGTAAGAATCGACTGATAGCAATGATTGGGTTCTCCTGCGTATCCCTGTTGTCAGATATAAGATCTCCCAGCACCCACTTTTTTAAACAAAGGGAGCACTACCTTCTCAAATCACATGATGTATGCCTCCTTATTAAGTTTGTGGACTTGACCAACAAATTATGGAATTAACTTCTTATTAGAACGATTAGAGTCAATATTCCAAGCTGAAGGACCTTCGTTATCACAATTAGACAAGTCCAACTCATTATGAATCCTCTACACTCTCTTCAGATTGACACCCAAACATTTTGAAATGTTAGTATTAGATATTCCAGCGCGAATGCCAGGCAGTACAGTATGCCATTCTGAAAACTCTGTAGATGATAATTCCATCCTGGTGCTGTTTTTCTTATAGTCAGTGCCTTTATAGAGCATTCTATACTGTGCAGCCCATGAATTAAGTTCAAACAACGCGAGTGTGCAAAATCAAAAAATATAAAATTGTGAAACGTTATCCATCGCAGCGCTTATTAAGGGGCTATCTAATTTTGTGCAAGTTACTCTAAATCAGTGTTTATTGGTTTGTCATTATATAAGACATGTGAACAATATCAATTAATGCTACACAGAAATTCTGGTGACGAAAGCACACACACACACACACACACACATAGATACACAAGTGGCTTGTCAATTTCAATGCGTTTAAGACCAAGCTGTTGTCTGTCAATCATCACAGGAAACCTCTCCTGCCTTCCCAAAAGCATTGACCAAGCGATTCTCCTTGAGAGCAATACACTGCGCCTCCTCGGCCTTACCTTCTCTTCTGATCTCAAATGGAACCACTACATCGAGTACACAGCTAAATCCACTGCTAAGAAGGATGGGTCACTGTGTCGGGCCAGGATGTTTTTCCGTCTAAATCCATCCTGCAGGTGAATCATTCGTCTGTGCATGGAGTACTGCTGCCATATATGATCAGGCACCCCTGCCATTCACCTCAGTGTTCTCGATAGGCTCCAAGGGAGAATCAGTAATGTGATAGGTATTGACTTGGCGGCTCGACTACAGCCACTTCCCCACCGATGAAATGTCGCTTCCCTTTGTCTGTTCTATAAATACTTTCATGGCTTCTGCTCGGACGAACTTAAGTCCTCAACAGGGGTTTACTCGTGGAGCCAGATTGCCAACTGTGTCCCACATGTGAGACGTTATAAGCTGTAGTCTCACACGCATGTGTTCGTCGTTGCTTTAAAAATGCAAAAAAACATAGACTATTACAATTGGCCTCCGCGAACTATTTAATACAGTTAATACAATTGTCATCTTTGATAATGGCTGATGTAACCGAAAGCTCACAAAGGATTAAAAACATGTATCAATAGTGTGATTTTCTTTTATCAATCAAGGATAATGCTATTAAGCTTATCAGACGTTATGATAAAAATTTACATTAAATAAATAAAGAAAAACTTTTCCATATTATGTAATGAAATATATATATATATATATATATACGAGGGTAAGCTGAAAAGTCACTAAATATGAAGATTAATATTCGGGCTGTAAAATCTCGCATGCATCAATTCCAAATCTTTTTATTAATAATTGCATTGCTTATTACAAGGTAAACTCGCATCTAACCGCTAGAAGAAAATTCCAGCTGATACTTGTAGCAACACATCATCAAAATGGACAAGATTATGAATGTTGGTGTTATATATTTCCTGACGAGAAAGAGTTTAATTACAAAAGGTATTATTGCTAAAGTGTTTGAGAATAAGTTTAATTAGTCGTATTTATATTATTATCGGAAAAAAATATATATAAGTATGTAATGCGTCGATACAGATTCTAAAATTATTATCTGCTCAATTCTCATATTGTAAGATTTGTAAATAATGCTTGTGTTCCTCAAACCTATGGTTATTTATTGCGGAGCTGAAAAATAATAGTGCAAATTGTTTTGTTTTTTTTTGTTATTTTTTTCATAATTCTCTTTGATGATTCCATGAAATTACTGAAAAAAGTTGAATTTCTGTAAATATCTGAAAGTTTTTTATTTTATTTTCCAAATGTGCAAGGTACATTTTATTGTATGCTAAGAGGTCTCTACTTATTTTAAACACCGAGATCCTGGCACCAAATAAGATGGTTGAAAACATTGATTATGCGCGGTTAACGGAACTGAGTTTAAAAGATACGTTTTAGTTTACGTTGCTTAATTTAAATTTAAGTGTTATCAATTACCTAACATTTATATATATATATATATATATATATATATATATATATATATATATATATATAAATATATATATATATATCTAGTAGATGTATATATAAAATTTTGTACATGTTCTAAAATGTATTTTATAATAAATATTCACACTCTATATATTGTATATCGAGCACTGACGAGCCGTAGTGTGAAACCGCGGTAGGTTTTGGCTAGCTTGAGATTCTTTGTGTGTCTTTGCTCTACTTTTGCATTTCGTTTGTACTTTGTATCGAGCACTTTTTCTTTCTTTTTTTTGTGGTTGGTTCCGTTTGGGTTTTTTTTTTCTTTACTGCGGAGTATCGTATGTCTTGTCCTTATTCCGCGGATTTCTTTTTTTTCTCCCCTCTTATCCAACGCCTTAGTGCACCGGATTGTAACGGAATTAGGTTCTTTTTGTTAATGGTTTTTTCTTAAGGTTTATCTTAGTATAAATTTAAAACTTAAATACTTGCAGAGTCTATTTAGTTATTATTTTGAATATATATATATATATATATATATATATATATATATATATATATATGTTGTAAATTTCGTAAAGGCGTTATTGTAATGTCTTAACTCAATATATAGATTTAACAATTGTGTGACTTTCGCGCATCAAATTCCCTTTTACGCATAAAAGTTTATATAAAGTGCAAAAATTATGTCTTCTCAATTTAAAAAAACATCCTTCGTAATCACGAATAATCTTTCGCGAATAATTTTTCGTGTATTATAATTGAAAAATCTAAGAAATTATTATTATTATTATTATTATTATTATTGTTGTTAATATTATTAACATTTGATAGAAATTTTGTTTGATACACACACACATATATGCATATATATTATTACTAATTTTTATTTTCAATTATTATTATTTTTTAATAATTATTTAATTTCTATTGTCTATTATTAGCATTATTATTATTGAAGGGTTTTTTAATATTATATTTTAAGTTTTTATTTATTTTGTTTCTAGAAATTATTATTTTAACTTTATTTAAAATAAATTATTGCTAGTGGTTATATTGTAATTCATATTAGGATGTATGATTTATGATTTGTTTTTCACCTCAAATGGACCATATAATTGGTATATTTTAATTTAAAAGGAAATCCCATGTCGCGTTTCTAAGAATGAATATTAATGTAATAGACGTAGGTTTTGATATAGAAAGTTTATTTTAAATTAATTTAAATTCTTTTCTATGTTGTTATAACTTTTTATCTCTTTCATTTTATTTATATCCCCCTCCCTCATTTTAGGTATACCTTTCTAACGTTTCATGTTTCTTTTTAATGATTTAATTATTTTAACTGATTTTTTTAAAAATTAATAGGTATTTTTGGGATACTAGTAAGAGTAGTTATTTTTTCAAATTGTATTGAAATTATGTTGCATAATTTAGTTTTGTGCCGTAAATATATCCCATTATATTATAAATTTCAATGTTATATTTTTACATGTATGTTAATCTCATATTACAGCCAAATTTTCCACGTCAAGTTAATATTAGTTTACAGCAAAAGTTTTTATTTTTTTATTTTATTTTTATTTTGTAATTTTTTATTATTATTATATTTGTAGGTATTTTTGTAATTTCTTTGTCATTTTTTGATAGATTGAATATTATTATTATTATTATTATTATTATTATTATTATTATTATTATTACATCTTAGAAAAGTTTTGTTGGCTACATACATCTATATATAAATACATCTGTATTGGGCGTGGATAATGATAATATACCATCTAAAAAGTCTTCCACGTTCTAACGAGCACCCATAGCTCTGAGGTAGAATCGTCGAGTGACGCCATTTCGGTCGAATTTCAATCCTGAGTAAAAAGCAATCGGATGTCTAACCAAACTGATGAGCTGTGATGCAGCGAAACAGATCTGTCTACGGATGACTATATAAATGCATACATATATATATATATATATATATATATATATATATATATATATATATATATATTAAAAAAGGATTAATTCAAAGATGTTGAATGGCCATTTCGATATGAAGATCCCCACGGGGGACGACACATCACCTCAGCAACAGAAAAAACCTTTCAGAAACTGGAGAAAAATTAGTCTACTTTTCCTTTTTAAATAGATTGCAAAGAAATTAAAAAATAAATAATAAAATAAAATAAAAATAAAAATAAAGGGAAAGAAAAAGAAAAAGAAAACGAAAAAGAAAAAGAAAAAGATAGAATAAAATCAAATAAATAAGAAAAGAAAAAAAAATTGACATCGTCTGGGTTCGCAAAAAAAAGGGAGAATGTAACTAAAAATTAACAGACAGCCGTGTTAAATCGACGTAAGTTTAAGCAACACGGAAAAAGGTGGTAAGAGATATAAAAGAAGGAAAAGAGGGAAAAAGAAAGAAACTAAAGAAAATTTTTTTTTAAATATTACAGACGCTGGACAAATTCAAAAACCTAATTTTTATTACATGGAGCTCTTTTCCTGTATCATTTTTTAATATTAAAATAAATTTTTAATATTAATTAGGATACGGTTTTTTGGAATTAACCTTCCTGCTTTTTTCCCTTGGATTGAAGTATCTGAATTAAAATATTTTGCTCCTACCTTTTGGTAGTTGAGCTCTCTTGGTTTATTCCCGGCTTTTTTCTACCAATACAACACTACCTTTCTTATGGAGAAATTTACCCCGGAGTATTCTTTGAAGAATATTCCTTTTCCTAATCTGGATTCCTTTCTCTTTCATCTTACGGAATAAATTGAAAGTTTTGTGAGGAGGCTTCGATGGAAAGCCTACTTTTACCTGCGTTCAACGGATTCTTCTCCTGATTCTACAGAGTGGTTTGATTTAAAACTCTAAGAACTCCACCGGTATGCAAATTTTTAAACTCGTTTGAAAAAGACCTTTTTAATTTGATCCCAAAAATCAAGTTCCGGGGAACTTCAAATGAATTCCAGGATTTATTAAAGTCGAACATTAATACCTTAAAGAATTCCAAAGACCTATGGATTAAATCGGACAAATCAAATAACATTTACAAGTGTAATACCACCAATTACCTAAATATCCTTAAAAATATTATAACTAGTCATTACAAAATAGACAGAGGTAACCTAATTTTATCGGAAATTAACTCCGATATGGCTAAATTTGCAAATGAACTAAATATTAGTGATAGAATTGGAAAAATTTCTACCAAAGAAGCTTACATTTTATTTAAGGACCACAAGCCTAATTTCCAAAATAAATTACAAACTAGACTAATTAATCCCACTAAGAGTGAATTAGGCCTAATTTCTAGGGTGGTTCTGAAGAACTTAATAGAGAAGTTACAATCTAATTTGCAACTGAATCTTTGGAAGAGTTCCTTAGATACCATAAAATGGTTTGATAATATCAATGACAAATCTAAATCCACTTTCCTTAAATTTGATATTGTGGATTTCTATTCCTCTATATCAAAAAAACTTCTTGTGGATTGTTTAAACTTTGCTAGGGGTTATGTTAATATTTCGGATTGTGACTATCGAATTATACTGGGAGCTAGAAAATCTATTCTCACCTTTGATAGTTATACTTGGACTAAAGGGCCTGAAGATAGTTTTGATGTCCCTATGGGAGCCTATGATTCTGCCCAGGTAGCAGATCTAATAGGCATTTATATTTTAGATATTTTAGGTAGATTTTTAGACCCTAAACTAATAGGCCTATATCGGGATGATGGACTGATATGTATTCCACATTCCAATGGGCCTTACACTAATAGAATACATAAGAAAATTATCAGAGCCCTAAATTTTCTTGGTTTTAAGGTTGAGGTTACTTCCAATCTCAAAATTGTAAACTAACTAGATATCACCCTTAACTTAAATGATGGTTCCTACCAACCCTTTCTCAAAGAAAATAGTTCTCCCACCTATATAAATAGTTTATCCAACCACCCCAAGAATATTATAAGACAAATACCCAAGATAGTAAATAATAGGGTTAACCAATTATCTTCCAATATAAAAATTTTCAACGCAAGCAAAGAAATTTACGATAAGGCCCTTCAGAAAAGCGGTTTTGTTAATAAGTTAAAGTATGATAAGCCTGCTATAAACCCAGAATCATCAAAAACTAAAAACACCCGAAAATGTAGAAAAAGGAAGATAATTTGATTTAACCCTCCTTATTGTAAGCTAACTAATATAAATATTGGTAAGTATTTTCTCAGATTAATCGATAAACATTTTAATAATAATAACAATCCCTTAAATAAAATTTTTAATAGATTCACCCTAAAAATTAGTTATTCTTGCACCTCAAATATAGATAATATAATTAATTCCCACAATAAACAAATTTTAATGAACCTAAATAATACGGAAGCTAAATCCGGAATTGTCGACAAATGCAATTGTTATTCTGTGGATGCCTGCCCGGTGCAAGGCAAATGTAAATCCACCCATGTAATTTATGAAGCCCGCATTTCTCCATCTAATAACAAGGAAAATTACCGGACCTATATTGGCATGTCCGCGGGCTCTTTCAAACAGAGGCTTTATAATCACAGGTACTCGTTTTCGAACCCTAAACAGAGATTCCAGATGGCACTATCACGTAGGTTCTGGGAAATGAAGGAGGAAAGCCAGGACCCTATAATCAGCTGGAACTTAATAGGCTCAGCTTGTACTCCTAAAAGTTTTTGTGATAGGTGTCGTCTGTGTTTATTGGAGAAGATTCTGATTTTGAAGTATCCTCATCAGGAATTACTTTTGAACTTTAGGAGGGAATTTATAAACAAGTGCCGCCATAGGGCGGATTTTAAAATTTAACTTCTAATTTTTAATTTTTAAATTCTAAATTTTTCTATAATTTTTTTTAATATTTTAAAATTTTTTTTTAATTTTAATTTTAATTTTTTTTTTATGTATATGTGTATGTTTGTGTGTGGATGTGCATATTTGTATATATATGTATATATATGTATATATGTATTTATGTATGTGGGCTATATGTAATTTTGAAAAATTTTTTTTAGCTATTTAAATGCTCCTTTTCACAATATTCATTAATATGTATGTGTGTGAGTGCATATGGAATATGTATATATATATATATATGTGTGTGTGCGTGTGTGTGTGTGTGTATATGTGTGCATGTATGTGTACACATGTATATTATGTGTATATGAATTTTTTGTATATAGGTGTGTACACACATATATATGTGTGTATGCGCATGTATATGTATATAAGTGTGTAATAAATTGAATGTATGTGTGTGTATATGTATGTATATATGTATTCTTATTCGTAGAATTGTGTGTGTATATATATGTATGTATGTGTGTACTTCTATAGGTATGTATATAATAATTGTAATTAATTTTTTTTTTTTTACCTAGTGTTGTCTTTATTTATTTTAATTTCAAATGACCTAATTTTTTTAAAAATAATTTTATTTTAAATCCTATATCTTTTTATTCCCTTTTATTAATAATTATGCCTTTTTAAGTAAAGGCCTTTTTCTAATATTTGAACGTTTTGGGGAAATTAGGTTTTTGAATTTGTCCAGCGTCTGTAATATTTAAAAACATTTTTTTCTTTAGTTTCTTTCTTTTTCCCTCCCTTCCTTCTTTTATATCTCTTACCACCTTTTTCCGTGTTGCTTAAACTTACGTCGATTTAACACGGCTGTCTGTTAATTTTTAGTTACATTCTCCCTTTTTTTTGCGAACCCAGACGATGTCAATTTTTTTTTCTTTTCTTATTTATTTGATTTTATTCTACCTTTTTCTTTTTCTTTTTCGTTTTCTTTTTCTTTTTCTTTCCTTTTATTTTTATTTTTATTTTATTTTATTATTTATTTTTTAATTTCTTTGCAATCTATTTAATAAGGAAAAGTAGACTAATTTTTCTCCAGTTTCTGAAAGGTTTTTTCTGTTGCTTAGGTGATGTGTCGTCCCCCGTGGGGATCTTCATATCAAAATGGCCATTCAACATCTTTGAATTAATCCTTTTTTAATATATATTTGCTCTGTAATATTTTATTACATGGAGCTCTCTTCCTGTATCATTTTTTAATATTAAAATAAATTTTTGATATTAATTAGGATCGGGTTTTTTGGAATTTACCTTCCTGCTTTTTTCCCTTGGATTGAAGTATCTGAATTAAAAAAAAAAAATATATATATATATATATATATATGTGTGTGTGTGTGTGTGTGTGTGTGTGTGTGTGTGTGAATATGTATGTGTATATATGTATGTATATATATATATTTATTATCTCTTTATTGTTTTATATGTTATTATTATTATTATTATTTATTATTTATTATTATCTATTATTAGAATTACTAGTATTTAAGACAGTTTTCAAGATTGTATCTTAATAAATTATATTTTATTATTAGGAGTTATTATTTTAACTATAGTTAGAATAAATTACTACTAGTGGTTATAATGCATTTTATGTTAGAATGTATGATTAATGATTTATTTTTCAACATTAATATTCCGTATAATCGGTATATTTCAATTTAAGGGTAAATCCCTTTTCGCGTTTCTAAGAACGAATATAAATGAATATGAATACGTCGGTTTCGATCTAGAGTTTTTTAATTATTTTAAAATCCGCTCTATCGTGATTTCTTTTTTTTTCTCCTTTTGTGTATTCCCCCTTCTGTTAGGTTTATCTAATTTTTCCTATTTCTATATTTTAATTAAAGTAATTTTAATTATTTTAACAATATTTTTAAATTGGCATTAACTTTTAAAATAATAGTATGAGTAGTTATTCTTTCAAATTTTATTAAAATTATGATGTACAATTTTTTTGTACCTTAAATATATCCCAGTATATTTGAAATTAAATTTCATAGTTAAATTCTTCCATGGTTTTCTAAGAGAACAGTTTGGTGGTTAGAGACGCTATTACAATAAATTGTGTCAACAAATTTTCGTAACGAACCGTTAAAAATGTCTATTCTAATCTGGACATGTGAGCGTCTATGAAAAATAAAATAAAATAATTTTTGGGGGTGTGGGATATGTTGACGACCAACTGTTGTACCATTTGGGTCTGACGGGCCGCGATAATAACATCAGAACGCGGTGAAATATGTATTACCCATTGTAATAATCTAAAATCTTTTATAAATTACATTACTGTATTAAATTAAATAAATGAATGTAACATTGTGTTCTCTTGAGTTCGTCACTATCGTAATTTAACTGGATTGTATACTAATTTTGCTATGTTATCTATCTATCTATCTATTTATCTATATATATATATATATATATATATATATATATATATATATATATATATATAATTCTGCCCTCTCAAATAAGCCAGATATAACTTGCTATCCATAATGTGCTAATGACGACATCATATACACAAAGCACATAACCTGAACATTGAGTTCAAGCAAGACACAGATTTCTGCTTCTTGTTCTTCCCACTCATATGCGCATGCAGCTAAATATCGAGTGCTTGTTTACACAATGTAGACATAGAAATCGACACGGCATATTCGACATCAGTTTCAAACTTAGAGCGAATTTTTAGACATTGTAGCACGACTGTTTGCACAGACTTCATGTGTAAATTAGCAGGGACTAAAGAAGAACTCGAGGGAAATAAGATACCGCCACATTTTCCCATTTGCGATCAATTTAATTTTCATTCAAAGTCATGACCTGTAATTTCTTTAATTTCATCATCATTTCTGTTAGAATTACTTTAAGGCTTATGAGTATTTATTCAGTTTTTTATTGATATTTTCCGCGTGTTTTCTGTTTTTCTATATTTCGTATTTGTAATAAAGTCTATTAGCATTGTATAATTTCCTATACCTGGAATTTTTATACTGCTATTCATGGTGAGGTTATCAACAAAATCCAAAGAAGGATTTGTAATATAATCAATCCTGACTTTGCAGACTGCCGTCACTTCTTTTCTCACCGATGTGATATGGATTCCGCCTTTCTTTTCGACAAGTATTGTCATGACAAATTCTCTGAAAAGCTTTTTTCAATGTTCCTCTGACCACAAGTTTATATGCGTGCTATTAAATTGGGATAAAGTTTCCACCATTTTACTGTGGGGACAGTTAAATCCAACTCACAATTTTACTCTTACTGTTTCTTTTCTCGCGTTTTCTATTTGTGGAAATCCTTTCCCTTTGCTTGATTTACAATCTCCAGAAGTTTAAATGCAACATCAATCACCAACTTCTATCTGATCAATTCCCACCTATCTCGGATTATATCTTTGACGTCTCCTGTAAATTGTTTTTTCTTGCACTATTTTTATTAACCTGAAAACATAATCATTACATGCAGGTAAATTTTAATTATTTTTAGTAGTCGTTAGCTATAGATTCTTCTGGAGTGTTCATGCATTTTTCATTTGTTTTGATTCTTAATTTTAGAAAGGAATTTGTGATTCATTTGCTTTGTGCATGACTGATATTTGCATAATTTAGTTGTTCTCCACGTGATATGACAGTAAGAAGCAATAGTTTGTGACAACATCGATCGGTGGATCATTCAAGCCGTCTTGGTCAATGTTTCGTCTGTTACTTGCAACTAGATGGAATTTTATTCGACCACAAATGACAGTACACCATCTCTTCCAGGCGGATAATATATTGACGTCTGTGGGAATAGTTTCTCTGTTCCGATTTTCCTTCTCTCATCCTTCTGTGATTATTTTTTAATCATTTCACTCCAAGCAAGAAAGTATTGATACTGGTGCGCAAGGGGCTACATAAAATGAGAGTGAAGGGCTACATAGGAAAAATAAAGACAAAGAGAAACCGAAGAAGAACCGGCTACAAGATATGTCAGATAATTGGCAAGAAAAGGATGGGAACACTGGTGTGAAGTGTATTGCGTGAGAGTAGAGTGAAAAAGGGAAAATAACAGGTTTCAGCAGTTGTTGGGGAAGGAATAACAAAATATGGGAGTCATAGTGAAAAAAGATGGCGGTTGACGTTGCATTTAAAACACTTGGAGATTGTAGCAACCATAGAAACAGGTATACGGAAAGGGAGTTCCGCAGGCGGGGAATGTGAAAAAAGAAGCTGATGGTATAGAAGTGTTGGTTCTTTTGACTGTGAAACATGGAATCATTTGCAAGTCTGATTGCTGGAGTATATCCTGGTAGATAAAATACGAGGGAGCTAAGCTTTTCTCAGATGAAGCCATAAAATATTTGTAGAAGAGACAGAGAAAAATCACATCTCATCGGTGAGAACGTGATTAAATTCGAGCAGTCAGTTTGAGATCGATTACATCGCAGATTATTTTTTCGAGCCTGTCCAGAACCCCTAGATAAATATCAGTGACGCCTGACCAGATATGGCAACATTATGCAATGCATGGGCTGGTGGTTGCTTTATAAATGTGCAAGCTGGAATCGGGTGAGAAAATTACTAACACTGTTACTCAACCTTCCTGTTAGTAGATTATGGTATTGATTCAATGTAGTTGTTCAATTTCAGGTTGGCTGAGAGAGTGAGACCAAGGAGGCGCAGTGTATTGGTTTCCCGTATACTAGCTTGATCAATTAATAATGGTTAACGTATAGCAGATTAATTTTGGAAGCATTATAGTTTACGAGCCATATCTTAACCCAATCCAGCATAGATTGTAGGTCCTTCTGAAGATCAGCAGCGAGGTGATCTTTGTCCCACTTGGCAGATTTTTGACTGAGTTGGGAGTAAATTGTAGTGTCGTCAACGTAAATATCTACTTTGCATAGGGAGATTGTTGATGGAGATCAGAAAGAGAGTCGGGACTATGATGCAGCCTGGGGAACACTTGCTTTCGTCTGATAGGATCTGTAAGCGTGCAAGTTTAAGACGGCCTTTAATATGCGGAAAGATTGAATCAAATCAAGCAATCGGCCAGTGATAACATAGCCCTGTAGCTTGCGCAGAAGCCCAGCGTTTCAGGCCTTTCTTAATGTTTATCGAGGATCTTGTTTACGTGCTCGGTGATGGTCGTTATGAAATCAGCATTATACCTGGCAAAGACCTTCAGCCAGAGAGGGGTTAATGTAAACATATCTTAGTTGAGCTTTAGTTCAAAGAGGGTAGTCGTGTGCTGATATTTCAGACGAGTCAAATGTTAAATTGAAAGAAAATATACTTGCAAAGCTGTCGGTTTTTTCCATGCTGGTTTTGAGGGCCTGAGATTTATAGATTCAAAGCAGGATGGAGAATTTGTTGTTGTTCAGCATACATTTGCAGAGCCGCCAGTAGATATTAGCGCCGAATTTGCTGACTGCAGTTTGCAGATTTATTCTCTCAGCAAACAAATCAAGAGAAGACCATAGAGGCGCCGTCCTCAACGGCTAGGCTAAATACTTTTCTCAAAATATGTCACATACGTAATCGCGAAACTAGTTTCAGTCTGCTTTTTAGTAGCAGTAAGAAATTATGTTAGTAGAAAGTTGCTGGGGGAAAGGAGGAGTGGAGAAAAATAATAATGGAAACCACAGTAAGATCAGTGTTTCCAAGAGGATGAAGCTGCTGGCAACAATCAGCGAAAGAGTTGAATCAGAGATAATGGGGAAGCGTAGGATGAAATCCAACACCAAGGATTGAGCAATTGTAAGGTACATGGCAGGATAGGTAATAAAGTTTTCAGCCACTTGGCATGGTGGGCATTAAAATCACTGAACGCATACATGTTAGTGAATAGATGGGAAAAAGTAGGCTTATCTATATTGGCAGGTATACTATATAGCAGGGAGCAATCAAGAGAGGATGGGGAACGGTACAGAAAGAATACCTAGCTATCCCATTTTAGTAGTGACAGGCGGAGAGACAGGTATGCGTGGTAAATATATTCAAAAGAAGTCACCCTGGCGGGAATATCATGAGACTAACAACTTCTGCAGCGGAGAATCTTTGTCGACGAAAAGTCTCATATATATATATATATATATATATATATGAAGCAAAACACATTTGTTATAAATTATAATTAATTTCAAATTTGTTATGAATTATAATTAATTTCAATTAACTTAATTGACTCATTTCATCAAACCACACAATATTCCTTCCATTTGGTACACAAAAAAATTGCCGGAATAAGCACTTTCTTTAATTGAAGAGAAAGATAAAAAAATAAAAAGAAAAAAGAAAAATAAGAAGACGGAAAAAATAGAAAAAGGAAAAGAGAGTCAGTTAAGAGTCAGTTATCTTGTTGGATTATCCTTACCGTTTAGGGACTGGACATCTATCTATATATATATATATATATATATATATATATATGTGTGTGTGTGTGTGTGTGTCCATAAGTTCGTGTGCACTCTAAATTCCTCTAATTTGTTTTGTATTTGCGATAGAAATAATCTGCAAAAAATTCTCATAAAGTGTAATGTACCTAACTTTAAGTATAGTTATTGAATAATTCTTTACAACAAAAATTACAACAATTTTTAAATTAATAAAAAAAAATTTCTTTGTTTCAGAATCAATTTGATACATGTCTTCAACTGAAGATTAATTAAAGATAGAGGCATGTGAAAACAATTGTGTATGCAACAAAACCTAGTTCAATGGAAAATATGAAAGCTAAAATAACTAATGTGAATTTAGCCATTTCTGAATATCTGTTGGCAAATGTTTCCTGTGAAATCCAAAATCGTATTACCGTTTGTATGCTAATGATTGAGGACCTGTGTAAACTTTAATATATTCCTCAAAAAATAGAATGAATTCTTCCTAATCTTATTTATAAATTATTTCTATGGGATATACAAATGGAGTTATAAAATTTTAAGTGCACACGAACTTTAGGGACACCCTGTATGCGGGTGCATCTATACTTCTGAGATGAAGCAGTATTTACATTGTTCGGACAATTATCCCAGATTCATTGCTAACATAACTAAATGAGAGGAATCTTGAATTTAAACGGGCAATAAATATGAGGTCACTAATCCGAACACTATATATATATATATATATATTAATAATAATAATATAATAATAATAATTATTATTAAACCGACTCTGCGTGTATTCTAATCTCAAAATTTTATAGAAGGGACTTTTTAAGACCATGAATGACCAGCAGAATCTAAATCCGTTATTGTCCTCGGCTATAAAGCTTTGGGCAAAGAGGGGGAAAAAAAGAAAACTGCGTGGGACCGACAATACATACGGTTCCTCCCAGTAAAGAAAAAAAACCCTCTAACGGAACAAACAACCAGAAAAGAAAAGTGCTCGATACACACAACCGAAAAGTATTTAACTAGAAGGCAGTAACGCAGAGCAAACACACTAACAAAATAGCAAGATCGCCAAGACCTACCGCGGTTTCGCACAACGGCTCGTCAGGCCCTGACGAGCCGTTGTGCGAAACCGCGGTAGGTCTTGGCGATCTTGCTATTTTGTTAGTATATATATATATATATATATATATATATATATATATATAAGTATGGGTGAAATAATATTCCTTGTCCAAAGAAACACTATTTTTTAAAAAAGTGCTCAATACAAAGTAGAGCTAAAAATATTTATTCAGAAATTACAACATGGATATTTTACAATATCACTACAAAAGTAGCTATTTTGTTTCAACACTTATTGTCTCTTGTCAAGTGTTTATTTTAAATTGAATGGTTTTAAAACGTTAAAAACAAGCAAGACCCCTTTATTCAGGGAGGCATTGTTGTTTCTACAATGTGGACCAATCAGAGTAAAGCAACTTCTAATTTGGAGATTAAGTGGGCAGACTTAAAAATAATCTTGGTGGGCATTAGTATTAAAATTAGATCAGCATTATTAATTAACTATTATATCTACTTTATTTTTGTTACGAAATTTAAAAAGGATTTTTATTAGTTGAAAAATTTAGTGGATTTAGAATGTCATTCAAATATTAAAGGAGGAAGAGAAAGAACGCAAACATAAATAAACCTACAAATATCCACACATAAAAAAATAGACGAGTATATTCACAAACACTGGCAAACAGGCACATATATAGATCAATACACCCACGCATATATACATACACAAATTACAAAATTTAGCCTTTATCGACTTGTCAGTTTGTCCGTTAACATTTAAACAGACTAAATTGCTTCATATTGGATACAGTCAAGGCGAATTCATGACGTTACCAGCCCTGGATGAATGAGGTCATGATAGACGTAATCATATGCATGAACATTATACTTACGCAAAAACACAAGCTAAATTTAAATGCGTACGCATGTGCAAAACGTCATACATATACATATATATGCTAAGCTCCATATCGCTCATATGAAGTTATGACTGTGGGCTCCAGTTGTTTAGCTCGTGTGAGCGGGTGTCTATGCGCACGTCAGTAGTTGTACAAGTGTTAATTTACGTCTGTGTTTGTATAAAAGGCGTCACGACAACAAATATTCCTCCCAAAGTCATCCCACCTTCACAAAAATTCATCAATATACGCATCTCTGCATATATCCAGTATTTTAAATAAAAAATTAAAACAGTTTGTTAGACGATGGAAAAAGCGGGAAACCCAAGACAACATCTATCTATCTATCTATCTATCTATCTATCTATCTATCTATCTATCTATCTATCTATCTATACACATACATACGTACATACATAAATACATATACACCTAAATATATCGAAATTGATTGTATTCAAACCAGGTTTAAATTGTTTAATGTAGAGTGCTTCGAGGATTTTTAGTTTCTGCTTTCTGATCAGCGTTGTTGGCACTAATGAGTTTATTAAGTTTAGATTTTAGTTGGTGTGTCGGGTTTTTGTGTTGTCATGGAGTATGTCGTAGAGTTTTGTGTTGTAATCTGATTTGTTAAGTACAACAAAGATGTTAGCCTTGTCAGATTTTTTTACAATTATGTGAAGGTGGTTGCGTAGTTCTTGAGGAGCTTCTGCTTTTATCATGGCAATCTTTGATTGCCTCAGCCTTAAGTAGATCTTTCAGTTCGGGTTTAACGGTTATAAGTTTTTCATCTTGTAATTTAGTGATGCTTTGATAGAGCGTTTCTATTGTTGTACTTAACAAATCACTTAACTTTACCATTTTAATATAACTACTAAAATAACTGAGCAGCATAGGGCTATGCAGCTAATATATTTATATATATAATTATGCTTGTCAAATTTTAGAAAAAACCGTATAAGGACAAGTAATGAAATTTGTGGCTATCATGACATAGATCATTAATAGCATTACAGAAAATATATTAACTTTTCTTCTCTCTGTTCGGCGTTTCTAGGAAATTAAATTTATTTTTGAGAATACTTGAGTGAAAAATTTAATTTATTTTCAGAAGTCATATTTTAAACTATGTTAATTAATTTTCCCAAAACGACATTTAATTTTTATGTGAACTAATTTGATACCATTCATATACTTACATACCAAAATTTAATATAAATGATTTACCATAATGATTTTGCATATTATGATGACACAGATAAAAATGCAACCCTTAAATCATTACAGAAGTAAAATAAATCTGGTATCTAATATATATATATATATATATATATATATATATATATATGTCAGTTGAGAGCCATACGTAATACACGCTTGGGCGAACCTGTCTTGCAAGAGACATGACTTACTGTTCAGAAGATTATCCCGCAGTAGGTTATCAGTGCTTTCTGCGGTAGAGTGGTTACTAGCCAAGGTTACAGAACACAATTTGGCCTTTTTTTAAAACTCATAACTGCAGGGAAGAGACGAATTAATACCTCTCTCTCTCAAGGGTATATGTGCGAAAGTGAATGCAAAGAGTTCAACTGGAATTTGGACTCGTCTCATTCGATTTCTCGTTCCGAGCTGATATCCACTGCACCACAACGCACATCCATATAACTTATCATATTAATATTTATTAAAATTAGCAAAAGCATTGTTTATTATTAGCCATTACTTTTCCCATTTTCTGCCAGCATTTTAATTTCACGACGGAAAAACGACAGGTCTTTGATCCGAACCACGCGTTGAGCCATTTCCTGCCATCTTCAGAAGAATGGAAGTGATGCTCAGCCGAGACATGTAACTTCGATCAAAGTAAGATTTAATCGGACGGGGCAGCGTCTGGTGAATATGTCGAGTCGGGTGAGACTTCTCATTTAAGCGTTTCCTAGCAGGTTGCAGGTTTTCACTCATTTTTTAACATGCGTCCAAGCGTTTTCATTTTGAAAAAAACACTTTGTTGTGATTCTGCTCGTATATTGGTAATTTTTTAATTAATGCTCTGATTAATCGATTCACTTGAAATTGATATGGATCTTCGTTTATTATTTCAGTCCGTTTGGGTAGCTCGTAATAGACTGATCCCACCAAATAAAAAGCAGAAACTTCAAACCATGGATATTCTGCTTTGCCGCTGATGCTGATTGTAAATTTCGTGTATCTGCTTTATTGCCTGTCATTAAACAATAAAACAACCTTCCCCTTTTTGCTGTTATCCAGATGTTTACACATAACAAGACAGGTTTTGACGTCTCTTGGCTTACATAATTCATGGCCTCACTTTTGAATCATCCCTATCTTTTCAGACATTTTGAAACGCCGTATGATTAACTCATAATGATTCTGCAAGTTCATAATGGGTCTGACATGTGTCCTCATGAAGTAATACTTCTAATTCGTGATTTTCGAACATTTTCGTTTCGCAAAAGCGTTTTTTATCTTCAACATCCAAATCATTATATTTTGAAGCGTCTAATCCAAACATTGCATGTTGCTTCCGACAGAACATGGTCGCAGTAAGTATCAACATAATTTATGTGTGATTTAGCTGCAGATTTCTTTTAAATAAATAGTACACTATAATTCTCAGCAAGTACACCTTCTTTGGAACGAAACTCGACCTGTTTAACGCTCAGAAAAAAAGAAAGATTGTTTAAACTTCGGCAAAATTATGTACTGAATGTCAACATTAGTAAATACTTCTGATATGAGGTAGTATTTACATTGATGTCCTCATGTTTATAACGACGTTTCGGCCGTTGTATGCTCATGTTAAACATTTTCAATCGAACCCTTTATTTTCATCAGACTATTCTCACTCCATGTGCGATTATATCTCCGAATGTTATGTATTTATTTTTACCTTAACTCTCTAAGTTATTGAATTCACAACTCTTTCGATCAATCCATTAGAAGTAACCGACACCTATAGCCACTGGGATATGTTTTTTTCAGGATATCAGTGCATGACTTTTTAAAAATTATAAAGCTAATTTCTCAGTAATCAATCTTTACCAAACTCATATTGCAATCTTGAAAACTGATGATCTTCTTTAGCACTCCATATTAATGCTTCCGGCATTGGATTCCTTTCTATGCTTGGTCGGCTACGGAGTTTTCTCTGGCCTAAGATACGCGCTGAATCCTTAAGTTTACGTAGTTTTCAATAGTGCTCGTTACCAATTATTTCACCTTCATCGCATCAGTGGGGGCGGGATTTCTTAAATTTCAAGCTTACTTATAGTACATTCTTACAGATACTTTACCATCTAAAATTACATGCATACAATTCTAGGATAAAACTGTTGGAAAACAGAGAGTACATATTGAAGGTCCTAATATATATATATATATATATATATATATATATATATATATAATTTAGGGAGATAAGCTAATTATACTACCATGGTTTGATTCTTTCGGTAATGTCAGTGTTATAGACTGTCTGATCCCATAACGCATTATTTTCAACACAGAACAGGAAGCTGAAAAGAGGCAGCTTAAAATAAGAGAAAAGGTGTGTCAAAACTAGCAAAATAGATTTGTACATAGTTTTGCCCGTGTTAATACGAAGCAAAAATGTACATTCCAATCTTTACGCACTTGGACATAATTTTAGTTTTTTTATATAGTAACCATTCTTTATCTGGAAAAAAGCTATAACCTACATTTCTTCTTTGCACAATCGGCAGGCGTTAAAGTTGCTGTAAACTTTCGCTTATAACAATTAGAAAATTACATGAAACACAAAACACCAGGAAATTTGAGAAAAACGTGCAGCAAGATATTATTATTATGTGAATGTAGACTTAAATGCCCACCTGATGAAGCTTGTAAATGCTATAGTACGATATAGAAAAGAACTAAGAAGTATATAGTTAGAGTGTATCGAAGGCAAATAAAAAATGCTATTAATTTAGCTAAGAAAACTTAACAATTGTAGGGAACTAGCAAACCATAAGTAGAAATTACAATAAAAACTAAAACTAATCCGAATATAAACTGTAGTTTATTAACAAAAGTCAAACATTACACCTATAGCACATTTGGATACAACGGTTTACTTAATAATTGTACGTATATATATATATATATATATATATGGTAGAAACCTAGGCTGCGTAATAACTTGTTTGCAAATGGAAAATATTCAAAAGTTCTAAAATATAATTATATTGAACACTTTTCATACAAATGTGCAATGGTTTAATCTTATTATTGTCAGTAATTGAACAATTAATATATATATATATATATATATATATATATATATATATGTGTGTGTGTGTGTGTGTACACACACACACAAACATATATATATATATATATGAATAATCTAAGTAAATAACAAGTACGAAATATGACTTAAATATAACATTTCACTTTAAGGAGCTTCTTTAGATATTTTTTAGAAAAATATGATTTAAAAATGTGTTTAAAAATAAAAAAATTGACAGAAAGTAAATGTTGAATGAGGTTGTATTGTACTGGTCAAATAGATGGCAGTAGCATTATAGCAATATATGATGTTTTTAAATGGAGATAAAATCCTCATGTCTTCTTATATATATGTGTCACTAGTACTGAAAAAAATGGATTTTATTTTTAATTTAAGTGCATGTATGCAAAAATAATACAGGTGTCAAGCATGTATAACCTAAAGACGAATAAAGTAAATTCACATGTCGGTTACTTTATTGTGAGTGAATGACAAAACAAAATTAATTTCCCTTCCAAATTATACAAGTTGGCAGACCGCCTGCAGTCTCTCTCTCACCGGCGCGACGTGGCTTCCCTGTGCCTCTTCTATAAATACTTTCCGGTTTCTGCTCCAATTAACTTGAATCACTGCTGCCCACTAGATAAGAATTTGAACGAGAAACTAGATTAGCAACTAGATCCCACCCTTTTACAGTGAATCCAATAATATGCAACCGGAAATTCTATTCCAACAGTTTCTTTTCTCGCACTTCCTGACTGTGGAATTCCCTTCCACATGATTGCTTCCCCGACGGCTACAATCTCCAGGAGTTTAAATGTAAGGTCAATAGACACCTCCTAACACACTAACTCGCTCCCATTCTTTGAAACTCTCTTCCCATCTGCCCATCCCTCATCCTTGGTATCCTTACCCATCTATCACCTTCCTTCTGATATTACCTACACCTAACTACTCCTCCTCTTTACCTTCCACTATGTAGCCCCATGCGCAATAGTGGCGATGGAATGCCTTGCTTGGGGTGAAATGATAAAAAAGAAATAGCGAAAAAATGTATGTAAGTATCAAGTGATGAGAGATTTTCTTTTTTAAAACAATATATTGGTAAAAGAGAATCATGTATGAATGTTTGTATTTATGGGTCGGTAAAGTTAGTATTTTTGAAAAATATTTTGATATATTCATCCACTTCTTCATTACACGTGAGACGTATCTAACTAATGAAATCATACCTCAATCAACATACTGTCTCAGTAGGTTTTTTAAAAATAAAAAAACAATAAATCTTTTGTCTTTATAAAAATCTGTGATGAAGATTATTAAAGCGAAACATGTTTGATTACAGACACATTTTTCCTACTCGTTCTTCATTTATTTTGTTCGTCTTGCATACATATATTCAATTCATATATATATATATATATATATATATATATATATATATGTATATATGTATATACATATGTATAAATATATATATAAATGTATATATATATGTATATATGTATGTGTATATATATATACATATGTATAAATATATATATATATATATATGTATGTATATATATATATATATATATATATATGTAAGCAAACCGTATCTTAGATGTTTATATCGTAAAATATAGAATATAGAGGAAATCAATATCAAATAAAAATATAAATAAAGGGTAACTTAAAACCCTATTTAACAATTCAATAACACGAAGAGTTACAGAAGAAAAATATTTTATTCAAAGTAATTGAAACCTTGCAACATAACATTTGAGAACAATTATCGAATTTTCAGTTTTTAATATTACATTTTGTAGATTGCTTGTTCATGTAAGAATGCATTCTTGAAATCTGCCTCAATGACCGCTGCAACATTTCAGATGGGATAATATGAATGTCATCCTGAATTCTCTGTTTTAATTCATCCAGAGATCTTGGACGAGTCGTGTATACCTTACTCTTGAGAGTCACAATAAAAATCACAAACGGAAAAAATAAACAAATGTGTTTTTTCTGGTCGCCCTGTACATTGTAATAATATCGTTTGTGAAAATTTAATCAAATACATATTTTAACAACGTAGTTTGCTTGTAAAATATTTGCTTTTTACTCTTCATACAAAAAATTCACAAGAACATGTTTTCGAAGAGTGCAAAATTCTAATAAGAAGAGAGTGTTTCATACACCTCCACGCTTGTTTGAACAAGAATATAAGCGAATGGCTTGTTCTGTTTAATTTTAGGTTTCTGATTTTTCTACAAACTTTTATTTCATTCACTAGCCTTCTTTCGTTTTACTGGCCTTATCTCTTTGCTTGGGAAGAACTGATTAAACAAATTTTAGAACAAATGATTGTTTATATAATTTAAATATGCATGAATTTCATGGAATTGTTTCAGTTTCACAAATGTCTTATTGCATTATGTTCCTGCCTCGATGTGGTTTAAAACGAACCAATTAGCTCAAAATATATCGTTTTTGTAATACACATTCGTTATTAATCTGTACGTAGAAACCATTTTATTAGTACAATATTATATATAGAATGAGAAAGATATAGCATTTTCAGAACAGTGTGATTAGATCAGAATGTCGCTAAGACGAAAACAAATAACATTAAGTAATACGGGATTTAGAATGAGATTATTTCTTTCTGAGACACGCCTCTTTCATTGACAGGTAAATTGGCACAGCCTGGAAACCGTCCCGTACTCAATAACAGAAAGGACAAAATATTTCGTTTTTCTGACCAAAAAATGAATCTATCGCCATTTCAGTTCTATTAACATGCTTCAATAATCAAAGCATATATATATATATATATATATATATTATAAATTATGTTTTAGAAGATGTACATAATTTTTTCTATATATGTCCTCTTCTCTACAATCATATGTTTGTTTCAATGCTGGGATTCCAACAACTCATCAGGAGGAAAGAGTAAGAGTTGGAATCATCCTCTGTTTATATTTGGTTCGTTGTTGTTGTGGGGTTGGTTGGGGCTATTGATTATTAAAGAAATGCTGATGATATGTTGGAATCCCAACATTGAAATAAACATATGTTTGTAGAGAAGAGGACATATATAGAAAAAATTATGTAAATGTTCTAAAACATAATTTATAATAAATATTCACAGCTCTATACATCATATATCGAGCACTGTTTTAAATTAATGTCTTACACGGGAAAAAATTTTCTTGTCTCTCCTCGTTCTGTACTCACACGGATATATATATATATATATATATATATATATATATATATATATATATATATTTTTTAATTTCTTTGCAATCTATTTAAAAAGGAAAAGTAGACTAATTTTACTCCAGTTTCTGAAAGGTTTTTTTCTGTTGCTGAGGTGATGTGTCGTTCCCCGTGGGGATCTTCATATCGAAATGGCCATTCAACATCTTTGAATTAATCCTTTTTTAATATATATTTGCTCTGTAATATTTTATTACATGGAGCTCTCTTCCTGTATCATTTTTTAATATTAAAATAAATTTTTAATATTAATTAGGATCGGGTTTTTTGGAATTTACCTTCCTGCTTTTTTCCCTTGGATTGAAGTATCTGAATTAATATATATATATATATATATATATATATATATATATATATATATATATATATATAATTGAAGAGAATAAATTAAGTTGAATTTGTAACAAATATGCGCAACTATTGTTAACTTTGAACATAACTGATGTAAAGAAGGCAATGAACCCCAAACTGGCTCCTGTCCAAACTGCACAATGGTTTGTCTTTAATGACACTAGATTAACTGGCATAGCTCACATTACTGTCGGAGCTGAAGACAGATATTAACCTGTAAAAAATAAATAAACTGGGATAAATAACGATTTTTTCGCATCGATGCTAGACATTCTGAATGGAGAACAAACGACGTTTCTTTCAATTTACTTCAAATTCCCGCCATTTTGATTTTTTCTTTTTTCACTTTTTCCCGACATTTTGATTTTCTTTCTTTTTTTCACTTTTTCCTCCTTTCAATTTTTCTTTTTTACTCGTTGTGGGGATGGTTTTGTCTGAATGCCAATTTTGTCAACGTTAGCAACAGAATAAAGACGAAATAAACAAATAAAAACACAATGAAATAACAAGGCAAAAAGAAAGAGAAATAAAAAAAAATAAAGATCGCAGCTTGAATTTTCTTTCGGACTATTGGAAATTTATTAGCCTGCTTGCTTGCTTAAATAAACGAATTCTAATTTATTTGTATTTTTTCTTTTAATATTTGACCTGTCTGAGTTGATAATAGCATACAAGTTAGACTATTGATTTGAAAACCTAATATCAAGCTGAAAGGTTTTTATTGATGTATTATCTGTTTTAGAGTTGGAAATCGGTGTTCTTTTTATATTATTATATTTTCCATTTCTTAGATCATCTGGAATTACATTAATTTAAGAGATCTAAGCTCAGATAACAGGGAAAAAACACTTTCATTCCAAGATCATAAATGTTCAGTCATTTAAGTTCACGTATCGGCTATAAAATGACATTACTTTAACAGGTCTCAGAATTTATATATATATTTTCCCCAAGAAAATATTTCCTCAGGTCACGTGTCAGGTATTTCTATAAATAAACCATATCTGTTACGCATCATTTGTAACGTAATTCTTGCAATAACAATAAAGAATAAGAAACTAAAAGTTTCATACGTAAAATTACTAGCGTTATGAAGTGTAGGTTGGGAATGCTGTCGAATTCGGCTCGGTTATACATGGATTCAAAAGAACCATGTTATTTTCGGTTGGACCAATTATATACATTTCTGATAGTTAGATGTCTAGTGTGTACACATCGCCGAACTGTTTCCTTCGAACCCTTCTTTTATTGTGCCGTGTTACTGCAGATATGTGATTTCTTCAGCACCTGGTGGACATGGCTCTCTGTAATGTCTTCTTTACAGATCTTTTGTCTTTAGTTATTTCTCAGAATTCTTGTACTTCCAGCCATTTATATAATTTCATTTCCTTTTTCTTCATACTTAAAACATCTCTTTGACATAGAAAGTATACGAGCGGGTTTTGTATCCATTTTCCTAATACTTGATTGTTTCTAAAAGGTTCAGTCTGTGGCATGCTCAGTATCCTTCTGTATAGCCATATCTCTGTTATCCTGAATCTCTTCTGCATCTGTGATGAGATTTTCCAGCATTCAGTGAAATGCTGAAAATCCGATATCACATAAAATTTTAAACTTCTTGTCCCTTTATACTTTGCTTAGCTTTCTGAGATTATTGTTATGGTAGCTGAATGCACGTTCGGATTTCGGTGTCGCATTTTCTATTTTTTTATAATATATGACCTACATATTTAAATGTTTGTAATTGCTTGATTTTGATACAACACATTCGTGATTCATATTTTGACCTCTTACGTTTGCAATCAGCCATGTATTCTTTATTCTTTCTACAACTGATGTTTAGTCTTTTCTCTTCGCTTTATTTGAACATCGCTCGGTAAGAGTTCCCGTAAGTCTTTTCATTTGTCTATTATTAATACTGTGTCATCTACATAACTAATATTGTTGACAGTTGGGCCATCAAAATTAATTCAAGCAGAACTTGTTATTTTCTTGGGTTTCACATGCAACAATTATTTATTGAACAGTATGTTTATGAATTTTCGTCTATCTCGAGAAATTTACTTAAAGAAATGATGTACTCTATTTTATCTTAATGCGATCTTTCAAACAATCAGGCAGCTAAACGAAACTAAACAGGAAATAACTAAATATAATTGCATAGAGCATTTAATCAAATAAAGTATTGACTAAAATTAACGTTTCAAACGATAAAACCCGGTCAAACTAATAAATAACAACTCTGTCTTTACATTATAAAATTACGTTAGTTGAGTTAATTTATTATTGCCTCACTTCCAAATGGTGTCGTATTCGTAAACAAAATTGAAAAGATAAAAAACGGATATGCAGCACACAATCGGCAATACACCTTTGGCAAAAGTTTTCCGATGATGATTTATCAGAGTTACTATGACGATCCACACGTTGCAATTGACATCGATACAAGAGCTGCTCTTGAAGTGCCCTGTAGTAAAATGAGATGTACGACAGGCTAGAGCAGCTAAAAAGTTTGACTGACTCGGCTGTTTCCAGTTTGGAAATGCAAAATTATGGAGCTGTTAAGCCGTGCAGTCTCGCAGCTAATACACGTCGAACGGCCGTATATGAAAATCGATCTCCATACGCTGCCATTGGTAAACGATAGAATTCTCAGTTAACTCACTGCTAAACTCATTAAAATATTCGTATGGACTAGTCAACATATACCCGAATGACAAATTTGACCTCGTCCTCATGGTATCAGAGCTTCGTCCAATGCAAATTTTCTTGAAAATTAATAACGAAGCATTAGCGTACACATGTTTATATAGATTTTTCTCCCAGCTTTTGTGTTACATAGTTGTAAATGTATTTTTAATACACCCTATATATATATATATATATATATATATTAGACATTCTATTACGTTCATATACATATTTTTTCTAAACATATACTGTTAAATATAAGAGACAATAAATGTCTATTATGTTTAATCATGAGCCGTTCTAAACGTCGGATTTTGGCATTAGTTTCAGTTGAAAATAAAGACAAAAATTCTCCAACATTTAGGTAATTTATGGCCATAACACATTCAATTGCATTTGAATACATGTTTCTGTTGTCATTTCGCGCTATCACGCGGCGTGACGTCATAGAACCGTATTTCAAATTTGCGAACAGCGTTTGTTATTTTTGCTAACAATTGCCGTTGCCTAGCGGAGTTTTATGTCAACACAAAATAAAATCGTCGGTGATGGTGGATGTTGTTGTGTTACCGTCTTAATAACCTCTTTGAAGATGGTTCATTTGAGCCGAAAGCTTAGAACTAATTAATAAAAAATTATCCAAATGTTGGAGAATTTTTGTCTTTATTTTCAATTGAAATTAAAACCAAAATACGACGTTGAGAACGGCTCATGATTAAACATAATAGACATTCATTGTGTCTGATATTTAACAGTATATGTTTAGAAAATTATTTGCTGCCTCGATACACTATATATATATATATATATATATATATATATAAATGTCCCGATTACAACAAAGGCAGTAAATTCTGTAATTTATGTGGTGAGGAGAAATTAGCGATAGCTATGTTCGAACCCGCCCATAATCTACTTAATGCTAAAACAGAAATCCTAAACAAATGTAAATTCCATAAGATTAAATTCCTTGCTTAGTGTGTTAGTGTATGTTATTTTATTTTATTATATTTTTTACTCTCCTTAACCCCCCTCCCTTGGTTTTGGTACAGGTATGGTTCGTCCTTGTCTTGGTGGTTGTCTATTTATTTGGTTAATCTTTGGTTTTGCCTTTGGCCTGACGAGCCGTAGTGTGAAACCGCGGTAGGTTTTGGCTAGCTTGAGATTCTTTGTGTGTCTTTGCTCTACTTTTGCATTTCGTTTGTACTTTGTATCGAGCACCTTTTCTTTTTTTTGTGGTTGGTTCCGTTTGGGTTTTTTTTCTTTACTGCGGAGTATCGTATGTCTTGTCCTTATTCCGCGGATTTCTTTTTTTTCTCCCCTCTTATCCAACGCCTTAGTGCACCGGATTGTAACGGAATTAGGTTCTGTTTGTTAATGGTTTTTCTTAAGGTTTATCTTAGTATAAATTTAAAACTTAAATACTTGCAGAGTCTATTTAGTTATTATTTTGAATAATATAAGCTCTGGGTTATATATATATATATATATATATATATCCGAATACTCATTTTCATATCTATTTAAATGTATCAGTTTACATATATGACTTGTACTTATTTTTCTTTCTTTCTCTCTCTCTCTCTCAAATGTACAGGAATAAGGAGCATAAGCTAGTTTATATGGCAACACAGCGCCATCTACTGTAACATTTTCTCTGTGTGTGTGCTCATGTGCTGTTTACATTACAGCTGTTTGACTAGTGTATATATTTGCAATTCTTAAAGAGAAAAAGAAATGATAAATTTAATCCAGAAGAGTAATTGAATATAAAGTATTTAGTGTCTGCCTTTTTTAGGTAAAATACGTCTGCCTTTATAAAACCTTTTGGTTATTTTATCAACTTTGTCACTGATGTAATTACAGTTTTATGGCAATCTCTGAGTATAAATGTCTTTTGACAAATATTCTGAAAGAAATTCTTATTGACAATAAAGTAGGAAAACGAATAAAAAGAAACTGCGTGGAGTATATCACGGACCTTATCATATTATCTACCTTCTTTTGTTACCGTACAGTTTATTTGTAAAATTCAAGGATGTTATAAGTATTTAGTTTTATAATTCGTTAGTGATTGGCCATTGATTCTGGTTTTAAAATAGTTAAAATTATGTCTTTTGTAAATCTGCCTGTCATTATTTTTAAACTGTCATATTGTAATCAAAAAGTTGGGAAATATAACCCATGATCCAACTGCTTCAGTTTAATGTTTCAAGATTTTAAGAAAGATATAGTGACTTACTAAGTGATGTTTATATGTGACACGATGCCGTGTGTGTAAAGAAGCTAGTGGGGATCAATCTCAGTAATAACTGATATAGCGAGACAAGCTTGCTAAACCTTACAATACGTCGATGTTTCTATTTCAATCAGGATAATTGCCAAATTACTCACCATAGAGTTGATGGAATAAGACAACAAAGTATAGAACTAAAGCACTAGTTCATTATAAATGAATGACCTGGAAGACAAGATTGTTATCAATTAGCCCACGTCTAAACGTAGAGCAGCCAGAGTAGATAGAAATAAATATTTACTCGTACTTGATCTTACGAAAACAAACTTGCTAGCCATTACACCACGTCCAAGGATCCAAATGATTTTCTAAGCGTTGTTTAGACGAGAAAAGATATCTAAAACGTGGAACCCCCAAAATGCATCAAAATCACTACTCAGTCGCACTTGGTCTAATGAAACAATCTTGTTAGCTATTGCACCACGACAGAGATTAAATGACTTTCTAAACCTACCTTTGGTAAAGAACGATGCCGAAGAGGTTGAGAACGCATGGTGGGGAGAAATCACAGTCTGTCAGTTAAGTGCCATACGTGATACAGGCTTTGGGCAAACATGTCTCGAAGGAGACATGACTGACTGAGCAGAAGATTATCTGGCAGTAGGTTGCCAAAACTTTCTGCGGTAGACTGGTTGCCAGCCAAGTCTATTCAACCCAATCTGTCCTTCTATTTAACCCATAAATGGAGGGAAGAGACGGATTAATACCTTTCCCAAGGGTAGTTGTGCGTAAGTGAATGCCAGGAATTCAATTGGAATTCGAACAGTGGTAGCTATTTCACGACGTCGAAGAGCAAAATTGATCCTGTAAACGTTGATAAGACTCGTCTATATGTCGAAAGTGTGGATTACAAAGTGTAGATCAGAATCAATACTCAGTCTTAATTTATCTTGTTTGAAAATCTTGCTTGCCATTTCACCACGTCGAAGACTATAAATGATTTTTATAAACCATGCTTAGACGGCCAACGATGACGAAATTATTGTTCACCAAGTGTGAATCGATAGCACTACTCATTTACAATTGATAGAGCAATATAGTCTTCCGAGACACTGCACCACGCTGAATAACACGAAAGATTATCTAAACCTACATCAGACGAGTAAATATGTCGAAAGCGTGGAGAAGTCAGTGTGGATCCAATTCACTAATCAATTGTAAGTTATCTAGCGAGACAATCATGCTACTTATTTTACAAACGTCGAACAGACAGAATGATTTCCTAAACGCAGCTCAGACAAGGAATGATAAGGAAAACATCTAACAGCCAGTGTAGATCGTAAACCCTATTCAGTCATAAGTGATCTAGCGATATAATCTTGCTAGCCATTGGAACACAGAGAAGAGTCTAAATTATTTTCTAAATGTAGCACAGAGGAACGATGTCCAAATTGTAGAGAATCCAGTGTGGAACGACATCACTACTCAATCGTAATGGATCTAGCTCGACAGTCTTGCTAGCTATTGCATCATATCGAAGAGTACAAATGATATTTTAAACGTAGTTGAGAAAAAGGACATTTTCGAAAGCGTTAAGTACCCAATGTGAATTAAAATTCCTTCTCAGTCGGAAGTGATATAGCGAGATTATCTTGCTAGTTATTGTCTATTTCGGAACGCTAATTTAACGCATAATATATGACGTTATTATGAGTCAGAGAAATTAACTTCTGATTGTTTATCAAGTGTGTGCTAGATTTAATTTTGCTTTTTTACCCACAACTTTCGGGAAAAGTAAATTTTCTATTTCCATATATCGATTTATTTTAAGAGCGGGGATTTTACATTCGAATATAGGGGAGAGAAACAAAGAAAGAAAATATTCCATTCTTTGTAAGAAGAGATTAAAAAAGGAAAATGCCTTTTTAGCCACTCTCAAAACTCCAAAGGAAACCGACTCTTAAGTTACATTGAAACTGACCTATTTTTTCTTAGTAAATTGTCACGAGAGAATTGTACGAAGGTCAACATGATTACTGTGGACATATGCTCGGTGTGAGTGAATATTCTATTCAGTAGCAATGCTGTTTACTATTATTGTGTACTTTCTATAATCTGAATATTAATATAAAACTGCATATTTTATTAAAATTAAAAAAGATTTAAAATGGTATTTGCGTTGAGGCCTAGAAAATTATGACGATAAGTCGCCTATTCATATTTTTGCAACATAATTGTAATGATGATGTCATGAATTTAACTACTAATTCTCTTCTCAAAAGTCTCCACCAAAAGCTGAAGTCCACGGAAGAAATATCATGTTGTGCGTGCGTTGAGATAATAGCAGCGGCCTCCAGTTTGTTTCTTAAAACGCAATGAAATATTAAAAATATACTTAATACATTCAGCCACTGCAACGAGCAACCTGCACTCGTCAAAAGGAACATGTTAACGCGTGTTCAAATACAATAAGCATAATGAGGGAAAATATTTGGTTTTTCCTTCTAGCCAACTTGCCAAATATAGCATATATATATAGATATATATATATATTCTGGTGGTTCATTGTGTATGCCTTGTTTTGCATCAACCTGCGCCACTACAGTCAATTATTATGTGCGAGAATTTTGTTTCTTCGATCCTAAATACATATTTTGTTTCTTCGATCCTAAATACATATTTTGTTTCTTCGATCCTAAATACATATTTTGTTTCTTCGATCCTAAATACATATTTTGTTTCTTCGATCCTAAATACATATTTTGTTTCTTCGATCCTAAAAATACATATTTTGTTTCTTCGATCCTAAATACATATTTTGTTTCTTCGATCCTAAATACATATTTTGTTTCTTCGATCCTAAATACATATTTTGTTTCTTCGATCCTAAATACATATTTTTGTTTCTTCGATCCTAAATACATATTTTGTTTCTTCGATCCTAAATACATATTTTGTTTCTTCGATCCTAAATACATATTTTGTTTCTTCGATCCTAAATACATATTTTGTTTCTTCGATCTAAATACATATTTTTGTTTCTTCGATCCTAAATACATATTTTGTTTCTTCGATCCTAAATACATATTTTATTCGATCCTAAATACATATTTTTGTTTCTTCGATCCTAAATACATATTTTGTTTCTTCGATCCTAAATACATATTTTGTTTTCTTCGATCCTAAATACATATTTTGTTTTCTTCGATCCTAAATACATATTTTGTTTCTTCGATCCTAAATACATATTTTGTTTCTTGGTCCTAAATACATATTTTGTTTCTTCGATCCTAAATACATATTTTGTTTCTTCGATCCTAAATACATATTTTGTTTCTTCGATCCTAAATACATATTTTGTTTCTTCGATCCTAAATACATATTTTGTTTCTTCGATCCTAAATACATATTTTGTTTCTTCGATCCTAAATACATATTTTGTTTCTTCGATCCTAAATACATATTTTGTTTCTTCGATCCTAAATACATATTTTTGTTTCTTCGATCCTAAATACATATTTTGTTTCTTCGATCCTAAATACATATTTTGTTTCTTCGATCCTAAATACATATTTTGTTTCTTCGATCCTATTTATGTTTTGTTTCTTCGATCCTAAATACATATTTTTGTTTCTTCGATCCTAAATACATATTTTGTTGTTTCTTCGATCCTAAATACATATTTTGTTTCTTCGATCCTAAATACATATTTTGTTTCTTCGATCCTAAATACATATTTTTGTTTCTTCGATCCTAAATACATATTTTGTTTCTTCGATCCTAAATACATATTTTGTTTCTTCGATCCTAAATACATGTTTGTTTCTTGATCCTAAATACATATTTTTGTTTCTTCGATCCTAAATACATATTTTGTTTCTTCGATCCTAAATACATATTTTGTTTCTTCGATCCTAAATACATATTTTGTTTCTTCGATCCTAAACCACATATTTTGTTTCTTCGATCCTAAATACATATTTTGTTTCTTCGATCCTAAATACATATTTTGTTTCTTGATCTAAAATACATATTTTGTTTCTTCGATCCTAAATACATATTTTGTTTCTTCGATCCTAAATACATATTTTGTTTCTTCGATCCTAAATACATATTTTGTTTCTTCGATCCTAAATACATATTTTGTTTCTTCGATCCCTAAATACATATTTTGTTTCTTCGATCCTAAATACATATTTTGTTCCTTGATCCTAAATACATATTTTGTTTCTTCGATCCTAAATACATATTTTGTTTCTTCGATCCTAAATACATGTTTTGTTTCTTCGATCCTAAATACATATTTGTTTCTTCGATCCTAAATACATATTTTGTTTCTTCGATCCTAAATACATATTTTGTTTCTTCGATCCTAAATACATATTTTGTTTCTTCGATCCTAAATACATATTTTGTTTCTTCGATCCCTAAATACATATTTGTTTCTTCGATCCTAAATACATATTTGTTCTTGATCCTAAATACATATTTTGTTTCTTCGATCCTAAATACATATTTTGTTTCTTCGATCCTAAATACATATTTTGTTTCTTCGATCCTAAACCATATTTTGTTTCTTAGATCCTAAATACATATTTTGTTTCTTCGATCCTAAATACCTATTTTGTTTCTTCGATCCTAAATACATATTTTGTTTCTTCGATCCTAAATACATATCCAGTCCAAATTGAGGCCAGTTTATTATGTATCTTTGCAAAGCATCAATTTAGAGCTGAAGATCATCCATTTTATTTAGAAACAGATATCTAATAATAACCACCAATCTATAATGTTTAATATATTCAGTTACAGTTGTACAAATAATCTCCAAATGATAATTAAAATGATAATAATAAAATCTTTATTTAGCACGTAAACTAAAGTCACAATAACTATCCAAATAATAAATATAACAATAAGATGTCTAACAATGTTTATTCCTTACCAGTGTAATATACCGATGTAATATAGTACCATATAGTACCATATAGTACCATACCAATCAAATGAAAATCAAACTATTAAAACGATTTACATTGGATCTACTGAGAACCCATTTAACAACCATGGTATATGCACTTAAATTCCTTCAACAACAGCACGCACTGAAACTAAACATTTTTTCTGCGTACTTTTATAAGTTAGAGGATACAAAAAACATAGAAAATTCTGGGAAAAAATGTGTAAGTCCTCTATAACATTTGCCCTCGGTGATTTAGTGAAAAGCTGCAGATTTTAATGTTCCCTAAAATTGGGGAACAACTAAACCGTAGAGATGAATTGAATGTTTTATGTAAACGTCGAAAATATTTTTCGTTACAATCTAATTAATTATAATATTTCATTTATAACATGTGCTCTAATGTAACTAAAGAAATTAAAATACTGGTTGGTTTTCTTAACTACGATGTAACTTAGTACACTATAATTATTTAATTCTAATTCTAACCCAAACATTCCAAGTAACTTTACTTTGAAAGTAATAGAAAATATAAAAACAGTTTTGAAAATTGCATTGTTTTATTTATATCTGATTCTCCAATACAGCTTTCAAATGAAAAATTATTTTAACAAAGTAAATAACCCACACAATACATAATTGATTTTCTAAGCTATAATAAAACTTAATGTACCATAATTATTAAATCCTGGTTCTAAACTATACATTTTATCCACTTTATTAATGAGGTTTTACAAAATCTAATTTTACAAGAAACAAAAAAAAACAAAAAAAACAGACGACTTTTGAAGATTGTTGCCTGCCCCTTTAAATAATTTACAGCCCTACAATGTATCTTACACAGACAAAATAATTCTCTTTTAAAATTTAAAAATACACTAATGAGTTATGGTCCAATATAACTTAAAAATTAAAAATTAATTTACTAAAAAATGACCAACAAAATGCATAATTAGTTTTCATAACTACAAAATACTTCAATATACCATAATTATTTAACCCTAATTCTAACGTAAACAATCCAGCTCATTTTCTCATGAAGTAGTAATAAAAACATCTAACCTACTGTTAAAAATTAGTGTTTACATATTTAAGAATTGTGTGATGTACTTTTTGTAAAATTTAATTAATTACAATGTTTCATTTATAAATAATTCTCCAACATAACTTAAAAAATAAAAATTATTTCACTAAAATATATCATCCACACAATATATAAATGTTTTTCTTTCTACAATATACCTAAGTATATCTTCACTATTTAATCCTGTGATACAACCGCAGTGCGGACGGCTGCCCTCAAGCCAGATCCTGGTCTAAACAGCACCAGATGTGACACCTCAGCCGGGCTGGCCGTCTGTCTAATGTGACGCTCGTCCTCGCCGACGGTCGTGACGATCCCAGTTGTGACACTGCCACCCGGTCGTACGGTTGGTTTGGTTGCTGTTGCTGGTCGTGTCGATCCCAGTTGTGACACTGCCACCCGGTCGTACGGTTGGTTTGGTCGCTGTCGCTGGTCGGGACGATCCCGTTCGATGCTGTCGCCACAAAAGCTGGGTTACAGGACATCTTTTGCAACAACGGTTCACTGTCCCACGTTGTGATTAAATCCCAGAGGTCTCGTCTTGCAATCTTAATAGTCGTCATTTTATGCAGTCCGGACACTGGTGTACACTTATGTGTTGAAAAAAATAAACACGGCACCAAAAGAATTAATAAAATAAATGAACAAGTCGTACACGCCTGGAGAGCTACATAGCATGTCTTTATATAAAGAAAAACAATGTCTTTCTTTTCCCACGAATACAGTTGTCGAAAATGATATACAATCGTCGAAAATGATTTTTACAACGGAGAGAGAAAGTTCGCCAAAAGCATCATAGTTTCTAATCTTCATGTAAAATTTCTAAGTTTCGTTAGCGTTTAAATAAACAGACCTCTTCAAATATTCGCCAAAGTCTTTTCTCGTATTTCGTTAAAGTTTTTTTCATTAATTATCTATAATCAGGTTTGTCAACTTTCCTAGGTAACTTCTAAAACAGCAAAGTTTTTTTCGGGTCCTTATCGGAGTTTAACGGAGTTTGCCGAGGTTGAACGCACGAAGATTCAGAATTTTCGATTTTCCCCTGATAAAAAAATATAACAATAACGTTCTTTCGGGTTTTATGTCGATGGCGCATCATTCCAAATTAACTTCTTAGGAGTTAATTTTTGCAGGCTTCATTCGAAATTAACTCTTTAGCCATAAGTTCTATGGTGGGCGAACAGCCGTGGATCATGCCTCCCCTGCTGGGCCATTTTCCCCCAGTCGATACAGTTCGACTGATAGCAGCTCTAACTCAAAAACTGTCACCCAACTGGAAAAACTCTCACAGACTCTTCAACTGATTTTTTCGTGTCGAGCATCTATTTTTACAACCAATTTCGATCCTCTCTGGGGATCCGGCCGGCTCACAGTCTTCGGCCAATGAAAATTGGTCTCCGCCCAGTCGATTGCTGATGTCTTAGCTCGACCAATGAGATTATGCCAACTCAAATCCAGGTCGGATTATTTCGGACTGCTGTATTCAACAATGGCCTTGGCCTTCGGGTGACCTTATCAAATCACTCTGACACTTTTTTTGTCTACGCGTTTTCAGATTAGCGGAATCAACAATTTAACACCAACAGAAGAGAAATTTACATTGAACATGTAAAGAAAAAAATCGAATTTTATACAATCATGAAAGACGAGAAATTATTATTCTTCCCTAAATAATAAAATTTTATGCTCCCGTGTTTTTAGAAGCACTTGATGGTACAAAAATTATTATTTTTTGCTAAGTTCGCATCGCATGACGCAATAAAACAGTAATAATATCACCAATATCAATTTCTCTCTCTTGTTTTAAACCAACCAAAGAAAGTATCCCAGCAGGAGAAGGGAAAGCATCACCGTGGGACATAGTGTCACATCCTAATTCTAACCTAAACATTGCTCCTCTTTTACTCACGTCTTCTCTGTCTTTTATGTGCCCTACCCTTTCAGGACGTAGGCCATGATGGCCTTCCACAACTCCCTATTCCTGGTGGCTCTTGGCATATTTTCTCATGTAAGAGCACGCAACCCCCGTTCCGTCATCCACCTGTAAGGTCCTTCAAATATGTCATCCACTGCTTTCTTCTGTCACTTTTTACCTCTATATGGCCTGTTAATATCAGGTTCTCCAAGCCCTCTTTCCTCATTGCATGTATCAGGAACTTTAGTTGTCTATTGCTGATGCTCAATATTAAATTTCCTTTTTGTTTCTATCCTATCGAAAACTTCTCTAATATGTTTCTAGTGAAAGTTTCCTGTTTCTTAATACTTTATCCAGCTTCTAGAACGCATCCTATTCCATACCAGTTCGCTTCAGATCACTTTGTCACAATTTCCGTCTTCTTTTAGAATATTTCCTAAGTATTTATATTTTCGTACCGGTTTTATTTTAGTATCCTTCACCTGTACTTGTCATTTTGGGCTGCTCTTTTTGCTGATGACCATGCATTCGGATTTCTTGAAGTTTATTTGTAGTCCTTGTTTATCACTCTCCTCAGCTAAAACACCTGTAGGAGTTATTGTAGTTTCGTTTCTATGCCTGTAATTAGCACTGTGTCATCTGGCTACCTTATGTTTTTTTTCAAATTGTGGCCTCCAATGACAAATCTCGGTAGAAAATCTAGTGTATTCAGAATAGTCTCGCTGTACAAACTGAATAGATCCGGTAAAAAGACACATCCTTGTCTTACGCCCTTTTCTGTCTTTTTATATGTGCTGAATTCGTTATCTGTCCGTATGCTGGCAGTTTGCTGCCATTGGAGATCCTTGATTACTCTTTTGACTTTCCTAATTATGTCAAGGCTACTGAGCATCTCCATCAATTCTTTGTAGCGTATTTTGTCGAACACCTTTGCATAATTGATAAAACATAGGTACAAGTCTGTTTACATTTGTATTGCACTTTCAGAGAGTATCCAGATCATGAATATGGCGTTCCTTGTTCCAGTGTCTTTGATGAACCGAACATTTCTTGTCCTAGCTCTGCTTTTAACTCTATTAATCAGGATTCGGACGATCAGTTTTGTAATATGACTCGTTAAGCTGATTGTTTGGTGGAGTTGGCAGTCGTTTGCACCTGGCTTCTTAGGCAGTGCTCTGAAAAGCGAAAACCTAAAATCCAACCTTCTGTTAAACATTATTGTCTACCCATTTAAAAAATCTATGGTCCCACTATGTATCTGATGATGACAAAATTTAAAAAAATGAGACATTTCTAGACACGAGGCTAAACTAATTTACATTTTTGATTGAACAATATTGAAGCACCTAAAACATTTTTTCAACTACATCTCCCTAATTTTCTACATAACTATGAATTCATTCTATATTTTCGAAATAAATAATTCCTACAATTTATATTAACATATCATTTTTCCTTTGTAGTGATATAATGCTATTATAAGCCATTTCAAATACAATCTTACAATATTAAGCTCGACTCTGTATCGAGGACTCTTTATAAAAGTAAATGACTCAACAGGTTTTAATGTAGGTGATCTTCCACTTTCTGATAACGTATATATATATATATATATATATATATATATATATATATATATATATGAATCAATGTCTCTATGTACATTTGTTTCAACGAATACTGAAAGGAATGTATGAATTCTATTCTACTTAAGTTTATGTTAACAAGAACATATTTTTATATATTACTTTATACATGCATTGTTAAAAATAAAATCTGACATGCATTGCGTCTCCACTAATTAATTTAAGATAATAATTAATAACTTGCATGTCTTTATGACTTAACTAAGCTTTCCCTGCATAATTCATATTACTAAGAATAATATTGTGAATGCAAGGAGGCCTGTGTTATAAGATTATAAATGACGTCACATTAAACAATCAATTGGTTTACTTTTATTCTTAGTGTTACTATAGGCTTCTTTGTATTGTACTGAGACACAATCTCAGCAAGTTAGTTGTTGCTAATGTGGGTGAATTTATGTCTTCCGAAAGTAAACGTGGTAATCAGTTATTTATAGTTCAAAACGGCTGATTACAAGAGGTTCGTTGTGCGATTCGGATGAAGATGAGATAATTACCTTACGCTATTAAATTACATCTTAGTACATGCAGTATCAAATATCTTCATTTTCATCGTCCCCTTTTACGCCCTGTACCATTATTAACTGTATTATTTTTTGAAAAAATATTGACGGATAAAATATTTACTGTATATACTCGTATGTAAACGGAATTCATGTACACTGATTTACTAAGAAAGCTTTGATGTGACACACATTTGAAAATATGGTGCAGCCTGTGAGTAACTGTTCCATCGAGAGATACTTGCTTAATATTACACTAGTTAGAATTGGCAATAGTAAAACATTTTTTGTTGTGCGTCCCTATTTCTGCTTCCATATATTTAAAAGGCTCCACACTGTTTATAGCGTAACGTTTCAGCAAAATTTACTTGCTTTTTAACCTCTTCAAAAAATTACCTGTGCATAGATCGACCTTTTATATTTGCGTAGAAAACTGATAATAATAATTTTCTCTCTACACCTGTATATACGGCATACAATACACATTAATGTGATTCTTTTTAAGGCGTTTTCTCTATAACTAAAAATAGGAAAATCATATTTGAGTTTAATTTATCCAGACCTGTCAGAAAGTTTTTAATTCATTGATATACTAATACGTACAATGAACTTTGGAGTGTTGGTTGCATTTTTTGTTTAGCAGCATATAGACCTCTTTGTTTTATAATATTGAAATTTAAATATTTCTTACGTAATTTTGTGGGTAGAGAGTTTGTGTTGTTTAGTGATAAAAGTCTGTATGATTAACCCATAACTAAGACAGAAGTGGTGGATTTATACATTTCCTAAGATTATTGCGCGTAAGAAAATATAACCGACCCTGCTGGAATTGAAACTCGTCTTTTTGATTAGTATTTCCGACTCAATACTCCAACCGCACGTCCAAGCTGACTGCATTTGGTATTTTCATGCGGTCACTCAGAACGAACATATGTATTTTTTTATATACATAGATTAATAGCAAGAAAGAAAAGTTAACAGATTAAATAAAACGTTGCTTTATATTTGGGCACTGGATAGAAAACTTGAAGGAAAAAGATACGGAAGAATGAGAGATTGTCTATAAAGTATTATTGTTTAGACATTTCCTAATTGCGTAAAAATAATGGCAATGAAGGATCTAGAAAACACTGATATATTATAGCATGGATGGGCTTGTTCGTTTAGTTTATTGTGTTGAATTTTTAACAAGCATCTTTTTCAAATCACTGATTTCCCAAATTTTTCTTCGGAATGATAAGCAGGAAACAGTTGTCCAGAGATTTTTTTATATGTCGAGCCCCATCAGGGCCTAGGGGCTCATGTTTATCCAAACTTGTTCGGGTCCGTTGCAGCTTTAAATATTTTTTTTTCATTTTTTACCCCTGTTCTATATGTTATACGTTGATTTGAATGATCTCTTTTGCGTCAGCCTCTTTTGTGAGCAACAGATTTTCAAAGAACTCTTTTCTCATTCTATGCAAAAAAATTTCTTCCTGATGTAAAATATAAATTTGCAAATATTTCTGTTTTCTATGAAACCTCGTCGATACTCAGAGCTTCAAATAGCGAATTTCGAAAACCCGATTCAATGACTGTGACCGATTCATTTGGACCCTATGACGTCATCTTGCCTCCACGTCTTATGTATTCTGTGTGTGTGTGAGTGTGTATGTTTGTGTGTGTTGGGCATAGGATCCGGTGATAAAGTAAATTCTATCCGCTAATATCGACAGCACGAAAGGCTTTCTCGCTTATCACTAAGCCAGTGTATAACCTTAATTCACGAAGCTGTGTTATTATGTTCAAGAATAGTATCTCATTAACAGTACAGAATTGATTCACTCAAATAGTTTTTTAATGCTGCGTTTTTTTCCCAGAAATTTCCTTCAGTATTGCATGAGAGAACAACCCTAGTATTCATTATAATCTGGCCAGTAATTGTTGCTATGAATACTACGAAAAAAAAAAAACGAATATAAATTTACGGTTTACCGCAAATAAAGGATTACGATGTCTATATAGTTAAGACAGAGTACTTGATTTTTTGCACATCAATACACCAACACACACAAACACGCACACACACTTACACACACATACACACACACACATATATATATATATATTCATGCATATATATATATATATATATATATATATATATATATATATGTATGTATATATATATATATATATGTATATATATATATATATTAGTCATCCACATACAAGATTGTTTCGCTGTTTTACAGCTCATCAGTATGGCTGGACACGTCCACTTGCTTCTGGCCGGGATGAAAGCTCGACCGATTTGGTGTTATATATATATATATATATATATATATATATATATGCTTTTTGATTGTGTATGTTCGTGTGTGAAAGTTTGTTCATATATTTGTGTGCATATATGCATATAGTTTTATGTGCTTTTTGCTTTGTGTATACGCTTGATTCTTACATGTTTCATGTGTGTGAATATTTTTTTTTGGCATGTTGAATTACATGCTTATATATTCAAATATATTTACATGTTTATTTATTGAAATAGAAGTGTATCTCACATTTATATAAAGCTTTTAATAACGTAACCCCGTAGCTTGCAAAGAATGCCAGAGGGCCGGAACCTGTCAAATGCCTTGGAGATGTCCAGAGCAACCGCACGAGCCTCGCCTGACCCGTCGAGGGATTGGAGCATGTACTTCGTAACGGTTGTTAGCATCATCATCTGCGGACAAAGCTGAGTGCTTTGCCCACAGATTCTCATCCAACTCCACATTCGACTCGTCCGGAGTATACCCACCCGACTTCCCTATTAGAACCGAGGCCAAACTGCACGGCGTATATATTGCCCCGACAGTAGTATCCCGAGTAATTTCAAAACTCGACCCCCATAAGGCGTGTGGAGACGATGGAATCCCGGTGATAGTCCTTAACAGGTGTGCTCCTGAACTTTCCCCTGTCATATCTAAGCTATTTAACTACTGCCTTTTTGCTTCCTGCTTTCCTGCATGCTGGAAGTTCTCTTCAGTCGTTCCTGTATTTAAGAATTGTTGTGAAACCTCGGACCCATTCAATTATTGCCCTATCAGTCTTCTACCGATATTCGGGAAAGTAGTCGAGGCTATAATCAATGCTGAAATAGTTCATCATCTCACCGCCCACAAACTCTTCTCTGACAGGCAATATGGATTCCGCTTTGCCAGGTCCACGGCTGACCTGATAACAACCGTAACGGAGTACATGCTTTCGTCAGGTTTTGGCACTCTGGCCTCCTATGCAAACTACGCGGTTATCGTATTACCGGTCGCCTGCCTGACCTGATCCAATCTTTCTTAAATAACCGCCAAATGAAGGTCGTTCTGAATGGGCGTGCCTCTTCGTCCTACAGCACGAATGCTGGTGTCCCACAGGGCTCTATACTGGGCCCGACGCTCTTCCTTATTTTCATTAACGACCTCCCAGATGAGATCAAGTCCCAAGAAGGCATCTACGCATGTAACACTACAATATACTCCCGCACCAGTAAGAAACTTGTCGTGGCGGACAGACATAATCTCGCTGCTGACCTTGAACGTGATCTACACTCTGTGGTGAACTGGGGCAAGAAGTGGCTTGTCAACTTCAATTCATCTAAGACCAAGCTGTTTTCTCTCAACCATTACAGGCAACCTCTCCTGCTTCCCATAAGCATGGACCAAGCAATTCTCCCGGAGAGCAATATACTACGCCTCCTCGGACTTACCCTGTCCTCAGACCTCAAATGGAACCACTATATTGAATCCATAGCAAAATCTATTGCTAAGAAGGTTGGGTCACTATGTCGATCCAGGATGTTGTTTCCACCTGAATCCATCCTGCATATGTACAAGTCAACTATCCGTCCGTGCATGGAGTACTGCTGCCATTTATGGTCAGGCGCCCCTGCCGTTCTCCTCAGTGTTCTTGACAGGCTCCAAAGGAGAGTCTGTAATGTGATAGGTACTGATCTGGCGCCTCGACTGCAGCTACTTCCTCATCCTCGAAATGTGACCTCTCTTTGTCTGTTCTATAAATACTTTCATGGCTTCTGCTCCAACGAACTTAAGTTACTGATGCCTCCTCAACAGGTGTTTACTCGTGCAACCAGCTGGCAACTGGGTCCCTCCCATCCACAGTCAGGTTAGTCAAATGCAGACGACAATTCTACTCCTGCAGCTTCTTCTCTCGCACTTCCCGCCTGTTGAACTCGCTCCCATATTCTTGCTTTCCTGACGGCTACAACCTCCAGAAATTTAAATGCGAAGTCAATGCTCATCTACTAACCACTGGACTCTATCTCTCTCCCCTCCCCTGTATAACCTTCCCTTTCTCTCCACCTATGTATCTGCTATCGCACCTGCTTTCTCAGCTTTCTATTATTCCTTTCTTACTAGTTTGTACTCCTCACTCTTTTCTAATTAATCTATTTACATTTATGTAGCCCCCTGCAGATCAGTGGCATTTCCACCATGCTCGTTTTTTTAATCATGTCACCCCACGCAATCATTCCACTGCCTCTATTTTGCATGTGGCTACATAGGGGAATGTAAAGAGAAGGAGGGGTTAGACATAGGAAATTACTAAAAAAATATCAGCAGTGTAACTGGCAATGCGGAAGCCATATTGCCTGTCAGAGAAGAGTTTGTGGGCAGTAAGATTTTGAATTCTTTCAGCATTGATTATAGCCTCGAACACTTTCCCGGATATCGGTAGAAGACAGATAGGGCTATAGTTGGATATGTCCGAGAGTTCACCAAAATTCTTAAATACGGGAACGACTGAAGAGAACTTCCAGCATGCAGGAAAACAGGAAGCAGAATGGCAGTAGTTAAATAGTTTAGAGAGGACAGGGGAGAGTTTAGGAGCGCACCTCTTAAGGACTATCACCGGGATTCTGTCGTCACCGCTCGCCTTATGGGGATCAAGTTTTGAAATTACTCGGGATATAATCTTCGGGGTAATATATACCTCGTGCAGTTTGGCCTCAGTTCTAATGCGGAAATTGGGTGAGCATACTTCATATGAGTCAAATGTGGAGTTGGATGAGAATCTGCGGGCAAAGCACTCAGCTTTGTCTGCAGATGACGTGAGAACCTCAAATTCATGGATTAAAGGAAGTATTGAACTTTTACTATTGTTCAGCACCCGTTTGCACAACCATCAATAGTCCTTGGAGCCGAACTTGGGGTCAGCTATGCGCTGTCGCATTCTCTCAGCAAACAACCGTTTGGCGTTATTCAAGATTCTTTTGCACTCATTACGAGCAGTCGTAAATAGGCGCCTATTTTCATCAGATGACTGTCTCCGGAATAGACGGAAGTAATGGTTCCTGTGGGCAATGGCGGCCGAACAAGCAGGAGAGAGCCAGGGAGAAGAATGAGGTTTTAGGCAATACTTCCTGGTAGGTATAATGGCATCAATGCCAGGTTTCTCCCAAGACGAAACCTCAGACCCACAGTCATCAACAGGGAGATCGAACACTTTTCCCCAGGGGACGTCGCAGAGGTAATCGCGAAAGGCGTCCCAGTCAGCTTTTTGGTAGCAGTAGGAGGTCCTATAGGTAGGAGGCTCCTGGTGGGAGTGAGAGTGGAAAGAAATCTTGAGAGAGACAACAGCATGGTTGAAGTTGCCAAGAGGGCAAAGCTGTGAGACTTGACGGGCGTCAGGTGCAGAGGTAAAACATATATCTAGTAGCGAGGAGTGTCCAGAGGGACTGCTTGGGAAGCGAGTGGGGAAGTCCACCACTTGCGTAAGGGATTGGTAAATAGCGAAGTCCATAGAGTGGATGCCCGCTAGATCAGTAAAAGAGTCTTCAAGCCACTCAGGGTGATGGGCGTTGAGATCTCCGAATACAAATATGTGAGCAAATGGGTGGTAGGAAATAGCCTTATCAACGTTGTCAGCAATGCATTCTAGAAGGGAGCAGTCAGGAGAGGAGGGAGAACGATAAAGAAAGAATAGGTAAATCACCGAACTGAGGAGAGACAGACGGAGACATACATATTCATGATCAGTAGATTCAAGTGAAGTCACCCTAGCTATGGGGTGGTGTTCACTGACGTAGATACCTATCCCATGCATGTGGACAGTGGAATCCTTCTTTAAAAGGGGGAGATAACCAGAGATGGAGAGGTCAGAGGATGGAATAGATAAGTTGAGGTTAGTTTCACAGAGCGCTAGGATGTCCGGGGACTTTTCATGAAGGAAAGCTTCTACGCTAGGAAAGTTAGTACGAATGCCCCGGATATTAGTGAACGAAATGTTAAGTGATTTCGGTGGTTTGATTTTAGCTGGTTTAGGGTATATTCTGATTTTGTTTTTGTTTGTCATATGTTTTGTTGACAGGGAGGGACCTAGGGTAGAGGATACAGGCGGTCATTGTCTACGATCTGTGCTGGGAGGGAAACTGAGAGTTACCCACTGAAAGCGCTTGCAGGAACACCTATCCTTGCGCGACATGGCACTACAAGAACCCGATATTATACAACTGTTGATCAGAGCAGCTGCTCTTGACGCTACGCAAGAGTTAGGGCTTCTAACTACCAGTCGGAAGCAGCAACCAGGAAACTGCCAACACGGTACCCTCACAATGATGAGCCGTTACCATCAACCAGAGAGATCGCAGGAAAATCACGGAAGAAGTGAGAGAAGAGAAAGCCGGAGACCACATCCAAAACAGGGAACAAGGGGCAAGCCTCTACTCCTGTTCAATAGACGTGGGAGAAGTGTGAAGCGGGCGATAGTTTGGACTATCTACTCCAATTTTAAAAAAAGTTAGAGGTGGCGAGTGAACTAGGTTTTAACTTAGTTAAAGTATAAACGGAGCATAAAGTCGAAAATGTTAGTAAGAGAAAAAAAACTAAAAAACAAGCCAAGAAAATTATTACAGACAGAACGGAGGAAGAAGAGAGAGGAAAAAAGAAAAAAAAATTAGCAGACAGATTTGTTTCATTGTATCACAGCACATCGGTACGTTTAGATATCCGATTACTTCTAGCCAGAAAGTCGGCGATTCTACCTCCGAACTATGGGCGCTCGATAAAGGAAAGCGGACGTTAGCGTGTTATATACAATATAATCACACATCAGTAGCTGAGAGTGTTCAATTCATTACTGAATGAACCATGTGTAGATGCGTGAGTAGCTTTTGGTTTTTTTTTTCAAATTCTACCATTCTTCCCTAGTGCTCGGTCGGTTTGTGAGAGCGTCAAAAATCATCCGCAAAAAATGTTTCGCTGTATCACAGCTTATCAGAAAGGTAAGCCATCAGATTGCTTATAGACAGGATTGAAACCCGACCGAATTGACATCTGACGGTGATTATACATCTGAATTATGGTCGCTCGGTAGAGGGAGGCGGACTTTAGTGTGTTATATACATTGTAAACACAAGCCAGTAACCGAGATTGTTAAATTCATTACTTAAGGAACGATCAGAGCAGATCGTAGTCCTTAAATTTAGAACTGGTAGAACTACGGAATATAGTTTGTGTGAGCAGTTGAAAATATAGCAGTGAGAAGCTTGTAGAATCTTGTCCGCGTGAAGTGATTAAACGATGGATGGCATAATGAAAAAAAAAATAATATAAATTTCTTTTTATTAATAATAAAAAGAAATGTTATAATTTTTTTCTTACTCTCCTTAAAAATTCTTTCTAGCCATTATAGATAATCAGAGTAACAGACTTTTACAAAATATCAATAAAAGATGAATTTCACAAGTAGTTTTCTAGAAGGAAAACTTACAGAAAAGTTACTTTTCTTCCACCGTAAACAAACGATAGTTGTTATAGTTTCCATAACATTCACGAAACGGAAACCAAATTGCATTGCGCTTTACATAGCGAAAAAGACAGTATTAATAAAATCTCAAATAACAATATTGAATTTCGAGCTGTAATATATGTTAAAAAATTTTACATATAGAAAAATACTATACCGATGTTTTTTCATAGATAATATACGTAAATCACATACGTATAATGTAAACAAAAGAGTAAATACTGAAGTTTATCCCTATTATTTTAAATATATAAGCGACATTTATATTGTAGGCGAAAAGTCAAAAGAGCTATTAACATTAAAGTTATGATAACTATAATATTAACTTGAAATGAATTACATAGTAACATAGTTAATATATATAAATATAGCGGGCATTAGTAAATTCGGCGAATGCGATTTAAAATATAATTCTACCTCTATTTTTAAAGTATGAAACAATATATTAGTTTGCGAAAATATATATTTTCCCATCCCAGATGAATTACGATTTCTTTCGACAATTCCAGAAAGAAATCGGAGAGGCTCAGACACGCCCGAAGTATTGAACGCGCTGGGACCATCTCCCAATATTTTGTCAAGCTGATGTGTACAAAAAATTAGCAGACGATAATTTTAGCACAATGCGACAAATTTTGTTTTAGTACATATGTCCGCGGACATATTTCAAATTTTAACATGAGTGCCCCCCACAAAAAAATGCGCATATTCCAAATATTGAGCATTTGTAATAAATCCTGAAACCGTCAGGATTAAGTGTCCTTTTAATTTTAAATACAAAATATCGTTTAAAGAATAGCGACAAAAACTTATAATTAGTTCAAAATTGAACTGTGCAAATATGTTTTAATAAAATATTAAAAAATAATTTCCTTTCAATTAGAATATAGAAAACTACTTCCTGCACATATAAGATATCCACTACGAGTTAAGTTTAAGTCCCAGAAAGCGTTCACGGATCGGAGCTTGCCTCAGAGAATAACCATTCATCCTGGTTGGATATAGTGCTCGATTAGCGATTATAGAATATATCTTTATATCTTGTTCGGTTTTCAAGGCATTGCATATGACTCTAATGTTTTCCCACTCTTAGATTTTACAAATAGGTAGAACAGGACATCCACTGATTTGTATCTTCGCTCATCTACCAATGTATCTTCAACATACATATTCACACTTAGTACAATAATATAATGGGACTTATTGTGAAACATCATTGTCTATATCATGTACTGACGCAACAGGTAGAAGATGGGATAAATAATTTTTTCAGTACATCTCGAAGATATCGTTATAATAACCTGTTAATATAACTCAAAAACAATTTATTGAGTGTAAAGTTTCATTAACAGTATTATCCTGAACGAAAAGATAAATTATGATATCGAAGTAAAAGAATACAATAATAGTTTATAGTGAAATAAAATATTCTCATATTTCGAAACAAAATAGTAAGCATTTATATACAATAATATATCTTTCTTCTGACACTACTTGAATTCATTTAAAACCGCGCCATTTTATCTAAATTTCTTTCATCAATATTTTGGCTACTTTTTATGCAATAAATTCAACTCATGTACAATTTCAATCAGGGTTTCCGTGTTCGTTTAACTATTCATTTTGCTACCGGTGTCGTCATTTTTTACGATTTGCCTGAACTCTTTCAAACATTCTTCATTAATTTGTATCATAATCTGATATTTGTGTGTTACCTTTTCAACAAGGCGTGAAAACGGAAGGTACGACACATTCTTACATTTTATGTGAATTTAATTTTAGTTTTAAATTACGATGATGTCTATGGAAAATATAGAATTAAATGATTCTGAACATAGGCTGTATCTAGGCAGATTTCTCAATTTTCAATACTCTGATATAATGTGTACTAGCAATGTTTCTAATTTTTAATTTGCAAGGTGCCAACGCGGACAATAAATCTGTTAGTTCTCTGTATAGTAGTTCAGCTTCAGTGATTTTACTGTGTGCATGTGCAATGTCATGGAAACTTATGTTATTCGTTCCAAGTCTTGACATCAAGAAATTCGTCTCATACATTGGAATACGAGGTATGACAATTTAATTTCCTGCATGACCCTAGCGTGTCGATGGGGTAATGAATCACCAATCGGTGACTGTCTTAGTCTACTTTGAAAATCTGCAATTCAAAATTATGGATATATGTTTTTGACAACAGACAATGGCATCAGGTTTTATAAATTTTAATGTAGGTCACAAACAGGATAAAACCAAATTCAGAGATTTTATTACAGAAGTAAAAGAGCGCTTTTCTAATTTTTCTTTGCTTTTTTGTTCCTTATGTGATGTCATTTTAGAACATAGGATAACATGATATTTCACAACTTCCTACGTTTTGATCTAAATAATTTTGAACACGTAACCATATATATATATATATATGTATATATATATATATATATATATATATATGTATATACGCATACCCGTTGTTATTCCATGCTTCACTTAATTTCATTATTTTCTTGATATCCTTGACAAAATATTTACTCGAAAGGCGAGAACTTTTCTTTGTATTTAGTTTATTAAACTACGTTTTCGTATATACTTAACTGAATCTATATGATTTCATAAATGCACGGTGTTTACTTTGGTTAGTTTTAAAATATCTACTTTTATTGAATCACATAACACGTAGATATTAAGAATATTTAATTACTTGATGTACTTAAATTAGCTAATGAGTATTTTAAACAAGTTATGTAATTATTAAACTGAATTCAATATGGTTACTAGAATGTCGTATTTCAAAGTAAATTGATAGCATAGATTTATTGGTAATTATGAATCTATGATAAAAAATGTTCAATATAATATTAGAGACAAAATACTTATAAAATTGCTCTCTGGTCTTTTGAACAGGCGTGTTTTCTGTTTAGAAAGAATTTTCCGTCTTTTCAAAAGACTTATCATTTTATTTCACTCTCAGTAACCACGCTATGTTATATTTCGACTTACTTGGCATGAATTGATATTTTTAAAAAAATGCATCTTTGATATTTAATTTTAGTCCTAAAACATGGTAGAAATTCGAACGAAAGTATAATTACAATGAAACTTATTACTCCATCTATTTCAGAATAGCCCTTTGTCATCCCATAAAATGTCTACAAATACTTTCACGGCTTCTGCTCCAATGAACTTAGTTCACTGGTCAACGTTTTATATGAATTTACTCGAGCCACAAAATTAGCAACAAGGTCCCATCCTTTAACTGTGAAACCAATTAAAAGTAAACGCAAATTCTACCACCTCACCTTTTTTCTCGCACATCACGCCTGTGGAATTCCCTTCCGTTTACTTGCTTCCCCGATATCTACAATCTTCAAGAATTTAAATGTAAAGCCAATAGACATCTCCTATTTAACTAACCTGCATTCTCTCCCTCGTACTCCTTTTCTCCGTACTCTTACCACTCCTTATAACATGTCACTCTTACTCATAATTTCTCTTACCACTCCTTATAACATGTCTCTCTTACTCATAATTTCTCTTACCACCCCCTATAACAAGTCACTATTTCTCATAACTTTCCTCCTATGTAACCCCTTTCAAAACAGTGGCAGAAAAATGCCTTGCTTGGGGCGATATGATTATAAAAAAATATCAAACGAATGAATTATAGGTAACAATTATAGCTATGGATAGTATCGCTGTTTGATATTCTTCATTCTGCTCATTATCATTGACACCAAAGCACGCATGACATTCTTAGTGTTATTATCGCTTTGCTCAGTTTGAATTGATTAAAATATATTGTGAATATTGAAGTCGATATAAGAGTGACAAAGCGGTAAATTTATTAATTCCTTTAATGGAAGGAACATCAATCTTTCAAATCTCAGTGTGATCTCAACTCGCAGTTAACGTCTTCCTTTCTGATAATTGATACGCTTTGCCGAATTTCGATGATACCACATCCTATTTAAATATGTACCAAGAAGAAACAGGCAGACAAAAATGTATATAAGTATATTAACAGGCACATGCATTTAGATGATGGATTATGTGAGCGTTGCTTTACGCGTAGTTCTAAGCATAATTTTATCTAACGTTTTCAGGCAGTTATATTCAATATGTGGAGATTAGTATTTAATAACGAATTAACTAGATCAATGCATTTAAAAGGAAGATTTAAACCGCATACGATTTGTTTCTTTATTAATGCCTAAAGGAAACTGAATAGAACTCACAAGTAAATAATAATGTTTAGCCAAACAAGCATAGCTTACTATTATAAAATCAAGACGTAAGTTATGAGGTAGGAAAAATGTCGACATATCCTCTCAGTCCAGGTAGTATCTCACTCCTCCTGCAATGCTTTGTCTTTGAAAATGTTCATTTAGAGCAAAAATTATCTACTGCTTCCTGTTCAATGTTCACTTTAACGTCTTGACAGAATACAAAATTATTTACACTTTCTTAACGTATGAACTATTCTTATTTACAGCCTTTTCCCCATAAACACTACATTAAAGCCCATTTATACCTAATATATCGCTGTTTTTTTAAGACTAAATATTTACCCCTTTTCTCTCTCTCTCTCTCTCTCTCTCTCTCTATATATATATATATATATATATATATATATCTAACATATATATATCTATATATATATATATATATATATCTAACATATATATATCTATATATATATATATATCTATATATATATATATATCTAAAAACAGCGATATATATATATATATATATATATATATATATATATATCGCTGTTTTTTAAGACTAAATATTTAAATGCGTTAGACTCGGTGGTACGTTTACTACTATAACTCACTATGATTCACCCAGGGAATGACATCGTATATATTTTCCTTGTATACCAATTACCAGATAGTTCAAATAAAATAGTTGTTTCCTTCGAAGACATCCAGATTGTGAATCAGTTTGCTCTTTAAATGCACCCCTATTTGCGAAAATTAGTAGGTCTTTGTGTCAAATGTCGTTATGTTTGGCACATTTCATCACTGCCATTTTCCTACTGCTTCCTGGGTACCAGCGGTTTTGATGCCAGAATTTTAGACAATATGAAAAATTGAGGTTCAAATAGAATATTCTAAACAGTTATTAGATTGGATTGACGAGCCTTGCTTATAATAAGCAAATGAATTAAATGTTGCTATATTTGTTTTATATATTCTTTTTATTTTAAAATAAAATTACAAATTAAACACTTTTTAAAATTATAACTTTGAATAATTATGAATCAATCAATATTTTTCTAGTGTCCAACAGTCTGGTGTCCAAAACGCTGGCCATTGATCGCCTGCTGTGTAAACAACCGAGAACCTAAAAATTAATAACAGGAGCCCCCGACCAGATATGGAAGTACTATTCAATGCACGGACAAATGGTAGATCAATAAATGTTCCAAATTGATTTTGATTAAAAACACCTTTCTGGTTCAACACAGTGACCCAAAATTCCTAGCAGTAGATGCATCTATAAATTCGATGTATTTATTCCATTTGGGAACATTTGATAGCGTAAGGCCAACGAAGCGAAGTGAGTTACTTTGTAAAATACAAGCGGCATTCATTCTGATGGTAGACAGGAAAAACTCTCTATGGTGGTTAAAGAGCAGCTCCGTTTCTGATTAATTAAAATTCACGAGGTTTATTTTTCATGATTGGTAGATATTTAACCGAGACTGAAGTAAATGGTGACGTAATCTACAGTGATGCCTACTTGGGAACTAATCGTGATCTTCACTAACCCTGTTAATATGCTGGTATTAAACGAATAGTCCTTGAATAATATTCCCCAAATGGTTAAAGTTCTCTCCAAACATTACACAAAATACCTCTTCGCCTTGTGGATTCCTGATTTTGGATATCATATTGTATTTTTATAGTTTTTAGAACACAGTTGAGCCTTACGACCTGTAGAACTATCGTTCTATCAAACTTCGGCCTCTTCAAAAATTAATAGAGGTCCTAATCTAACATCCTGGAAAGCACCCTTTTCACATTACTAGGTCAGCTGTTGATGTGCTAAGTATTATTGTTTAAAGATCCTACCATATTTTTTATAAGACTGGAAGATTCTAGGCTTCGGACATTTCGAAGAGTTTGGCAGGTTGAAAAGACACGGTATTTCCGGATACATTTCTGAACTAATTCCGTCTTTCCCTTCAAAAAAAAAAAAATGAAAAATTGTCTTGAACATCCATTCTTCCAAATTTTTTTTTAATTTAGGTGAACCCATGGCCTTATTTTTTGACCTAATTTGTTCTTAAATTAAAACATTAACTTTCCTGATTTCATAGATTATGAAGTTGAAATTTTTGCTGATGACAGATCTATTTTACCATTGTCACGATAAGTCAGTTCGATAAGGGTCAGTTTGGCCTATGGTAAAAAAATAATTTACATTCTGTTGTTAATTGGTGCAAGGAATGGTGTGTTAATTTTGAAGCATCCAAATCTAAACTTATCTCGATTAATCACCTGAAAATTTTTCCTGCCTCCTATCAGCACGGCTGATACTGACTTCCAAGAATATGAAACGTTGTACCTTCAGGGGTTGTTATTCTCGGCTGACAAGTGCAAAGATTATATTGAATCAATTCTTAGGTCTGATGCTAAAAAATGTAGGTTCTTTGTGTCTAGATAGACACGGTTTTTTTCTTCTCCAGAATCTAACTTATATGACTTCTTTGAATATTACTGCCGCATATAGTCCGGTGCTGCTGCTGTACCTTCAGAGATTTCTGAAATAATCAGAATAGGAATTAATAATATTAATTGTCCTATCCTGTCATCTCGGCTTCAGTCATTTTTCATCCAACGTAATGAAACATTCTTGTTCCTTTTCTAAGAATAATTTCGTGCCAATTGTTGGGATGAATACTTCGCTATGGCACCTAGACATTAAGAGCAGCCCAAGATTGGTTGAAAGTTCATACAAATTCGGATTTGGATTGGCTAAATTTAAAAGAATGTTCTTTAATAACAATTTCTTTTTTCACATTTTTCCCTTCTGGAACTGTTTGCCGGTTCAATGCTATTCAGCCAAATTTTATCTTAAAATTTTAGTTGTCAAACTTTATTTACTGTCTTCCTGATTAGTCATATTTGTTCTTGATCCTGCATAATGTTTCTCTTTTTACTTATTCTTTCACACTGACTAACAGTTGTGTCTTAGTAGGTTCACTGGCTTGCATGGGGTGATGTGCATGATGTATGATAGTAAACTATTGACCCTACTCATGATTAGAAATAGATAGAAATGACTGGGAAATATACTCGCGGTAGTTATTAACACAAAGTAACTGTTCTGATAGAAAATTCATTGATATCAATGTCATACGAATGGAATGTCTGTAAGTCAACTATATGTACTACCATGACCTTTCCTATTTGTGAATTTATCTACTGGTGAAATTAATATATGAATCTTCTCTGAACATTTGCCATGTGAAAATAAAAACACAGCAGCAAGGTGTTAGCACGGTTTCACCCGTTGGAAAAGATTTGCAATTAGAAGATAGGTCATTATTCAAAATACCGCGTAAAATCTATAGAAACACGCCATAGGACACGTCATGTTTGAATCTTGAAATATTTTCTAAGCAGTGAAGCTATGAATTAATTATTCATTCTTGAGTCAACGTACTCTAATTGGAAACGAAAAAATATATGTCTGTTTTTTTCTTATAGGTGTTAATTTCTTAAAGAGAAGAAAACCGTAAACGACCGTATTCCAAAATGTATTTCTTATTCAGTCAGGTATGTGCGTTGTGGTGCATTGGATATCGGCTCGGAACGAGAAGTCGGGATTCCGAGTTCGAATTCCAGCCGAATTCATTGCATTCACTTTCGCGCAAATACACTTGGGACAGGTATTAATCCGTTTCTTCCCTCAAGTTATGGGTTAAATAATAGGACAAATTGGGTTCTATAGCCTTGGTCGGCAACCGGTCTACTGCAGAAAGCAATGGCAACCTACTGCGGGATAATCGTCTGCCCAGTCAGTCATGTCTCGAAAGAGACATGATCGCCAAAATTGTGTATTACGTATGGCACTTAACTGACTGAATTACCATTGCGTGATACAGATTTGGGCGATTATGTTGCGAAAGAGACGTGACAGACTAGCCATAGATTTTCTTGCAGCAGGTTACCATTATTTCTCGGGTAGACTGGTTGCCAAACAAGGCTCTAGAACTCATTCTATCCTGCTATTTAACCCATAAATGAATGGATTATTTCTCAACATAATTCGACCGGAATTCGAACTCTGTTCTCCAATTGATCATTCTGAGGTCATATCCATGACATTTCTACGAACATCCTGCTAATATTCAGTGATTCTTTCTGTATTTCGAAATGTCAATAATTAAGTGAATTCTTCTTTTCAGTTTAATGAAATGTGTAAATTTTAATCTCTGTTCAGAAAAATAAAAATAAAAATCTATCGATATAAACTGCGATTTGTTACCTTGATTCCGTCGAGTAGAGATACCCGCATGAATCATTTTAATAAAGCTCTGGAAATATCAAGCTGGTTCCATAATTATTTAGATTTATAGATTCTGGCTGTCTCAAAATCATTTTCTATTTCCAGTATTGCTTGTTTTCCGAAATCACACAGCATGCAAATAAATAGATATATGCAATGACAAATAAAATTATTAACAATTGCAAAAATATTCTTTGAGTTGGTAAACTCATAAATGTAAGTGGATATTTGAAGATGGAGATTTATCGTTTATGTCTTAATGCTAACGTTTTAATTTAGATTCTTGTCATAAAATAAGGAGATACATCTTGAACTATTCAATTCTAATATATTTTTTTTTTAAAAAATGTGTATATTGACGTTTAATATATCAAATTTCGTCTTTTCATGCGTCCCACATATTTTTTCAGATCCACTCCTGAAAAATTAAACATAAAAAAACAGGAAAGTGATTGTATTTATGATTTTATATAAACAGAGTACACACGAAAATAAACAGTGGCAAAAGGATATATATATATATATATATAGTCATCCGTAGACAGATCTGTTTCGCAGTATCCCAGGAGGCACATTTTTAGCGTATGATGTATCATAATCTAGTAGTTAGAGTGTCCTAATTCATAACTGAATGAGCGATGCGTAAGTGTTAGAATAACTAATGTTTTTTCAAATTCTACCGTTCTTCCAGAGTGTTCAACAGGGTGTTAGAGGGTAAATAGTTATCCGCAGATCTGTTTCGATGTATCACAGCTCATCAGTACGGTTAAACATCAGATGGCTTTTACCCAGAATTGAAACCAGGCTAAATTGGCGTCACTCGGCGATTCTACCTCTGAGCTAGACAGACTTTTAGCGCCACTACTTAGAGTGATCTACTTCATTACTGGATGAGCGATGCTGAAATATATATATATATATATATATATATATATATATATATATATGGTTAAATAAAATAAATACAAGAGGAAAACTGTATTTTAAATCGCCTACGAGTTTGGTCCTGTGATGGACTTTTTCAAGGCAAAAAGATGAAATGAGCTTTATTCTAAATTACGTATCTATAAACAAACAGTGTTGGTAACCACAAAGACGCTCACAAATCATTTCAAAAGATCAACAGAATATTTTTGTTTTTAGAATTTTTTCATGTGTAATGTAAAGTCACGAGATATTAAAATGAAGGGAATTTGTCCGTTTTCTTTGAAAACTCTTTATTTTGTTTGTAAGTCTGTTTTAGAATTTCTTCACGTGTCGCGACACGTGAAGAAATTCTAAAACAGACTTACACACAAAATAAAGAGTTTTCAAAGCAAACGGCCACATTCCCTTCAAGAGATGTATATATTAGAATATATTAGAATATATATATATATATATTAGAATATAATATTCTTGCAATATTGCAATTGAAAGAAAGGCTTGGAGGAACCATTTGTATATTTTATATGTCATAGAAAAGAATGCATATTTCCTGGCGAAGTTTGAATAATTTGTGTCAAAGATTGCATAATTCTTATTTAAGACAGTGGTACACATTCATTTTTTTTTGTCCTGACACTTGTTGGAATTCATGCTAACCAACGTTAGTTCAATTAAATACTCAACACCGGTAATAGCTCAAGTAACATGTTTAATGAACATTAAACATGGTTATATAATATGTCACCATTAGCAACAACAAATCAAAACTGAAACTACATCAGTGGTGATTCCGGTTGCAACTGTTAAATTCATGTCGATTTGCACTCCATTTTTCGACTAATTCGTGTATCTGTTTAAACAGCGGCCCTGAAATTATGTCATCGCTCTTTAGCGACAGCTGTCTTTTAAGCATTTCCAGGTAGCGTCAAGCCAACGAAATGCGAATTTACCCAGACTGTCAGAATAATTTAGTCATCTCTTTCTTACCAGCGGAATTTGATAGTGTTCAAGATTTTGATTTTGCTCATTCTCACTGTATCCTGTTTGATTCACTTTGGAACTATTCTTAATTTCATTTTGTTTTTGAAAAAATAAATTTTAATATATTTTGTTTTTCATTTTCTTTTAAACATTTGACCCTCTCTGCCGAGAATTTTAACAATCTTTATCCAATTAGTAGCCTTTCCTAATCACTATCCTGTGATTTCATACGTTTAAAATTTTAAACAGTGTCAAAGCCCTGTTAAATTGTTAATATTGTCAAATAGTGTTTATGATGATATTATTTGCTGATGGCCAATGAAACATTAGCTAATGATGCATAGCGTTTGAGGTTTAAAAACATTTATAATAACAAAAACTTTGTTTAATAGAAGACCTCAATTATTCAAGATTGATATGTATTGCTGCCCTTACCACGTGTATTCTTCAGAAATAAACATAAAAAATGGTATTCAATGGAGATGTAGTCTAAGATAAAAAAAATTATATGAGATAAAATATTAAAAACTGTATTATATGTTAGTGTCTTTAAATAAGGAACAAAGAGATAGATAACTTGTATTTTTTTTTGTTTGAGAAATTATTTACTTTCTCTTAAAGGTGCGTGCTTTTATATCGATATCATGTAAAAGTGAATAGAGAAGCTGAATTCATTGGCTGCCTTTCAGTTTTATAATTCGAGTCACGAACTGATGTTATTTTGTTATATAATCAGTAACTTTGTTCCCGTTGACCCAGCATGGCTACTATTGGGAGAATATTTAATGTGGTTTGTCTGTATTTAATCTATCCGCCCTCTGTAACATTATAGAGATTTATTGGTTATAACTTGAATACTAAAAGTCGACTTTACATTCTCTAGTTTTCCTCTTTGATTTCATAGATTTATATTGCAATGTTAGTATTTCCTACTTAAATATGTTATTTTCTCGCGTGTACTTTTATATCATTTAAAGAAAGGTTTAATTCAGTAAAGCTTCTTATGTTTGGTACAGTAAAACTGCAATAGGACGCTGTCGTTGCTGTCTGCAAGCGTACGTTACGGCGATTGTACCATATCGGGCATGTATGTATTGGATAAACGTTGATTAATCTGGAAGGTTGCCGATATCACGAGGTTCACAGTGATGATTTAGAGGTTTTATATCACAGAATTAGCAGTAACGTGTGAGACAAGTATATTAACCGCTGTTTGACGTCGGGCACCATGTTGATATTTCACAATCAGAGTTTAGTCTCACTCTGGCCGCAGTCGTGAAGTGTCAAGCATGATTTTAATTGGTTACAGACGTGCACAAAATCTCCTTACAACGAAGGGACTAGGAAAATTTTATTCCTTCGCTCGTCTGTACGCGGTCGGGCTTCCCACGTTAAAAAAGACCTTGTGTCACATCTCGCTCCAGTGGGAGAGTAGGATAAATATACTCACAACTACTGTTTTCTAATTGTCTATAAAATACAGTGTTTACAGCCTGATGTTTTTTCTCGTCAGAATCAATCTTGTACATTTACAAGTCTACAATTCGCCAGTGCTGCAATATATGCTATGGTGCTCCTACAATTCGAGCTACTTGACAAAATCCAAAGAAAGATCTGCCATTTAATCAATCTTCATTTCGCATCTCCACTTCAATGATTGCTTCCCTCTGTCTTTTCTGCAAATATATTTTTATTGTAACAGCACTGACGAACTTTGTTATGGGTACCCGACTGTACGAAACCGTACAAACGGATGGGCATCTTAGTCCCACCAATTTACAGTTTAAATAGCTAAATGTGACCGTCATTTCTACCCCAACAGTTTCTTGTCTGGCACTTTTAATTGCTTCTCTTATTAATAAAATCTTTTAAAAAATTAAAAGCAACGTCAATCGCCATTTTCTGTTTTCTTGAACACGTCCATATTTTGTTTTGTTCTTTTTTCAACGTCTCCTATACCCAATCGTTTCGCTCACTTTCACTCTCTGTATTTCCCTTTCTACTAAGATTATTCTCGCCTTGCATTTTAAGTGCATATATTCTCCATCCACATTACTCCCACACAACTGAAGCTATTTTACAAAAACACATGCATTTAATAACACGCAAAATACAAAATCTACTATAAAAAATCAATCAATCAATAACACACAACAATACATGCAAAGAAAATGAATGCAAAATTATCTATATCAAAGTTAAAACTATCCTCACCTCCCTACTTCCTGCAATTGTGTGGCTCTTTCTTCCTTATTATTTTCATGGAAATGAGCACTTAATCCAATGTAAACACTAATAAATCTCTTAATGAATCAGTCAGGAAAGAGATTTACATGAAGAAAAAAACATATTTTTTTTACTCTTACTGAGAATTTCTTCCATCGTCATATTTTGCGACGCATTGGGTATCAATATATCGTGTAATGGTTAGCGCTTGATTAGTTAGGAATGAGCAGTGAGCTTGATCCTCACTGGTTGTTGAATAATTTCTGTCTTATGCCGCATCAAATCCACACTTAGATATATCACTATGCCAATAATCCTGATTATATAGTCATAGAATTTGCTATCGACTTCGCGGTACCCATCAACACATTTGTGATCGCCGGAAGAGAATCTTTAAAACAAAATAATTAAAACAAAGAGAGGAAAAATTAACGCACAATGCACTGGAGAGGAAAAATGAGAGATAACCTACTATTTTTTTGTTGGTGATATATTTTCTGCTCTTTTTTTAAAGTTTTTCTTTTAGAGACTATCAGTTCCATACTAGATTTTACTGGATTTGTTCTCTTTCATTTATTTTTCTAAGAGCACACACGTCAGATAAATGTTCAGTAATACTGGAAAGATCGTTTCTTTTCTTTTTTTGTTTTTTTACGAACACACCCGTAAGTTTAAAGTTCTGTAATGTTCAAAAGTTAATTTTTTTCTTTTATTTATGTTTTATAAGAACACTTCAGAAGAAAGTACTTCAATATTTAAAAAAGTCATTTTTTCGCATTGGACTATACGAGTAGATAAATTGATGTACACTCATGCTATCACAGACGGTAACAGCATCTCAATGAACAAATTGACATCAGGTAAATTTCCTTCTGTTAGTACTATCCATGCCTCCACTCGAGTTCAACTTCACACATGTAAGTTCTTTAATTTCAAACATACTATATTTGAACACAGAAGTCTAGTATTATCTGCAGTAAATGTCATTCAATAACTGTCTAAGAAGATTAAAACAAAAAAATGAAAAATTACATAAAGTCTTTATTGTATCTATTGATGATATACATGCAGTTTGCTTGGAAAATTCCTCATACCACCTACAGTGTCAACTAACATAATCTAAAAGATGGACATGTAACAGTATAAATTCTATTTAACCAAAATGTTTTCCACACGGACTCATAATACTACATACATTGCTACAAGGAAGCTAAAATAGATCTTTATCCCAAGCGCTCTTTAATCATCCTGAAGTCTTCTTCCCTAACTTATTTTACATCATATTAGCCAGTGCATGTCCAAATTCCTTTTGTTTGGTGGTTTTTATAATACTCCAAATCAACAACATCAAACTAGACTTCCTTAGATTTATTAAGACATGTATCAATCGCGACTTTTTTCACTTTTTTGTTTTTCTTAACATGACGGCGATAGAATGACGTCATTTCAATAAAAGTGCATACTCGCCCAATAGTCACTGAAGCCAAAACTCCCACAGCACTGACCATATCAAAATTTGGATGTAAATTCTCTTCACCATTTCCAAATCTAGGTAAAAGAACTCACACTTAGTTGCTTTCAACTTGAGATTATGCAAACTAACCAAGACCGTGTCTATGTACACCAAGTGGTTGTCTGGTATATTTGAAAACATAAACAAATATTTAATAATTAGAAGAGGCTGAAAATGTCTCTTCGTTTTGCAACGTCATCATTTTCCCCGTCAACTTAATTTTCTTCGCCATCCCGCGCAAAGTAGACACTGTACAATATTCGAAAAAAGAATGCTGTTCATTTTGAAGTGTTTTTCTAAACTATAAATTTATTTATAAGCACTAGAGTAGAGTATACACACGTAAAATTAAAAAAATCATTTACCATTGTTTGATGTTGTTTATTACCAAGATTATTTAGCGTCGTGGTAACGGCGTTTATTATCAAACTATGTTTCAAAAATAGATATCACAGCTAGTAACTGCTCACTAAGTCGTAAATGTTATATTACTTGGCTATCAACGCTCAGCTTGATGGACGACAACGGTGAAAATGGTGTAGGGCAATGAGCAGCCGGGGAGTTATCACGCACATACAAGCACGCTGTTAAGGAGTCATTAAAGAGGGAGTTATCTGTTCTCTTTCTCTTGGGTCCGACTAATTCTTTCGAAAACTTCAAATGTATATAAACCAAAAATTCATATGCATTTTGCCTTTTCGACGTGTCACTTAAGTAATGTTATCTATAGCAAGATACATCTGTCAATCATCTTTTTGTCGGCAGTTGCATTTCAAGCATTTGTTTTCGCCTGCGCATTCTGCCTTTGATGCCAAATATATCTTTGTCGGCTATTTTCTTTCAAGCCTTTGTTGTTGCTGTGTTTTCTGCCTTTGGTGCTGCACCCCGTCGCCACGATCTACGGCCAGAATATATTTTTGTCAATCATATTTTCCAGGTCAAATTAATATATTACAACGAAACGTTATCCTGGTGCAATAATCATTCTTGTTTCGATAGACGAAAGAACAGAAATAATCTCTCATTAAAGAGTGTAGAAAACGGTTAATGACGTTTGTAATTAGATCATTTAAGTCAATCTATATAATGCTTTTTATTTAAAACCATTAAGGGAAAAAATTATGATGCCGTCTTACAAAATTAAATACATAATTTCATGGGGTCTGCACCAGAACCGAATCCCGATACAGCAGGTAATCTGTCTTACTCTACCGTACCACACGTCGAGGATCTACCAGAATTTGATATTCTGTACCTTCTCCAATGTCTCAAAATTAATATCATGTACATCATTAAAATAGAATATTCTTAAGAGATATGTATTATATGCGTGTCATATGTGCTGATTCCCGTAAAGTGATCACAGACAATGCCACCTAACCACAACCAATTCTTACCAAAATCCTATACTCGCCATTTTTCGGAGGCCATGTACAAATGTGTTGCTGCACCTTCCATCAAGTGTACTGAGCAGTTTAAAAAAATATACCCGGTAATATATGCAATTTCCCATCCTTCTGACATCATGCCCTGTTCAGTGTCTAATAGTTTATGGTGCTTTCCTATCTGCTTCCTAGATTATAGTCAAAACTAAACATATGTGTTGCAGGTCACGTCAGTTACATGAGCTCAACATTTACCGGCACGCTATGTAATTTTATCATAATTCAATCATATCAATACTTGTTCTTCATGCAACGAAGAAAATTTTGTAAATGAAATTGAAATATCATTTCTTAATAATCATCAGAAAATTAAAATTGTTGGAAAATGTTCCATTTTAAAAATATGATAACAATTGGAATAATATAACTGTTGCAGCTAAAAGCCTCGGTTTTAGTTGAGTTTAAAATCCTAAGAGTATTATGCATTTACTTCACCATCTTTCTAAAGATCCTTCTTTCTACTGATATATTCTTAAAAAGTCGAACGTATGTCTAGCTAATGATTTAAAATATACGAAATATTAAAATCCATCTTAAAAAAACGAATGAAAAATGCAACAAAAAATGATCATATCCAGCTCTGTCTCGCTGACACAGACAGTGGCGACGAGAGCAGATATTTCTCACGAACTCACATATATACACATTTGAACTAACATAAGCGTCTAACATACACCAGGACAGACAAGTTTATTCCCAAATATATTATTACACACTTTACCAGCAAAAAAATATTTCTCACACATATAATAAGATATTTTCGCTTGCTTCAATACACGGGACACGTGTATTAAAACATCTATACATACATTTTCAGATATTGCCGTCCAACATACACCTAGACAGAAAAGCCTTCATTTCACTAACACAAAAACAAGCTATTAGATAATTTACAGTCCAAAATATACCTTACACACATATGTAAGAAATATAGCAACCTGACACGTATCTGATCAAGTAGAACTAACCCTAAATCAGAACATAGAAGTATTCTGTGTCTCTTTGTTTTTAATTTCTATTTCGATCTCTGACAAAGCTTTAATAAAATTGAAACGTGTTAGACTGAGATACGTTTCCTATTTGTTCTTTACTGTATTATCAGATATGGGTATGTAGAGCTTTATTTATTTTAGTATTTTTATGTCTACTAAGATGTAACATTTTATAGTACTATGCTGGTGATTTAATTAATTTTTCGGTTAATGGGTTTTAGTTTATATGTGCTTCCATTTTATTTCCCTGATAGATAAGTGATTTTCTAATCATTTGTTTGAAAAACTTAAGTATTTCCCAAAGATGAATATGAAGATATTTATCCAAATGTATATATATATAAATATGATTGTTCAATATATATTGTCTATATTAATATCTTCTGAAAATTAAAGAAACATATTTCCTTTTCGTCTCTTCTCTTCTACTCAGTCGTGCATATATATATATATATATATATATATATATATATATATATATATATATATATATGTAAAAGCAAGAGTATATTCAGATATATTCCTTGATTCTATGTATGGTTGAATTTTGTTTTCCGTTTCTAAAAGTATGTAATTTTTCATATACAAATATGCACGATATAAGATATTATAACTTAGTGTACTCTTGCAAATTTTCAACTTGGAAAATAACAAAACAACACGCACACACGAGCGCACACATACACGCATACACACATATGTATGACTTTTCAATGGCTGTGTTTTCTTGTTAATGTTTTGCATATGATATTCATTTAAAAAATAATTAATGTGTTATTAATTTAAAAAATTGATTAATATGATATTAATGCGTTTGCTTATTAATGTTAATGCATGCTATTAGCATGGATGAAACAATTTAAGAAACATTTATTTTAATAAGGAACTTTTTACTGGCAAGGATAAAAATTGAAAAGTTCATGCATTCAAAAAATAAGCCTCTGGAAGAACGGTGTGTTGAGATTTCTACAGTGAGATTACATTGAGATAATTTGGTAAATCTTTGGTACACCATTGGATGGTCCATCTTGCCTGAACTCTTAAAATATCAGTGGAACTATTACTGCGAATATATTGCTTAATAAAAGGCAACACTTATAAAGCCGTGTAACACGACTTGCGTCCTTGTGTGCTATGTGTTATTTAGCAGTTGCATAAACCTTAAAAGTATGGATAACATTTCTTTCAAATTTTACTTTTCTGACAAAGATGATGACATTTCTGAAATCTGTCTATTTTTTTATGGAAACCGACGAATGTGTACGCTCTCGTTAAAGTAAAGTGGGAACAAAATGACATATGATTCAAAAACAGTATTTATTTATTCTCGGATTACACAAGCGAGACAAGATAAACATAAGAATTGTCGTACCTATCGATTTACTCTTATCCGGTAAAGTGCTTTCGGAAATCAACCTCAGAATGTAATTCCCAATCATATTTTCTCTATACCATCCTTGGTAGTAGCGTTCAAAGTCCAGTGTAACCTGTCCTGTTGGGATAGGCCCCGGTGTTCTTCTTGAATTTATCAGGATGTGCGTCAAGAAAATGAAACATAAGGGCATCCTTAAGACCATATTCAGGTAGTCCTTCACCAGGTTTTCGATTCCATATAAACCCCAAACTTCTCCAACAAACCTGTTCCACTCTGCTGTTTTTGCCACTGTGAGATTCTTGTGGATTTCATTGCACTCGAAGATCATCTGTAATTTCATTTCAACGAAAACATCAGCTTTGACTTTGGAGTTTTTTTCAAGGCTAGAGTCTGCTTATCTAAAGCTGAGACAACTTCTTTCATAAGATTCGTTTTTTATTGAAGTGGGAGGAAGCAATATTTCCAATGGTTGTAAATGTTTTTTTTGTTTTTTTTTAATCATATCACCCCGAGCAAGGCGATAACGCCACCGAAGCGCAGGGGGCAACGTAAGAAGGGAAAGATTGGAAAAGAGAAAGCCAGAAACCACATCCTAAACAAGGAACAAGGGATGAGCCTCTTCACCTGTTCAATAGACGTGGGTGGAGTGTGAACCGGGCGATAGTTTGGTCTATCTACTCCAATTGAGAGAGAGAAAAAAAAAGAAAAGAGTGAAAAGATTGGAAAAGTGAAAGCCGAAAACCACATCCTAACCAAAGAATAAGGGATGAGCCTCTTCACCTGTTCAATAGACTTGGGTGGAGTGTGAACCGGGCGATAGTTTAGTCTATCTACACCAATGTGGCTTACATTTGAAGATTGTTTCTTTGCCACACTTAACTCGGATTAGTTCGGCCTGTCTAGTCTAAGGTATTGTACATAAAGACATGGATAACACGGAATGATGGTAAATTCGCTTTCGAGACCCATTAGAAAGAAAACTTTTTTAATTCTCCGATTGTTTCCCAGCCATCATCTCTTTCTTCGATTGCATCTAGCGAGTTCATTGCACAGCTGCATTCCACTTTGAGCTGAACCGAATGAGCCAGGAGAAGACATAGACACATGTTCCTCTTATAAAGTAGCATGGCTTTGGCGCTTCTGGATGTGCACTCGATGAAGAGGCGCCATTCATTGGAATTGCAAGTGATTACATTTTCCTCGAAAAGGACAGTCACATTGGGAAAAGCAAAGCCAATTTCGACGGATAAAAAAGCATGAAGATGACTGGAGACGATTTCTCTGGCGTACAACTTCGGCATCAAATCTACGGCACTGGAAAATAAAATTAATATATTTGAGGGTTTTGTTATGATGTTATATGAGTTTCTCTCTTCAGCTGTGACTCCGTAATCTGGATCAATATCTTTGTATCTTATTATTTGTTATTCTATTCTGAATTCGACTGTCCTCTCTACATTTGGGTGGACACAGGGATATCTGGTCTGCGTGGACCTGGAGAGATGGACGACTGGGGTCTGGAAATATAATAGCAAGTGCGTTATTGACAAATTGACATTTGAACCAGTGCATCGTACAGAAGCAATAGTTACTTTTGTTTTTGGTTGGTTCACTCCAAATTCGTAGAATTGCTAATTTCATGGCTCTGTTATTCCAGCTCGACAGTCTTGTAAAAGAACAAAATAACACTATGAGTGTAAGATAAAAGATATTTTACCCATTGTTAATATAAAATTCTAAAATATTAGATTTTGGAATTCATTAAAATAGTGTACTGTAAATGTAAAATTCTGAATACGCTTAATATAAGATACAAACATACAGAATCTAGAATTAGGTAGATCCGCCATATCCAGTAATAGAATCATCAAAAATAGTGAGCACATAAATGCGCGATCGTTGAAAATAATTAATAAATATTTTATTTAAACAGGTTTAAAAAGATAAAAGTGAAATATGTTTAAATTTTAAAAAAATTTCCAAATGTTTCAAACTTAAAATCTTCTATTATCCAAAATAGCAGTGAGGTGACTAGTATTTGTCTTGAACCCAGATTGGCACACCAAAAATCCCCTTTTTCAACCCTCCCATAATATAGTAGAACAGAGAACGTTTTGATTTTGTCATGAAAATTTCGCGATGGACAGTGGTTACTGTTTTTGTTGTTTTCAAAAAACATCGTGGCGTTGTCTTAATTGTTGCATTTTGCACGATTCTATGTCATTTAATATTAGTGTCTCTTAAACTGCGGTGGTTACATTTTACAATAATGTTCACTGTTTGCAGATATTACAAATTAATCTGGAACACCATTAACATAAGTCTCTATCAAATTTAGGCAGAACACCCTGTATATATATATATATATATATATGTGTGTGTGTGTGTGTGTGTGTGTGTGTGATTGTGTGTGTGTGTATGTGTGTGTGTGTGTGTGTGTGTGTGTGTGTGTGTGTGTGTGTGTGTGTGTACACCCAATCACACACATGCACACAGCAAGGTACAAAAGAGCTTTTGATAAGAGTACAAGTAAATGTATTAAGGTCTTAGCTAAAAGTAAACACAATTTAAGTTTACTCTGATAAATCAAAGAAGCTGAACATAAACCCAAATCGCGCAAATATAAGATCATATGTTTTAACCAAATTTAAAAGATAACGACAAAAGTAACATCATAAAATCTTCTAAAATTTCATTCAAAAGCATTACAACTTTTCTCCTGTACCAAAAGAGATTTTCAATACGAACAATGTTAAGTTTACTTATAGTTGCGTCAAGAACTTTGAAAGATATATCGTAGAACATACCAATAAGATATTAAATAAAACCTGTACAATGTGCAAAATAATAGTAGCATGTCTGTACCCATACCAAAAATATTAGGTCGGTGTAAAAGTTTTTGCCGATTTAAAATTTCATTAAGAAAATGAAAAACTGAGTTTTTGAAAATCTTTATTCATAACAATAGCGACCTTTCCTCTCTCTAACTTGATTCTTTCTGACAACGAGTTTATAAATACCTTGCTTCTAAAATTCTTTAGGTTTTGATATGAAATAGAATCTAACTGATGTTCAATCCCCTCTGGTAATGTTAACCTAAGGCCATCTAAATGGTTTTGTAATCCTGGAAATAGGTTTAATTCCGAGCGATCTAGATAAGGAGAATATGCAGGATGGTGCAAGATTTCCCAACAAAATTCTTTTAGGATGTCTTTGGTCAGTAGTGCTGTGTGAGGGCGAGCATTCACATGTTCGAAGAAGGACGTTTTCGGAATGAAGCAGTTTTCAAATGACGATGTTGATCACAACAGAGACTAGGTGTAATTTTTACACTGTTATCTAAAAGTTAGTAATGAATGATCCCTTCAATACCCCACCATATGCTCAACATAAACATTTTGGGATGGAGTCCTGCTCTCGATTGCTGAACTGGTCTTTTCTCTTCTCCCAAATGACCAACTTTAACGTTATGGTAGAGAATCCACTTCTCATCACCTGTGACAAGCCTACCCAAAAACGGTGCCTGAACGTGTCGTGAAATTCATAGAGTAGAGTATGTCTAATGTGTTATTTAGATGGAAAGAATGTGGGTGAGAATATTGCAGAAAAATATGAATAATGTTTTAATAATCTGAAAAAAAAACAGTTATAAATAAATCATATGTGATATGTTTAAGTAATAACAATATGCATAAAATAAATAACAATGGTTTAAAATGCCCCTTTAACAAACCGTCAAAAGATTCTGCACCGACATGATAATTGTCACTGGCAAAAATCTCGATCTGACTACTTAACTGTCGATGTGTGACCGAATGTATAATTTGCAAATCTAGTATGCATTCTGATGTATACAATGGACGAAATTTTTGAGAATGAAGAAACCTAGCGCACCACTCTGTTTGCAATAGAATAGACTAAAAAATGACCCCAACATGTAGGAAATTTACACGGGTAAAGTGATATATATATATATATATATATATATATATATATATATATATATATATATATGTGTGTGTGTGTGTGTGTGTGTGTGTGTGTGTGTGTATTTTTCTGATGGAAGGCCGAGTCCGGTCTGAAATATCAAATATATATATATATATATATATATATATATATATATATATATAATAGAAATAAATAAATACTGTCAAAAATACATCTTTAAACTTACAACTTTTTAGTAGTTTTTCCTATATATATATATATAAATTTATATATATATATTTTAGTTTCTAAATATTTCTTGTTATTTTTTTCGACGGCGTCTTCACAAATAAAAACAGATATAACTGACCACTCACATAATCTAAAGGGAATAAATGTATCCCAAAACATATTTATATTTTCTATTTTCAATTTTAGTTTTCTATTCCGAATGTTCAGTTTCGGTATACACCTTATTAAATTATATATTTAATAAGTGAAAGACTGGCATTTAAATTATGAGCCTGTTGCTTGTGTAATGCTTGAACATTGGAGTAGTGCTTTAAACGTAGGATAATATATATATATATATATATATATATATATATATATATATATATATATATATTATAGATTATATTTCAGAACATGTACATAATTATTCTATGTATATAACCCCTACAAAGGTACGTTTGTTTCGAAACAAACGTACCTTTGTAGGGGATATATATATAGAATAATTATGTACATGTTCTAAAATATAATCTATAATAAATATTCACAGCTCTATATAATATATATCGAGCATTGTTTTTAATTAGTGTTTTGGACGTTGTAAGAATTCTTTCTTCGTTCTTTATTCACTCGGATATATATATATATATATATATATATATATATATATATATATATATATATATATATATGTTGTTATTTAATGCTTAGGTGTTTACCTATTTGTCTTTTTAATTTTTTTGTTTAAAATAATTTTCTTTTCTAAATTTTCTTCTTGTTTGTTTCGGTCGAAGACTGCCTGCACTAATAATTTGAATTTTTTTACACACACATACTTTCATATATATGTACACTAGCAGCCATAATTATTAGGCATTCCCAGTGTTTAAAAATATTTTATACTTTTCAGTATTTATTACCAAGAGAATAATTGTAAATGAAAATAGAATGGTTCTTTTGTTAATACTGCACAATAACATATGCATCAAAAGAATTTATAAATATTTAATAATTATTTATATTGCAGTTTCATCAATGAAAGGATGAAGAAAATTTGGGGTGCTTACTTCCTTGTAAAATTTTGCAAATTAATTATAACAAAAGGAGCATTCTCTTTTCATATCGAATTCTCCAATAAAAAATATGAAATACATCATTTCTTTCAAAAAACTGGGGTGGCCTAATAATTATGGCCGGTATTGTATATATGTGCCTGTGTTTTTATGCGTCACTGTGTTTGTGAGACAAAGAAAGAGATGTGTATGCATGTATATATTTTGTAATGTATCTACTAAATATTATATAACAAGATGATCTATTAAGGGTTTTTTGACATTTCTTTTGCTGAATTTGTCACTTTATTCATGTGAAAACGTCTAAGAAAAATCTGTACTGTTTTAAATTTCGTGCACTTTGGTCAATCGCTGCTCATTTTAAAACCTTGGGGAATGCAAATTCATATATTTGTCTTTTTGTTTGTTGTTTTGTTCTTTGCTTAATTTTGAAATGATCGTGGATTTATACGTAAGATTTTCTGTCCACCTTGTAAATAGAGTTTACATTTCAAAGGCCTTCTCTGATGCTAATATATAAATTGAAACACTTCCATTCATTTTATCATGTTAATTACCTCAAATATTTGCAATCGTCTTTGTGCGTGCCAGAGGAGCAATTAAAAATGTATTATCGACAAAAAAATATTCTGAAATTTGACAGATCAATCTTTTTGCTCAAAATATTGAGTGAATATCTGTACATTCTTTCTTTTATTAGATTAAACAAGATTTCTTGAAAATAACATGTGACCGGTTTGCCACAAGGGCCTTTGAAAATATGTTTTCATTTTCGATGGTAAGTAATATGAATAATAGCCGGCTGGTAAATTTCATATCGTTTGTTATTTATTCAGATTTTTTTATATTTAAATAGATTCATATATTATCATTGTCTGATCCTTTTAAGTAACATTGTAAATTTCAATACTCTCTCTTGTTTCAAAGTAGTCATCCGAACTTTCTGCGATTACTTTTAATAGTTTTTCATTTATTCATGTCTTTTGAAGTGCAATGACAAAAGAAATTTTTATTCTGCTAGTGAGTTACTACAATGACTTTATCAGCAATCAACTTCAACTAACAGAAGAAAATAGTGAATCTCACGGTGAGAATGAACTTTATTGAACAAGCATGAATGGTGTAGCGAAACTGATTTTATTATTTAAAACAATTTTCATTGTAATTTTGTTACTTCACATATCGAGACTTACACATATAATATTAAAAGGAACATGTTTTGTATGGATATCACATTTTAATGTTCAAAGTTATCTGTATTTGTTTATTTCCAAATTCCTCCAATAATATTATTTGGCATAAAATCAAGTTTCAAATTAACAGTATTTTTGATATCCATGCTGAAATACTGATTTTGTTATTTTTATCATATGAAATCTGTAGAACTATTTTATTAAATTCACTCAATGAAATTTAAAAAAAATATATATTATTTTGAATTCAGTGTGTTTTTCGTGTTTTTCAATGATCACTTGTTTTAGACAGACATTTTATTCTCATACATATCTCTCATAATGAAAGATCATTTTTTCTCTTCAAGTAAATATCTGGAACTACTGGGTTCAATATACGCCTTTCAGTCATTTTCAGTCTAGCATAGAAGTAACTTTATGCAACTGTTTGCATTCTCAACCTTCAAAACAATGATTTACGTAATGTACATTATTCCACAAAACTCTTTTTTTCATTCATTGTTTTGATATTTTAAATTGTTGGGACTTTGTTTGAGTTTGGCACAAGGGCAATTTGATAAACATAACCGTGGCATCTACAAGCGCAGCACTTTGGCTAGATCTCATAATATATTTTTATTCAAATGATGCTAAACATAACAAAAACATTAAAATTCACCTAACCGATACGATTTTATGAGTGCGCAATTTTCCTTTTTGTTTTTCAGTTAATTGTTGGATTATATAGGATTTTTATCATATACGCTCACTCTTTCACTAATAGTTTCAACTTTTTTGTTAATTGATAACTGCAACAGCATCCCTTTAATAAGATATTATGGGCATCATAAAAAAAAGAAACAGAAAAGTGGTTCTACCCAAAGTTACTGAAGATACCATTGACAGAAAAACGGTTAGGTTGGAAGAGTTAGGAAACGAACAGGAAACTGATACATAACATCAGGAAAAGACAGCTAAGTTACTGGGACAAGCAGTGAGGAAAGGCCGATTAGAGACTCACACTTGATGGCCTTGAGAGGCACCTAGAGTTGGTGTATTGGTTAGCGAACTTGTTTCGTTGCAATCATTACAATTGATCAGTGAGTTCGATCATCACTGGGTGCTCCGTACTTTTGGCCTTGTGCCATATATAAACTGCGCTTAGAAAATTACCATACTCAATGGCCTTGAGTATATGAATGTCGGAGCTTTTTTTTAGCAGTATAACAGGAGATGGATTGTTAAGAGCTACAAAAGACAGGAAGATGTGAAGGACTATGACCACCTATGTTTTGAAGGAACACGGCACGCAGAAGAAAAAAAGAACGATTATAGAATTCACTATGCTGGGAAGTGTTATAACATCATGTGAAATATGACGCCTATATATGAAAGCTTATTAGAATAAAACATATACCTGATAAAAACAAAACAAATAAACCAGATAATTCTTTCGTTAATAAATTAATTTAAAAAAAGTAGGGTGAATTTCTACATAAGTAACATTAATCATCACATACGTCATTGAATACAGAAAATCACACATAATAAAAGAAAAAATGAGGCAAAAAGATGTTGTTCTGAGAGAAGGCGGAGAAAATGTGTTTAACGAAGAAGATGTAAGGCAAATTCAAGCAGAAAAGGGGAACTGAAATAACTAGGTCACATAGTGCAGGAAGACGCCTTAGAGAATATGATATACACATCGTATATTGAAGCCAATAGAAATCGATTAAATTATCCAATAACCTTACAAACAAGCTTGTGTTCATACTCTGGATGAAAAGTGATAGCAATATATATATATATATATATATATATATATATATATGGTCCAGTCCGTAAACGACGAAAATAATCCAACAAGATCAAACCAATATCAAATTTATAAAATATTAAGTGTTATATCTGTATGAAGAGCTCAATGGATGTTAACCACAGCAATATGATATTTATAAAATAAAATCAACACATCATTTGGATTGGGTATAACATATAATTCATTTCTATGAGCTAAATTAGCTCATTTCGTCAGACCACACTAAGTTCGTACCAATATATATATATATATATATATATATATATATATATATATATATATATATATATATCTTACTCAGAGCTACAAAGATGAAGTTGTGGACAGCAAAAACCAGACACATTTTGGAGGAAATCAATATACAGAAGAACGTACATACTTATCAATCGCCTGATGATAATCAAAGGTTAAAACTTTCTTCTCGCTTTCCTTTGTAACAATCTGTAGAGATACTTGAAATTTTCATTTTGTGTCTACTAGGAAGTATTTGAAGAGAGGACGGGAAATGCGGCACCAAAATCCGAAAGCTTATATGAATAAGAAAAGTTTCCTTCGAAGACTAAGGAGAATATTAAGAAGTAGATACATCCTGTTTAAAACAAGGAAAAATGTATTGAAATATTATATAATGTTTGTCCTTCTATAGCGCTATGAACTTTGGACATAGCTCAATAGATATGAAAGAAAAGAAATACTCTACAGAATGTATTTCACTGACTAAAAATGTTAGTAACAACGAAGACAAAAGCAAAAATGGAAACAAAACAAAACTGATGCTCAGCATGAGAAAAAGACCATTCAATTTTTGAAATTGCGTGCAAACTGCTTAACTTGTTAAATAAATATATGGCAAAACAAGAAATGGGATTCATATCAAAAAGACAAATATTAAGCGTAACTCTGTATCTACCAGCTAATTAATGACAAACGCGATACTGTTTTCTTTAGGTTACTAAGAGTTTGAACTCGATATTTTCTCAGTAAAAAGAAAGTCGATTGGTTTTTGTGACATGCATAATGATAAATCTTTTACACTATTTACACTTTTCGTACTGTTGTCTTCATCTTCGTTGCCATACTCGCAGCATTTCGGTATCCTTCAAGTAATTTCGAAGTAAACCCTTGAGGACACATTGGCCGGTTGATAAAGGATTCGTTGAATCCTGTTACTTGACCTAATGAGTTGTGAGTTCATTTTTGTTTGCTACTGCAGTTGTGAAAAAAATTACTTAGAGTTGAGTTAAAGGAAGATAACTGATACTATGACATCTGGAAGAGCCATGACTTATACAACTAGAACAATCTACTCCAGTTAAAGTAATAGAGATTAGTTCACAATTAAAAACCTATGAGGATGGTCGAATCTCACAACGGCTGCAATGACGGAAACATGGTTACATATAAGATGGCATCAATCCTAACTTATAAAAATAAATAGTGTAAATGAATAAAATATCTTATTGTAGAAATATATGTAAATGTGAATATACCACTTATACTTTCATGTTAGAGAATTCACAACAGTACACGTTGTCAAATGAAAAAAATCCCGTCGAAACGATGTGGCAATTTCGAAAAAGTTAACTTATTAATAATGTGTGAAACAATTTATCTGGGCTAAAATACATTTTTGATGCTTCAGTCCAGATCCCAATATCCCGTGAACCATTAGCGTTGTAGGGACACCCTATGTATTTTTTTTTAATCATATGACCCCAAGCAAGGCGAAAATGCCACTGATGCGCAGGGGGTTACGTAAGAGTGAAAAGACTGAAAAAGTGAAAACCGGAAACCACATCCTAAATAGGAAACAAGGGATGAGCCTCTTCACCTGTACAATAGACGTGGGTGGAGTGTGAACCGGGCGATAGTTCAGTCCATCTACTCCAATTGAAAAAAAAATTAAAATTAAAAAAAAAAGAGTGAAGAGTTTGGAAAAGAGAAAAACCGGAAACCACAACCTAAACAGGAAACAAGGGATGAGCCTCTTCACCTGTACAATAGACTTGGGTGGAGGTGAACCGGGCGATAGTTTAGACTATCTACTACAGCAGAAGTGGTATTACTTTAAGCACGACATCCTGGCGAAGAATAATGCTTTTCCTTTCCAGTATGGTTTGAATTGAAAGTTATACGTCTTCTAAACACCCAAGACTATAGAACCCAGGCTTTCCTGACATTTTACCCATAGCTGGAAGAGAAGAGTTGGATTCATACATTTCGAAACTATTACTCGACTATCTACATCATAATTTTTAGAAAAGTTCGTGTATTCATGCCAGACACAAGTCGATGACAAATTTTATCTGTAGTGGACATTTTGTTAAAATGTACATGTTCACAGACAAAACTGTCATGATATTAGAAAAGACGTTGACCAGGCTTCCAAACTCCCTCGAGATTTAAACGCCATTTAGAACATGGTGAATATGCTGAAAGAATATTATTCTACAGAAGTTTACTGCGACATTTGAAGCGAAAGTTGCAGTTAATATTCGGTCTACTGACCTAGGGAAAAAAGAAAATTTTTTGAATACATGTCACCACCGGCAGACGCATGGAGGTAAAATTGTTACACAGTTGATAATAATGTTTTGAAAAATAACCATGCGTACAAAAATATATATATATATATATAAACTTTCTCTCTCTCTCTGTTTGTCTCTCTCTCGCTCTATATATATAAAGAGAGAGAGAGAGAAACGAAGAGAGAGGTAATAAAAATGTGAGACATGCAAACGAAAAGAGTAGATAACTACTTTTATATTATTCTTTACATCAATAAAATTTCAATGAAATTATCGGTTTTATTTCCAGAAAAACTTCACTCATCAGATTAATTTTATATTCAAATTTTTTAATATTAAAAACCACATTTAATAAGCAAAATGAGAAAAAAACACCAGATATTTAAAACACACTTGAAAATAATCGTATAAGTGGCCAAAAGCGCTGTGGACAATAAAAATTATGGACACGTTTCATATTCCTTAACTCATACTAAACGACAAATTGTGAGGTTGCTGAAAAAACTTAATAAAAATTAAATAAATCTTCCTTGTCGTCTGCATTTAATGAATAGTGTTTGAAAGAGATGTGGCTGCCTATATATATATATATATATAATATATATATATATATATATATATAATATATATATATATATATATATATATAATGAATTATTTTTACCGATACTCGTATCAAGAGGTTTTGATCTGGTACTGTCTTAACCACTCGACCATGAATAACCTCTTGATACGAGTATCGGTAAAAATAATTCATTATATATATATATATATATATATATATATAATGAATTATATATATATAATGAATTATTTTTACCTATACTCGTATCAAGAGGTTATTCAATGGTCGAGTGGTTAAGACAGTACCAGATCAAATGATAGCTTCCCCTATGTAAATAGGGGAAGCTATCATGTGATCTGGAGAGGTTGCCTGTAATGGTTGACAGAAAACAGCTTGGTCTTAGACGAATTGAAGTTGACAAGCCACTTCTTGCCCCAGTTCACCACAGAGTGTAGATCCCGTTCAAGGTCACCAGCGAAATTATGTCTGTCCGCCACGACGGGTTTCATACTGGTGCGGGAGTATACTGTAGAGTCATCCGCGTAGATGCCTACTTGAAACTTGATCTCATCTGGTAGGTCCTTGATGAAAATAAGGATGACCGTCGGGCCCAGGCAAGTTTTCTTAGCTAGGCTTTTTCTCGAGATACACCCGATAAATATCGAAAATCGATAATCGAAAAAATCGGGTTATAGAAGGAGTGTTCCTATTTTAATCAAATTTGATACACTCATAGACAAAGACATAAGAAACGATATTCAGAAGTTTCAAGGTTTCAGTTCTTCAATAGTGCAGAAAATCGATAATATATATATTAGGCAAGCTGTTTCTATGTGTGTCTGTTTATCTGTATGTATGTCTTTTATACAAATCCACAATTTTTATCCGATTCTCATCAATCTTTACACAGATATACTTTAGACTGAGTCTGAGCTCCAGAACCATGGATTACTTTTAAAGCTTTCGTTACACCCGAGCAACGCTGGGCTATACTGCTAGTATATATATATATATATATATATATATATATATATATATATATTGTTATCCGCAGACAGATCTGTTTCGCCGCATCACAGCTCATCAGTACGGTTTGACTCCGATGTGTGTGTGTGTGTGTGTGTGTGTGTGCGTGTGCGAATGTTTAACAAGGTATGCTATATTTATAAAAAAAGTTCTCGATATCAGCATTAGAGCGTGTGTAAATATAAATGTGGATATTGAGATCAATTCGAATTACGATAATCTTTGAAATAATCTTCAAGTTATCAAGACTGCTTTTCAACGTAAAACAGTCTGTCACTTCTCGCTATTGACTTCAATGTTTAACAAATAACATACATTACATTTTCATGACGACAAAGTAGGATAACGAATTCAACAGTTATATTCACATAGTTTATCTCAATGATTCCTGGTACATCATTGTGCATAATTAATGTTGTTGTCATCAGAATAATTGGGAAGTTTCGAGAGAAAAATGATTTTTCAAGAAAATACTTTGATTGTTAATTATTGAATAACAAATAGAGAACTTGTAAATGGCAGGATGTTGGTCAAATAACTCATCAGTTATCTTATTCAAGTCATCCAAATATTAAAAATGGGTTTCATGTAAGTTTTGCAAAAGAAAACTAGAAACGCATCGATAAATATATTTCCATTTCTCTTTCAGTCAGGCAATTGTTCTATGCTATATGCCACTGTAAATATATATGTTTGCCTATAATATTTTCCTAACACGGCTTATCTTTGCCTTGTTAACGAATCCAGTGATAGTCATTTTTCTAAAGTCCACTTTTCTCATTAGGTTGACACTGTCGGTTTCCTTCCAATTTCCTTTACTACTGCGCTGTTTCACAGGATTCCCTGCTTACTTCTATAAACTCTCATTTCTGTTGCTTTAAATCTATCTACCTATTATAATATGCTAAACAAAGAGAATACCATGATGAAAAAATGCTTCAAATTTTATGAAAACAAAAGTTTATCGTGGAATTATTTATGCTTTTATTAATGGGCAATAGAAATGTTGTTTCATGATTCAATTATGGTTTTTAATTCGTTTTCAAACGTTCAAAATGTTGGCTAAACATCTCGTTTTTCCTGCGTCAGCTGGCGGATTATGAAATAGCATAGCAAATTTTAGCATCTTTTTATGTTGCCTTGAAACACACATTGCTTTAAATATTTTTCGAATATTAAATAAGTGCTGTGTTTTAACAAAATTTTCAGAAGTCATTTACAAATAAATGAAATTATTTAAGACTTCTTTTGTAAAATCTTGTTAAAAATATTTTTCTTTCATTTCTTTGCTCCTTATATTTAATTTTATAACATTTTGAAAAATTAAATTTCCTAAACCTTACTCTTTATATGAGTTAAAACATGAACTCATGGAGATAAACCATCAATCATCGTTTGTAAAACAAAACCCTGAGTTACCTAAAATCTTCACTCAACCTTAAAATAAAAAAAAACATGGCATTATATTAATAAAGAAAATATAAACGTTTTTATGCGTAAACTATATCATGGAGTGTTTGCTGAATACTGCAATAAGAAAATATGAGGCTGAATATTTTACATTTCTGTTGAGATAGTATGTCTCCAAAAAAAGTTAAATGTCTTCAATGTTCGTATATATATATATCCTATATAGCATTTAGATACCGAACATTTCATGTTTTTCATGATATAATTTAATCATATATTTGAGAGAAAATTGCCATAAACAAAAATAACTTGACATAGCTATTTAACCTACAAATTACACATCACTTAACTTAGACTAACCAATGAAATTTTATTAAACGTCACTTGAAATATATAATCATTGATTTCCGAATTCTTGAAGGAAAGAAGACTAATTCTCGGAAAAAAAGAATGGACCTGATAATTGAATTTTATAGGTAATAAGTATAATTTCCGCGCAAATTATAAGAGGAGTCTGAAATCTGGTATATTTAACTGTAGACTTTATTTCACCTCAGTACACGTCAGTTATTTTCAGCTGGTTTGCATCAGTGTTTGGTCGAAAGGCATGAAAAAAACACATTAATCTACTGCTCGGTTATATGTTTGTACACCGGGGTGTTACGCATGCAATCCAGATTAAGTTGTGAGATGACATGAGTATATATTCAGCGGTTGGGCGATCAGCATTCACCGAGCTACCTGGATAATCAGCTAGGATAATAAGCGTAATTTTCCCTCTCTAGTGACGCTAAATTATATATATATATATATATATATATATATATATATATATATATATATATATATATATGTTTCGCTGCATCACAGCTCATCAGTACGATTAGACAGCCGATTGTTTTTTACCCAGGTTTGAAACCTGGCTGAATTGGCGTCATTTAGGTATTCTACCTTTGAGCTATGGGTGCTCGGTATAAAGAAGCAGTCTTTTTAGCGTGTATATTATCATCATACACACCCAATAGCTGAGAGTGTTCTAATTAATTGCTGAATGAGCGATGCGTTCATATATATATATATATATATATATATATATATATATATATGTATATATATATTGATATATATATTGATAGATATATATATAAATTATTACGTTCTTGGATAAATTGTGGTAATAAAATTCGTCAATAATATTATTATCAATAAGATTAATAATATTTCTTTTATATTAGTAAGCATTTTGACTGAATAAAATCCTGAAGATAAAGACTTTAAAATCGGAATTTTCTGACACGCCTGCATCCTTTATCAATGAGACAAGAAATACACATTGAAGTGTGACTCTTTGACGGTGAAGTAGTCGTTGTGGTTACTTGTCGAGATCAAGTGTTAACGATAGAAAATTGATAGTTGTAGCCTATTTGTAACCATAAAATAACAGTCAATAATCATAAAGAAAAACATCGCAGAAAAGAGCATTAATTTTACTGCAGCTGTACAATTCATCCAATCAAACCATAGTATTAATAACGTTAGATGCGCGATTGGAACAACGTTATTAAAGGCTGGAAAACAGAGTTCTTTGAATCAGAAACTACGTGGAGCTTCAATTATGCTGAGATCTTCAAGTAACAAAAGTTGCTGAACTTCAAGACCTCCTGTCACGAAATCTCTCAATTTAACAATGATTCTTTGTTATTTTGAAGAAATAATTTTTTTCTTAATTCACAAAATTTTGGAAATAATTTCAGAGTTAATTTAAAATACTGAAGCTCAGTTAGAAACCAACCAAGAAGAATCAATATGTCGCTCTTAGAAAACGAAGTGATGGAAAACCACTCCACCCCAACGCAATTGACGTATAATGAAGATATTAAAATTCTAGAGAGACAAAAATGCACCAACCTACACACACACATATATGCATATACATATGTATATGCGTTATGAAACCGTTTCCACTTCCCCAGCTATTTGTAAGTAGCAAGGAGGAATTCTATATTTTAGTGTGGAAAACTGGCTTAGAGCACGCTGAATTCTAAACCTATGAAGGGCCATTTGTTGATATTGTGCCCTAGTTATCTGTATTCTATCATCAAATCATAAGGGGGCCTGGCCTTGTTGTTTTATTTTAACAATTCACTCGGCTGGACCATTATCTGTCAAAAAATGTATGAGAAAGTTTAGGTTGCAATAAAACGTTTTACTCTATGGTAATGATAAATGCTATGAACACGTGACATGTTATTGAGGATAGAAAATAAGAGAGAGGGCAATAAAACAACAGGTTTTAAAGATACAGAATATGATGATGATTGATGGATCAGTTTCATTTTCAAAGATCCTATTTCACAAGAATGCAACAATACGGAAGATGTCAGAATTATTAATATGTTGATTTATTTTACTTTTGTTTACCTACTAATATTTAATGTGCGAAGATTTATTTTCATATAGATTTGCAAGATATGTTAGAAAACAGAGCAATGCTTCACTGATTTTGCGCAATATTTTAAAACATACAGACCCCGAGAATTGGTTATATAAATTCCTCGCTTGTTAAATTCTTTAGGTTTTGAATGTGAAATATGAATCTAAGTCATGTTTAATCTCCTCTCGTGATGTTAGCCTAAGGGAATCTAAATTGTTTTGTAATCCTCGAAATACGTGATAATCCGAAGGAACTAGGTCAGCATGGGGCAAGATTGCACTTCTCATCACTTGTGACAAGCCTAAACACAAATTTTGTCTGAATTTGTCGTGAAAGCAATGATTCGATCCAACAAACACTTTGTCACATTTTTTTCTTGAAATATTGGGTGAGAATATTACATAAAAATATGAATGATGCTTTAATAATCTGAAACAAAAGTTATAAATTAATCATGGTGATATGTTTAAGTAATAACAATATGCATAAAATAAAGTACAATGATTTAAAATGCCCCTTTTACAAACCGGCAAAAAGGATTGACCATTTGCTTAAAGAAATAGTCCAAAGCGGATTTCGAAAGTAGGTGTTAAACTGATTTTCTGACAAACGGGAGCAAATTGCCAGACCCAAAAGATTTAGTGATTCAGTGCGGAAATATAAATTACAATAAAAGGCTCTGATCAGAGCAAGTAGGTCAGAATCAGATGGGAGCAGCTAGACGAGACTACTAAAATGTAACGGAAGAAACTTCAACTACGGACACGGACATAGGTTGCATTGCACATTGTCATCCTTCTCCTTCTTTCTCGTGTACTAATTTCTTTTATCTCTTCTTCTCCATCCAAAGACATTCCTACGAAACAAATGCTCATACATATATATGTACCTTCGTATATACTCATTCAGCAGATTAGTACTACGAACTTATTCTGCAAACCTTGATATTCTTAATATTCTCATTGAACATTCTACGAATTTTTGTTATTCTTTTCTTTTAATAAATTACTATTTTAACGTGAAAATTGTAGATTTTATTCTTACACAATTCCACACATTCCAACCTGGAACCAACCTTCTGATAATAACTTTCTGATGATAAATCTGAAATAACTTGTAAGCTGCAAGGATTTCGGTTATGTCTGACACAAGACCGAATCAAAGAAACATTAACTATCGCCCCATTGCTTAAACCTTTTAAACCCAATCAAAATTATGTTGTAACTGTATTAGTAATTTAGAAAATCTCATAAAGAAACAAAACACCAAAAATTAAAATAGCATTTTACTAAACAAGACCATTAAAAATAAGATAACTGCAGGGACTAAAATAAATGCCCACGATTTTGTAATGCAAAAAGTCACTTACAAGGCAGAACTACATGACTTAAATGGTCAAAACAAAAGATAAATGGGATCAACCAAAGAAGCATTTAAGACACGATGGTTCCCTCACAGGTCTACAATTAAAATAGCAAACATTGTAAAAAATTGACTAACCACATGCGGAAATTGAAACTAAAATATGGAATGAACCCAGGCATAATGTGGAGTACGGTGAACACGGCCAAGACTTACAACGTTGAAAAACATATGTAGACTGTGCCAGGAAGAAAAGTTAGGGAATATGTTATTTCTAAAAAGGATGAATTATTGAATGAAAGGACAGAAATTATGATTAAATGTAACCATAACATATAATGCCTATTAAGTTCATACAATCATAGATGAAAACGTTAAAATTTCTTGTAATTTTAAAAAAGCGTGTTCAAAAATTTCCAGTTACGTGAGCGTTCAAAAAACGCGTTATGTAAACTGTAAATCCGTTAATGATCACAACTCATTAAAAACATTAATTAGAAACCATAATTATTACCACACAGATTATGAAAAAGGTTTTATCCATGGAACAATAGCAGCAACCTTCATGAAAAACAATTAAAGCACCCACCTAGGTGATACATATAGGCTTTAAACATTTTATAAAAAAAAAAAAATCATTATCACCAAATCTGCCAAAGGAGGAAGTATATTTATAATGGACACAGACGCCTATAATGAGAAAATGGAAACCCTTTTAAATAATGAATAACACACAAACCACTGAACAAATAATAAACACTGAAATACAAAATTCCAACAAAACAATCAAAAAACTATTAAAAATGAAAAGAAGTCTTGGACCAATTTATTAGAATACCACATTACTATACCCACATTATATAGCCTATCCAAGACTCATAAACCACACATTCCCATTAGACCTATTGTATCGGGTATAACAACTCTCCCCATATATTAGCTAGAGCTACAGTAGCGGTCATAATATAAGGAACGGAAACAACAAACACATAAATATGTGTATTACTTAAAAAATAATGCACGATTAGCAATGAATATTTTACCGAATAAAGAATAGGTGTAATGCATAAATATTATACAAAGTTACAAAACTTTACATAATAGTCTTTTAATAAAGATTAAATGGAAAAAAGAAAATAACCTACTGGACAAAAGTTAAGGAACAATGTTAATAATTTGCATAAACTTTTAATTTACAGTGTTAAAAACTCGATGGAACTTTTCATATATAAGTAAAAGTTCGTTTATCATTAGGACTTTAGTTTTAAGCAATATGGTAAATTCTACACGCCAAACGCTCTCTCATTAGCGCAAACTATCAAGAAAAATGTGCGTTGTGGTGCAGTGGATATCGGCTCGGAACGAGAAATCGGAGAGCCCAATTCGAATTCCAGTTGAATTCATTGTATTCACTTACGCAGAAATACCCTTGGGAAAGGTATTAATCCGTCTCTTCCTTCCAGTTATGGGTTAAATAACAGGACAGATTGGGTTCTATAGCCTTGGCTGGCAACCAGTCTACCGCAGAAAGTAATGGCAACCTACTGCGGGATAGTCTTCTGCCCAGTCAGTCATGTCTATTTGGAGACATGATCGCCCAAGCGTGTATCACGCATGGCACTTAACTGACTGACTGATCAAGAAAAAAGGTCAATTTCAGAAACTTCTGATATTGTTTATAGGTATAAAAGTGTCGATCATCGTGTAATTAGCAGGTATAAAACCGATAAAACGTTAGATGCAAAACCAAAAAACGGCAGATCTCCAAAAACATTGCAAAGAGAAGATTGAAGAATTGTTAGAATATCTACAAAAATCGTTTTGAAACCGCTACATCAATTGCCCGTAAATTTAATAAAGACACAGATAATAAGATCTCAAGGAAAAAGGTTGCTTGCAGGTTAAAAATATGCTAGATTGCATGCCCGTATTCCAGCATCGAAGCCATCCATTTCAAAGCAAAATTAAAGGGCACGCCTAGAGTATGCGACAGAATAGGTTGTTTGGACTGACACACAATGGGATACACTTCATTTCAATGACGAGTCCAAGTTTACAATATTTGGTTCTGAGAGCAAAACTTACGAACACTGTAGAACAGGTGAAAGACTGTCTTTTCAATGTGTCAAGAAAACTATTACGTTTGGTAGCGGAAGTATGGTTGTGTGGGGAATGATTTCATCTGTAGGAGATGGACCAATCATACGCGTACATAACAATATCAATGCGGATATTTGCAAAATGATTCTTCAGCAGCATGTGGTACCAAGATTGCGCCATAATGTTTATGAATCATATGTTTTCATGCTGGACAATGCGCCTCGACACAAGGCTCAGAAGGTTATGGCTTTATTTGAAGAAGAAGAAATCGTCCTAATGAAGTGGCCAGCTCAGAGCTCCGACCTGAATCCTATAGAAAATGTTTGGCAGATAACTAGATAAATAGCTCAGAAAAGAAACCAGAAGAACCAGGATCACTTATGGGAGTAATTGAAAGACGAATGAGAGGAAATTACTGCTGACTTTTTTATCATGTGGTCGACGATGCAGAGAAGTCTTTGAGAATCAGGGGAGGTTTACCAAATATTAAATTTTGTTGATATTTTTTTTTCACAATTAAGTATTAACAAGATCGTTCCTTTTGTAGAGTAGCTCATTTCTTTTGTTCCATTTAATCTTTATTTAAAAAATACTACTATGTAAATGTTTATAACTTTGTAACTAAAATCATTACTGAATTCCTAGGCGCAATTAGTACTACACAGATAACACTCTCAGGTTACTCACTTCATAAAATTAGAAATATTAATTTGACTAACTATGGCAAGTTTGGATATAAAATACTCTATGCAATCATACCCGTTAAACAAGGCCTAAATATTCTTAGAAACCATTTTAAAAAATCCAAAGTAAAGATCCTCCTACCTGTTTAGAATATAATAAAACTATGCACATTAATCACTAACCATTGTTATTTCTCTTTCACAACACGTTTAATAAACGAAAAAATGTTTACTCATGCAATCTCCTTTTAGTAGTGTTCTTGCTTGCCTATTTCTAGAATTCTTAGAATTCTGTCCCTTCAAATATTATATATGTATATATATATATATATATATATATATATATATATATATATATATATATATTGGATACGGCCGAAGAAGATTTAGTCAATTATTTATTGTTTCCTTCCATTTCTTAGGAGTTAAAGAATATAAAATTATGCATTTTTATAGTTCCTAACGCCTTCTGTTAATGCATAATTTATTATCAAAAATATTGTATTCTGTGTATTTATTCTCCGTGTGTTGAACTATATACTAGTTTTTACTGTGTGAAGATTCTTATGGAAAAGTGACCGTTTTGGGCAATCACGTGCCATGCGTGGCTAGGATGACTTGAGGGTAACTTCTATTTTTGAATTACTTACAACGCTATCCATGTTATTGAACAGTATCAGATTGATAGCGAGTGAAGTGTTGAAATGCATAAAAACTCACTAAAGAATTGGTTAATCAATGTTTGTTTGCCGTATTTAACAAAAGATATTTAAAAAAAGGTTGCTGCCCAAATATGCATTAACACACACACACACACACACACACACACACACACACACACACACACACATATATATATATATATATATATATATATATATATATATATATATATTATTTTTAAATAACTTCAATCCAAAAGTAAAAGAGGAAGGTAAATCTCAAAGATACGATCTTAATTATTATTAATATTTTAATATTAAAAAATTATACAGGTTGAGAGCTCAATGTAATTAAAATTACAGAGCCATTTATAAAATAACATAAATTTCGATGTTCAAAACAGCTGAATAATCATTTCAACATGAAATCCGTAAGATAGATTTCACATCTCATCGCCAACTAACACATTTCAAAATGAAATTATAAATATATATGTATAATAGTGATCGTGCTCTATAAATATATATATGTATAATGGTGAGCGTTCTCTATATTTTTATATTCTACATTTTTATATTCTTGATAAAATTTAAAAAGGTGTCTGTAATATAATAGACTCTGACGAGACCCCTTGATTTCAGTCGTTTTCTTACCAACGTGATGAGGTTTCCATGATTTTCTCCAGATATTCTCTTTGATACTCTTCCGATTGGATGTTTGCCTTGTGTTCTGTCTACATAAATTTAATACTGCTGCTAGATTGGAAGCTTAGTTCACTATAATGTTGTTGTACTAGATATGCAACGGCAATTTCTATTATGGAAATTTCTTTTCTCTCACTACTTACCTTTCGAAATGGATATAAATATTTTGCTTTCCATTAAACAATTGAAAATATAAATACAATGTTAGTTGCTATATTCTCCCTTACGGAACCCTGTACATCTATTGATTTTACTAACTTTTTCCTACTTCGATCATTTTCTTTCTCTCTATGTACCCATGTGTCTTAGTGGCATTATTGCTTTCCTTGGGGTGGCAAAAATCATATATATTCTCACTATTTGTTACGATGAAAATAGTGAATATACATCTTGTCGCTATGAATTCTTACCAGCAATGATGTCATATTATGTTAGTATTCTAGAAGATAAATTACATCTTTCCCTGCCATGAGTCAGCTAAGTCAGTTAACTAATCCAAAACTAATGACGCATTGTGCGTAGATTCATCTGAAATGAGTTTATCATTGCTTCTCTCCTACACGATGTTATTTATACTGTGTTACAATCAAATCAGTAGAATGTGCAAAGTGGCTATTTCCGTTCACCAAGAGCTTCCACTTGAGAAATAAAAACAACATTTTACTATACGCAACAGACTTTTAAAAGGAATACAAGTAATTGAGTTTTCTATTGCACTGTTGGAGGCGATGTCTACTTGAAGAAAAACTAAAAATAAAGATAAATCACAAAGGTATTTACTTAATATAATACTAACTTAAAAACTGCACCTCATGCGAACTTTTAAACTACTAATCGCTGAAGGGAGAGTTAGACCTCCAGGCCAAACCTAAAGGATCCTCAGATCTAACTGAGAAAACGACAATGATTATTCCGAATATAATTTCTCAATTCATTCCAGGAAATTCAAAAATTCATCGTAACTTGAATTCGGCCAGTAAGTTCAATTCGTCAAACAAAATTGATTTTCGTCAGAATTCTAATTTAGGTAAAAAGCTGAGCTCTTCAAATCACAGCCTCTGTCGAAATTCAGTTGTGTTGAATTCTTTAAGTCACAAACCTTCGGTACTTAAAAAATCTCGCATCACGAAATTTCTCATTTTCACCATGTTTCCCTGGCATTTTGAAAAAATAAAATTCAATTCTTTCAATGCGGAAAATGTTGATGATATTTATATAAGATTTTAAAAAAATTGTTTTGTGTTAATTTCGACTCAGTACATATTAAAAACATTTAAATTCACTAAAACTCAAACTGCGAATATCATTGCTATATTATTGTTTCCGAATCCCAGCTATGGGGAAATTGTGAACGGTTCTAAGAAAAACAATAAACTATGAATGTAAAGAATGTGTTTTTTATGGTAAAATTGTCACCGGTTCAAGTCTATAATGACATTACCAAAAATACATAATACATGAACGTGAACTAATGAAGTTGCTATCAAAATATTTATATTTAAGCATTTAACAACCCATAGAATTTATTTATGTCGCTAAAAGTCAAACAACCAAAATGAAAGTAAATTTCGATAGCATGGAAGCCCGCAATTTCTTAAATAAATTAATCAGCATTCCAAAATATAACTTCAACAAAACTACAATATAAAAGAACTCTTTTATGACAATAATCCATATAATATCCTAAAATTTCTTAATAAAATCAAACTAGATTCCAAAATATAACTTCAACAAAAGTAGAACATAAAATACACATAAAACTTACCTTAATGATCTCTTTTGCTAATTAAATGAAACAAATGATTTAGTTTCCATTCTATCAAAATACGGTCAGTTTTTATACATTCTAAAGTGGCAGGGTGTAATTGATTTCTTTTTTACTTCAGATTAAGTCATTTGCCGTAGTGTGAATATGAATACATTTTTGGGAATATGATGAAATTTGCTTGGCTTTTAAAAATATTTCGTCATCAGTGATAGCATGAGAGATGCATCACGCCAAGACACTATCGGTTTGAATGTTAACTAGTTGTCTTACGGCAATTCTCTGCGATGAACGTTACTTCAATAACGCGTATGAAAATTTTAAAGGTGCACGAAGACACCTTTAAGCCATATTGAGGGATCGCAGATTTTTTTGGTGTCCACCTTTCAACTCTTAGTTGTGTCATCAAGGCGAATATATAAAACTCGATATATCGTCCAAAACGTAAGACAAAAATTTAATCGGACGCGAAAAGCAGTGCCCTCAGACGACATATACGTAATCAGGGAAAATAAAAAAAAGATTCTAGCAAGACTTTATTTGTTTTTTTCAATGAATTTGCGCAGGTTTTTATATGATTCTCACAACATGTATATAAACAAAAACACAGTATTACCTGCTATGCATTCAATTGTGAAAGCTGAATAGCATATTATTTGAATATATTTATTTTTTCAAAACTTCAAATAAAATTAAATTTTGGCATTAAATGATCTATAAGAATTTGAAATGCAGTTAGATTTATCAATCAATCCTTCTATCAACTCCATGCAGGGGAATAAACTCTGTCACAGAATAAAATTTACTCCAGTATTCGTGTGGTTAAAATTTAGTGTTTCCTATTAAGAAGATTGTCATCTAAAAAAGCAATAGTATGTTTCATTTGTCTGTGATTGAAAATCAAGTACTGTTTTTTTCAATATTGTCGTAAAAGAGTAAGTAAAAAAAAGTGGCTTGCTTACATTATAATGAGTCAACAAGATTTTCTCCGAAATCGTTACAAAATATATGAATGCCTTACTGATTTGTTTCTTACCGTAATCGGCCAAGTATCTGATTTCAAAAAAAGGTAAATGTATTTATCTTCATGAAGTGCTTCATTTCATTCTGTTTCACCGTTTTATTTAATTATACACGTATATTTTGTTTTTCGCTTTTCAATTATTGGAATTAACTTGAAAGATTCCTTTCTTCTAGATAACAAGAAATTTGGACATATTATTTCTTAGCCATTTTTCCATTTAAAAATATAATTTTACGACTTTTACTTCTGGTATCACTGATGTTTTCTGTGTCATAATGTATCACTTTTACTAATAGCCCAATCATGGCCAATGATGATATTGTCTGAACTATCGATCATTAGTCGTGATTTCGATGATCATTGACTTTGCAATACTTGTGCCAAATTATATGTATTGAAGAAAATTATAGTCAATATAATATAACATTTTGATCATTTATAAAATGAGAGATATTTATAGACTATACCTATCTCATAACCGATATTGGAGAGTTTAATTTAATTTTAATTTTATTTATTCGAGTTATGTTTATATTTCACAAGAGATCATTAGCTACAGAAAAAATAGTCCACTCATGAGAAATATTATGAATAGAATTAGACTATTTTGATGCATACATCCAAATATATATATACATTTATACGCATCCACAGGCAGTCTTGTTTCGCTGTATCACAGATCATCTGTAGGGATATGCATCAGATTGCTTTCAGTCGAGATTGAAACCGGTCCGATCTGAAGTCAATCGAAGATTCTAGCACTAAGCTATCGTCGAACTGTGGAAGCATGCAGATTTTAGCGTGGTATGTAAACAAACTCTCCTCATCCACCTTTTTTAATGAAGACAATCGGGATGAGGATACAACCACCACCTTCATATGCTCAGGCTTCTGCTACTTTTTCTGTCATTGTTGTCCCTGTTCTTTTGGTTACTGTAGCTATAGCCGTTTCTCTTTATTGCTACTACTGCCGCCTATACTGCCCTTTTTACGCTCCTGTGAGACATCAGCCTTTTTCTCCTTCTCACAACCTGCTGTCATTTATAAATTCATGGTGTCTAACACCAATGTTTCCTTAATGTTGTTAACTGCTGACGTGATTCTTGCAGTGATAGCATTGATAGCTCTGGGTCCTTGCCGGGGAATACATTAAATAAGTACCCAACGGCGCTAGAATACCACCAGTGAGATCAACGTCTTTCCTCAATTAAAAGCATATATTGCGGATCATTGTCACCAGTAACAAGATATCTCCGGTTGTAATGGCCGTTTTGCTTTAAGCACCACCTACTTCTACATTATGGGAAAGAATATTGCAAATAGTCTTTGGAAAGGTCTATAGACACCCTTTATATTATTATTTTTGTATTTTGGTTGCCCGGTTTCTAGTTGAGGATGCTTCCCGCCATAACTCTGGCTATTTGTATGATTGCAGCAGGATATTGCAGATAGAGTTCGATCGTCTTGCCAGAAAAGTTGGCAATATTTTAAAGTCTTTTAGCGCATGCATAATTATTTTCGTTCTGAGGTCTAGTAATTTCGCAGTTTTCACATCAGTGGTTAGCAAGAAGAACGAGCACAGAAGGAACTGTTAACGGATTGCTTCCAGAAATGAAATCTTTATACACATCTTTCTTGGTCTTATAAAACTCCAGACTCTTGCGATGTGTATCAGTTGCTCAAGATGATGTACTAATAAGAGCGTGGGAAGCCCGACTCCGAGAAGAAACCTTCATAGATGCGAGCGAAATTTTTATTACGAAAATGTGTGTTATTCGGCAGGAAGTTCGGTAATAAAAATTTATCGTAAATAATCAGTCCGGTAAATATAAATACATTATTAAAAACAGAAAATCTACTCAAATACGCGTATCGATCGAAAATAATATTCAAACAAATCATTTCAATTTGTCGGTTGTTTATAATCATGTTTTCGTTAATCATCGTTAAATATCCGTATATATATATATATATATATATATATCTTTTAATTTAAAGTGTCAGATAATTTATTGTAATTATTTACTTTATTTACACTAATGTTGTCCTCAAACCTGGCTACAGATAACTAGCACTGAGATAGCTTGAAGTGGCATGATACGTGAAACTAAGAAAAGCTAGCCCGGAGAACAAAAGTAAAAGGATCTGCTAGAAAATTCAATCAGCGGAATATATATATATATATATATATATATATATATATATATATATGGGATATATATATATATATATATATATCTTTATATATATATATATATATATATATACTTTATATATACCTATATATATATATATACATATATATATATATATGTGTATATATATATATAAAGATATATATAAAGATATATATATATATATATATATATATATATATATATATACTTATGATCTAAGATTAAGGACAGGATGGTTAAATAAAGTAAACATAAGTGGAAAACTGTATTTTAAATCGCCTACGCGGTCACATAATGAAATGCGTAGACGATTTAAAATACAGTTTTCTTCTTATCTTTATTTTATTTAACCTTTTATATATATATATATATATATATATATATATAGAGAGAGAGAGAGAGAGAGATAGATAGATAGATAGATTCATGCTCTTGAGATTCACGCTCTTGGGATCGTCAGATAAACTGATTAATTTTTTTTTAAATTGGCTATGTGTAGGAATACGTATATTGGTGTATTTTTGTGGAAATGGGGGAGAATATTTGTCGTCATGACAGATGCACACATATATACACTTGTATACACCCACTGACGTGCGCAAAGAAAGAGAGAGAGACACACACACACGCGCGAGCGCGTGCGCGTCCGACTACCGGGACTCACACAAACATATATCCGAATCGTACGAGGCTCCGTATATATATAGGTATATCTGTGCTGTTGCGCACATACATACGCATTCGGTTGGTGTATTCGAATATTGTAGCGATTTCAACGCGTGGACAGTTGTCGAGGTCTCGTACGTACATATGTGCGTATGATGCGTATGATAGGTAAAAATTGCTATTATTTTATTTAAGTCTCTATTGCTATTTTTTAATTTTAAAGTTGATTCTTAGCTTGTTTCTTTTTTTGTGCTTACACATTGTTAAACGGAAGAAATTCTAATTTGTAATGATTGTTAGTTTTTAGTTGTAGTGATATTAATTTTACTACGGCAGAGAAGAGTAATTTACGTTAATGATGATTGCGGACTAATACGGTGATAGTAATATTTGAGGAAAATAACAGTTATGGTAGAAAATAGTTGTTGTAAAGCGGTATTAGTGATTAGTAATGGTGGTGTAATGATAATAACAAGAAATGCAATTATTATGCTGGTAATTCGAACTAGAGAATAATTGATAAGATTATGCTATCAGCGATTATTTTTTTTATATCCGTTTCGTAAAAATTGTGATAATAGTTATTTATTTTTATGTCAGCATTTGGAAAATTAGTTCTGATCATATGTTTAGTAAGTTATTTTGTGTATTATGAGATATAATTGCTACTTTTTGATGTAGGCAAAGTAGGCATTTTTTGTAATGTTGTTGTAGGCAGGTGCTTTTTTCAGTATATTCCAGCTTTTTGTTGTGAATTATTTCTGTCTTTTAGACGCCATACTATGTGGATAGTGTGGTTCTCTTCAAGTATTTGCTATTGGAGAATGAAAGATTGGTTGTTTCTTTCCTAAATGGTCCCTCAGTGGCACCGATGTACTACACTGTGTTGTTGTTTGAACGTACCTTGGCTTTATATATATATATATATATATATATATATATATATAATTATTCATATTATTAGTTTTATTAATTAAATATACTTAGAATATGTACATACTACAAACTATTACAAAATTGTGCATTTTTTTATATTGAAAAACAATGTCTAATCAAGTAGCTAATAAACATAGTAAACTTTTTATTGAAAATATTAAAGGGAAAAACACCACTTTCATTTTATTTTGGGAAATGTTTTGTACAAGGTAAGAAGATATTTTAAAATAGCGGAAAAAAGAACCATGAATGGGTTAGATTTACCCAGACAAAAAGCATCATAGGTAGACAGGAAAAAAATAGATCTACACTGTTAGTTATTTAGAGAAGTTGCATTTTTATCCTGTGCCATACAATGACCACGACCTGAATATTTAGTCGTCCATTCTCAAATACATAACAGTAAATTTATATATATATATATATACGTGTGTGTGGGGTGTATAAATATATATATATATATATCTGTGTATGTGCGTATGTGTGTGTGAATGTGTGTATAAACAATGCTTTAGTTTTGCAAATATTATATTTTATATTTAGTAAATGGGAGACTTATTTTTCGTTAAATCAATTAAATAAACATAATCAATATTAAATTATTCTAACTTACTCAATTTGAGTATATATTTATTATTATGCCTACATGTAATCATTCATTCCTTTTCATGTTCAGTAAGTTAGGCAATTTTAAACATTTAAAATAATTTTTCAGCAATACACATTTTACATGCACCGCATTTCATATTTTAAATATTTCGATCTCGTTTGAGAGTACAGTGATATTTATGTATTTTGTAGCGCCTAAAGTCATTAGATAAAGACAGAAACAGAATTGCCAAAGATTTTCAGTGGATCCCAAATAAATATTGACATTATTATCAGATTTTGTGCGATTGAAGTTAAGGTTTAGTTCAGCTGCGTTAGTAACATTTATATATCTATATCCAAGCATAACGATATTATATTAAGCAAATATAGGTTCAACATCGACAACTGTTAATATTTAAACAAGATAAATCTAACAGCTGAAAAATGGTATCTGTGCCATAAACAGATAATACAGAACTGATAATATTTAACACGATCTAGCATACATTAGGGTAACCAATTCAAATTTAATCTAGGTTACATGATTTGTTTTACGTTTCTTTTCGTTCTAAAAATAACCAGTAATGTGACCGCTACATATCTATAAAAATGTTCACAAATATAATATTTTTACACACACACAAACACACACACACACACACACACACACACACACATATATATATATATATATATATATATATATATAAAATTGCGTAGAATAAATAACAGAAGCAATTGGTTATGCCAATTGCTTTCCATAATATTTCTCGCGGGGTCACGTGTGACGTCACAAGCTGTAGCGCGATTTTCGTTTCCCACATGCACGAACGTGTTCGCCGTTGCTTGGAAAATCTTCCATACAAAGTAAATAGACAACTACAACTATCAAACTGCTTAATACACTCAATACAATTGTCATCTTTGATAATGGTATCACAGTTAGTGTCGAAAACGGAAAAGAAACTTTCGAATTTGATTTATGTGGCCCAGTTGCACTCGCATTAATAGATTCGCTTACAACTACATAAATTGTGTTTTTCAGCTTTTGTTGTCAACGAGTCTACGTGAAGGGAATCTGGTAATTCTGGATTACGTGTAGGTAGATTGCTTTTCAGCGATTGTATTACTCGATAAACGAGTCACTAGTAATCATGTACTTTTGTATGCACGTATGAGTTATTGAAAGCTTAAACATACCTGTAGATTTTGGTCCATTTATGTAACCTTTTCATGATTTCTATTATATAAACACATTTTGGTTACATATATTATATATCAACGAAGACTTTTTTTGCTTCGTTCAAACATTGTTTACCTGCGACGACCTGTTTGCTGAAGGTTTTAATTATGAGACCCACAATGATACTTTTGTCTTCTCTTCTTCGACTGGCATTTTTCTCATCAAAAGCAGATAGAACTTTAAATAGAACCAAAAACAAAAGCAAAGAAACAAAAAGCAAACAAAACGAAAGAAAACTAGAGTGCATGCATTCTGTTGTTTATCAGGTTTCAGTTCTGATATTCATAAACAGTCCATGAATAATGTCTTCACATTATATCGATAGATTTCTGCGAGGTTACTCAGTGCTTCTGAACATTTACTCAGAGAAAAAAACTAAGACTTTAAGACGCTGATCATATATTTGCATGTCTTTATCTCTGTGCTGATAATTTTACTTGATTCAACAGTACCGATGAATCTCATCTTGTATAGACATTTTCAGTTTCGACTTTGTGACAGATATTCAGCAATAATGTAAATGGATATAGTTAATTGTTCTCAATATAAAATGGAATTTTTTATTAGATCAAACGACATGACTAATTTATTTAACTCCTTATAATGTAAATACTAACTGATATTTTTCGATCGGTTAATCCTTTATGCATGTTAGATAGCGCTCATCAGCCAGGGATTGTATCCAGCGAGTTTATGTTTATAAAACTCGGTTGTCTTGCCTAATCACTTAAAACTCTATGAAATTAAATGCAGAGAGACATCAGAATTCCACACCTGAAGGTGGTTGGTTATTACCACTGAAAATATTCCGTCAACATCTATATTTCGTTGGATGATTTTTGATACGACCGAGAAGCTATCCATATAGATTGGGCAGCACAGCCTTCATATATCATCGCCTTAGTCTTCTCACAGGACAGATTACTCCAGTTTCTACCATCGGTGATAGAGTCTCATATGTTCAAACGGTTTTTTTTATTCGTTTCTTTTTTACGATTATGTTCTCTGGTAAAAATGTGTGAGACAGACATTTACGTGGGTAGGCAAAACGACGAAACTTATGCTAGCGCGAAATAACGAGACATCGTGATCGTTGTGCATGGCGTTTTTAAAATTTGATCAGGTCATTTTATGTGATCTCTTCGGGAAACAGTATATATAGTTAGTTGCTGTATGAACCGCAGCTGTATTATTTCGTATGTAATTTTGACTGATTAGCCTTCACCGCAGACATACATACACGGAAACGAGCATTCAGACACTCTATCTATCTATCTATCTATCTATCTATCTATCTATCTATCTATCTATCTATCTATCTGTCTATCTGTCTATCTATCTATCTATCTGTTTTATTGTTCCTGCTTATCTATCTATCTAGCTATCTATCTATTTATCTATCTATCTATCTATCTGTCTGTCCTGTCTGTCTGTCTGTCTGACTGTCTGTCTGTTAACAGCTGCTTTTTGATAAGGGAAAATCATTGGCCGAGTAACCAGTTGCATTTAAATTTCAATTTAGAGAATCTTATCAGGAAAAAAGCTTTCTAAAATTCACTAATTAGTGTCTTTCTTCCATGGGTATTCCTTCCTGATATTTTGTCCATAATTTGACAGAACGCCAAAATCCACTTTATAAAATGAACTTAACTTGGACTTACATGTGCAATCCATTTTATTAGCTACTGCATCAGAAATTTCCCAAATTATGGGGATTTTGTTAATTGGTACAGTTTTCATTGTTAGTCATTCTGCAGCACTAATTCAAAATGTTCTAATAATAATGTTCATCAGTAAGATCAAAACGCCTATGTTTTTATGCTGGTGGCATAAACTTAGTGACATAAACACCAGATAAAGTGTCCCTTGGAAATTTACGAAAATCATAACTTCTTTTATGCATTTCCAATTAAATGTTTTACGTAGTGAATTGCAGTAACCCTCAATAAACAAGAACATACACTTATCTTGGCAATGTTTTTAATATTCTTAACGGCAACCAACCCTCAGGCTATCTCTATATTAAATCTTTAAAAGTTTCTGTCTCTGTATTAAGTCTTTTACATGGGGAATTGCAACAAGGTCGAATAAACGAATATATACAGCTCATATTTTATAAAAGTTTTTGTATTCTTCATTAAAGCAAACCCTCTTTAGCTTAAATATACGGTATTTTCTATTTATTCCTTGCAAAAATCCAGTATGTAAGAGTTTTATTCTTAGATATCTCTCTACATGGGTTTTCTTAATTCTGTCGCACACAGTTTTGAAATCCTGCATGATAAAATTATTTAAGTTTTACAATTTGGTTTGAGGCATTACCTATTCACAATTTACTACTATTGCTATAGTAGTCAATTTTGAATCGGCAGCCCCTGAAGGAAGCTCTATCTAAATTAGTCTTGCACGAATGAAGAGTAGTTCATATACCAGTGAGACTCTATACCATGGCGCTTGTAATTTGCTCATTTAAAAAGTACGTATCAACTGACTAAATGGCTGGACATGAATTTTATATCGGGCTATGTTAATTGCGTAGCGTGCATGATAAACAGTATCTGAAAATTCAAATTTTTAATAAAGTCAAGAGGTAATCTTAATTTCTCAAAAAAAGTACGATTAGGAAACTATTTATTAGTAATTATTTGATAAATAATCATTATACTAAAAAACAGCGAATAGATTACGATGACTCATATCGCTGTAAAATCTGTGAGATTTTAGTATATTATATAAAAATGTTTAGAGGAAAATTTCATCAAGCCATTTCTGACCTTAGGTATTTAGTTGGCACACAAGGAAAATGTGTGTACAACAGAAATCTAACGAATTATTATTCTTATTATTAATATTATTATTATTATTACTATTATTAACGAATATTAGACGGAAAACATACTCATTCAGCTAGAAGATGTAATTTTACAAATTTGAAAAAGGAGCTTCGGAAGGTTCACAGAGCCACATTGTTGTGGGATCGCCCCTTGGGATATAATGTACATATAATCCTGCCTATAGAGAGAACGGCTGAGTTTGGTTGAGTTGTAAGTCGTAAGTCGTAAGTTGGTGAGTTGTTTAGTTAGAGTTGGATCTGGAATCACAGTTGTAGTTGCAGCTGCTCTAAGCTCCACTCAGCTATAATAAGTTAGCCGGACATACTATTGCACTTCAAGACTGTATACATTTATTTCTACTAAGAGTATTTCTAAATTGACTAACCCGCTTTCCAGTTGTATATTACGCTCAATATAACTTTTCTATCTCCATATCTGTTTTTGTTATTTATTATTTTGTACGGTTCCTCAACCGGAATCCACAAAAATATACTTTTCACTAAGGCATTCATGAGGTATTGTAGATAACATGCCAATAATGGAATGATTTTATAAAGATGTATATTATAATGCATAATTCTTGGATCTTGCCGATGTTTGGAATTACTGAAAAAATCGCCAACATTTCATGAATAGTTTGGCTGAATGTAATTCTGGGTTGTTATCGAACAATAATTTCTTGGGAATAGTAGTATCAAAAAGGAACTCTTCCAGTCAGATTAATAATTATCTAACTTTTTTAATTGCAATTATTATTATTACCTTGATATTGCGAGGGTTAAGGATATGCTACCAGCCAAAAAATTGAGATCCATTCAAAGATTATCTCAGAAGACGTGCAATTCTATTGATTTTCAGTTGGTTGTTATATGGCATATCAACCTCGGCTGGTCATTTATTGCCAACTAAATTTTATTTAATATTTTATTGCTGGTAATACCTTTTTCTTTCAACAATTCCAACAATTTCAACAAGTTTTGGGTCCAGTAATACTTTTTTCTTTTCGAGTATCAAGATTCCCCAAGTCCTATACTGTTATCTAACCCATAACTGGAGGGAAGGGACCGATTAATACCTTTCCCAAGGGTACCAGTGCTTAAGTAAATGCTGGGTATTCAACTGGAATCCGAACTCGACTCACCGATTTGTCTTTCCGAGCCGATATCCACTGCACCACAACGCATATCCGTCACTAAACGCTTACAGCACCTGGTATTTTCAAGCGGTCACCCCTCTAATTACTGAGCAGGCTCAACGTTGCTTAACTGCAGTAATCGAGCGAAAAAAAAGCCCTAAATACTGTTGAACATGATAATATCAAATTTATTCTGAGATAAAACAGTTCAGATATACAGCAGTGATTATGCATAATTATTGGCATGTTTAAATGTTCGGTGCCAACATGAATCTACAGACGAAAAGGTTTTTCTAGCTTTTGAAGAATCTAGATGCAAACCTTAATCCAATTAATTGCGCATATTAGAACTTGGTGAAAAGTTATACAGAAAAATAATAGAAAATTTTAATGGGATATATTTGATCAAAGTAGAATAGAATTGTTCTTAAAATTTAATCTAAATTCAACGCATTTGGTTACAGAGTATGACATTTGGGCAATCGCAGTGATACGGTGCTTTGCATCTACTATTAACTTGGCTAAAAGAAGGAATTATGAGGTTTGATAGAAAGACCAAATGATGATGGCTATGCATGTCGCTTTGCGCATTAAAGCTACTGTCGGGAGATTTTATATAAAGAAACAAATTGTGTTAAAAGAAATGTAACTGTTCAGAACTGTATTAAACATGAAGAAAGAACTCAAAAAGTACCAGTTCAACAGGGATGAAGATGTGTTAAGTTATGTGGGGCTGTATATAGGTATTTATGCAGAGGATTTTCTTGGCAAATAGGCATTTAGGAGGAAGTCAGAGAAAAAGATAAGGAAAGATTTACTAGGGATAATATTGTATGGCTAATTTGAGAAATATGCATAAAATCCGAATGACGATGTAGTATTGTGCATACAAATAAAGCGTGGTGATTTAAAGCATACAAATGAAAGTTTGATTATTGAATAAAAGTTTGAAGCCACTGCCCTCAAGGCAATAAAATGCTATATGCACAAAACATTAATCGGTGCAAAATTTAAGATTGGTGGTGAAAACTCTCAGAAAGTTACTTAACTGAACTGTGGTTATAAAATGGTAGCCCAATAAAAAGAATAAGGGCGTCATGGTGTTATGCTATCACAAAATTCGAGCTGGTTCAAAACCTACACTGTGTTACATATCAAAATAGTAATAATATGTATATTTGAAATCTGAAAGCCACGAAAGAAACCACAACAATGAAGTAAATTAATGATTACAAAACTTTAAAACAATTATTCGGTGTCTATAGTTATGTATATATAAAGTGTGCAATGACTGATCTTTCTTACGACTACTAGAACATATTAGCGGCTTTATGTAATTTTTCATATTTTCTTGAGAATTACACAATCGTACACTTCTTAACATGCTTCATTACAGCCATCATTAGTCGGTAAATTTTTGAGTCGATTAGGAAATACGTCTATTCTAATCACCAGTTGTCAGTAAATCTTAGGCAAGTTACACTGTTTTATTCGATCTCCATTCCGGTTATTTTCTGATTTCAGAGTTGTAATTTTCCTAGAGTGGAGGCCAGAGCCAAAGCGCACCGTAATAGTTTAAATTCAGTTTTCTCTATCGACGATCAGCTGCCAATTAAAACAATAGTTTACAATACATGTTTCTATTAACTGCTTAGCTGTTTAATTTTGGCATCTGTACCTGCAAGAATTGGCCTGAGATTTCGTAGTAAACAATCCTTGTGCCGAAATCTAATCTTCACGGTGTAAGTCATGAAGAATAGGTTTAATTTACGTATTGTATGGTTTTGTTTCCTGTAGTTTCTTTAAAGTGATAGCAAATATTTTGAGTCATTTAATCTTAAAGTATAATGTTCTTGCTATCTTTGGTAATTTAAAGATATATATTCCCCATAAATACACTCTTTCTTTCTCAATAACATATCGCTGGGAATTGTTTTTATTATTTACTGAGAGCTGTGCTACTAAAAGTTGCTACCAGTTTAATCTGGAAGCAATTGTAATTAAGAGGTGGTTTCACGTTCTTCAAAACGTCCTAACAAATGGCCTTTATGTCGGATGTATTTTATCGTCGTCTCAATAATTACTTGTCTTATAGTATCACTAGAAATACATTCGTCAAAGTAGCAAAAACAGTATTTTAAAGTGGGCAATTTAATTTCTTTTTTATTACTATTCTTTTTACTTTTTTTAAACTACACCAGTTTTTCCTAGTCACATTTTATGAATTATACATTCATATCAACGGAATACTAGACTCAGTATTCTCATCATGTGTAACGAATAATATTTGACCAAATCTTATCTGGGTCCATTTACAGGAACGCAAATAGATTAGAAATTTATTTTCGAAGACTTATGCCTCGAAGGACATATTCAGCTAATAGATTCGTGCCGGTTGTCCCGAGACGCTGTGATGAATGTATAAAATTCATTACCAAAAGAAGAAAAAACTCTTCGAATTGACAAGGATAAATTTAGAATCTACCCATGTATACTCGGCAAATCGCGACTAAACTAATTTTATTTTCTAAAGCATTAATCACGTTTGCAAGAGGTCCAGCCGTTATAGACTATGCCACTAAGCTTTAAATAATGTTTCAATAGCCTAGATTTTGACTACGATTATTCTTACACGGAAATATTATTTAAAACAACACCTGTAATAATAATAATAATAAAAATAATAATAATAATAATAATAATAATAAGCAAAATAATAATAATAAATGGTGTGAAGATTGAAAACAGGAATCGCGCCAGTGATGGTGGATGCACTTGGAGTGTTGAAAATGGAGCAAATCAACACATTGAAAAAATCCCTGGAAACCCCAACTTAAGAGATATAAAAGGAATTGTCTTGTTAGGTGCAGTACGCACACTAGGGAGAACTTTGTCTATGTAATTCTAGGGATATTAGGGGAGAAAGTAAAAGGATAAAATGAAGCCATAACAGCACACAACGACCTACCTTAAGTCTTCTCGCAGACTTAGCAGGTAGTGCGACCATAGAAGAAATCAAAATTTAATGAAAACTAGCATAATAATAATAATAATAATAATAATAATAATAATAGTAATAATAATAATGTCAATATAGATAAAATTATCACTCATCTATGGTTACGAGTGAGGATTAAAGGCTGAAGAGGAAGGCTTTATTGCGACAGCACAAAACCTGAATATTTTAACTAAGCACATAAACGAAAAATATCATACATAACAATGTGGTTTTAAAATGCAGTATATCATAGGCCATCTAATCTCAAGATGATCTGTAATTGCGTCAAATGAATATAAAAATCGTCATGACAGAGAGGGCAATAATTACACAGGACAATATGCCAACAGTTTGAAAATGATATTAATAAAACATTTATGAACATCTACCATTGCCGCTTACAGAAAAAGAAAACATCTCAATTCTATGAGATTAAACCAATTTTACTGACAGGAAGAATAACCCAAATAGGCCGGAAATAACTGCTAAAAATTGAAAAGAAACAGACCTTGCCGAGTAGTTAATATGATTTGTCCAGCGAATTATGACATAACAACTAAGGAATCTGAAAAAACTATCGAAGTATAAAGACCTGAGAATCTAAATAAAAATATGGTTATTGAAAACAAAAATAGTAACAGTGATAGTATCGCTTGAAAAGATAAATAAATAACGCAAATCTGATCCAAAACTTGAGACCTGAGCGAAATACAAAAATATTGTCTTAATAAATAGAGCGCACACACTAAGTAGAACTGTGGCTAGGTAAAGCTAGTGATGTTTATAAACAAATCATGAAATAAAACTATAACAACACAATACTGTCTGCCTTTGAATTTCTCGCAGACCTGGTAGGTTATGTGACCATAGCAGTAATCAAAAAATCATGATGTTGACAATAATTACTAAACTAGTTATAAAAGGCCATGAAACAACCAGTTACAGATGTTAACGAATTAGTATTGACATTGATAATAGTCGAAAAATAGCAATGAAAACAAATTCCTAGTACAAATATGACAAACTATGGAAGTATCTGATCCGGAAGTTTAATTAAAATGGAACATCTTCAAATCAGTGGGAGTCTTATAATATTTAGAGCATTGGTATCTGTCAAAACTATAGAAGCGGCAACATTAATATAATACAACATCGTCACCATTAAGAATCTATTAATGAATAATATACTACATTGTTTTACACTGTGTTTCGGATAATTATGAGAAAAATGACTGTCCACAGTAGATTTCAATCAGAACAACAAACACAATCGACTAAGACAACAACAACAACAGCTCCAATAATAATAATAAAGAAGTTGTTTTAGGGAATTTTTCAATTCGGATCAAATTTATAGACTTCAAAAATCATTTAATATGAAAGAATTTTCCGAAGATGCTTAGCAACTGTGACTTTTCTATAAATATGTTTATGGTAATTTTTCCTTTATAGATTTCAATACTGCACCAGATTAGCCGCAGGTTCTCATCTTTTGAACGTTGAAATGTCTAAATATAACCGTATTTTATAGAGTAAAACTTTCTTCCATCTAAATTTTCCCTCGTGAAAACTTCTTGCTTCTTAATTTCAAGTCAACTTTGATCAAAAAAAATTTAAATGCAATGATTTATCTTTTGTTCTTTTATTGTTAGCTCACCGTATTTTTTCTTATTTTCTTGCAGCCAGTAACACGCTATACTTTAGTGGAATTATTATTTTCATCGAATGAAATTAATATTAATGATCTTGAGTTGTGAGGAATCTTAAGAACACCATGTCTTATGAAAAGTATATTCTTTTGATTACCGCATAGTTTATACTCAACAAATAATAAGTTTTAAATTTGTTCTTTGGAGCTATTGAAGATTGCGTGATGTTTAAATATTCAAAACATTTCATTTTTTCATTAAAATGGTCGTCATGTGTTTGATCTATGTGTATTTCTGTATATCTCGTATATTTTCTTTTCATTCATTTTGTGTAGGAGTGGGTGAATTAGTTTCCGCCTTATAGGGGATTAATTTTGGAGGATCTATTTTTATTTTCTTTTTCGGTGGTTTTTGGTGGATGGTAGTTTCATTGTTCTTGTCTTATGAATTTGTGTTTTTTTAAAGTAATTGGATGTTCATCAATACTGAAGATTACATATTTGTTAAATAATGAAGAGCATATAGTTATTGCCGTATGTTGTTTTTTATTCCGTAAAAAAATAAATTAGTTTGATGCGAAAAATCGGAAGAAAAGATTTCTCTTTTAGTAAGCCTCAGCACCATGGTGAATCTTTCCCACTGAGAAACATATTTCAGCATGAAGAACTCATAATTAATATAACGAAAACTTACATAAGGTTTCTGGGACGTGCAATGAAGACGGATGGCTCGGAATATTTAATACTCACTGGAAGGATAAATGGAAAGATAGCAAGGGGGAAAGCTAGTTAATAGACTTCAGCAAATGGTGTTTGGAAGAGATACAAAGAAGAATGTTGAGAGCGACAAGAGACAGAGCCAAGTGGAGGTCTATGATCGTCTGCGTCCTGAACGGACACGGCATTTAAAGAAGAAATACCTAACTAATAACGACAAATCCATCACATACCAAGCAGAAGTAACAAATTAGTAGTAAAAACAGAAAACATCCGGCATATGTGAATGAAAGTGTGATAAACAATAATATGATTTTAACGTGTATCCTATTAAGGATACTGCTTCGTAACCAATAATTTAAGAAATTATATAAAAAAAAAAGAATGTGTTACCTTAAGAACTGTTGCTGTAAAAGGAGTGTCGCTTCCTGTTAATATCCCAATATCCAAATTGCAAAAATATTTTTCTTAATGATCATTGTTAATTTTTAAACAATGAACTTGCTTTAAATTCAACATCTCAGGATCGGATGTAAAAGGCGAGCCAAAAATTACACCGCATCCTAATAATACCGCTCTCTTAATTTGCAGGACGCAAGTTGATTTCGAGGGATAAATGATAGGGAAAGATGCTTCTTATATAAAGCAACACACGGTAATCCATTTATAGGATTGTTTTAACCATAGTAATTTGGGAAACTTTACAGATAGCATTTCATTCAAATGCACCGCCTTTTCACACAAGTTATCAGCATTTTCGATTCCATGTAGAAAGTTCTTAACTCTCACTGGAAGCTGTCTTCTCTTTTTGAAAGAGTATATTTTTATTTTAAAGTATCTTTATTCTAATTTTACAATATACATGAACACACATTTCTTAAAACGTGTAATTAAGAAAATTGAGGAAGTGCCTCGTCGTGGAGTATTTGTGTTTTTCGTGTAGTGTATACCGAGTCGGAACGACAAATCGAGGAGCCGAGTTCGAATTTCAGTTGAATTCCTCTCATTCACTTACGCAGAAATATTATTGGAGAAGGTATTAATCTGTCACTTCCCTCCTGTTTTGGGTTAAATAATAGGACCGATTGTATTCTATGGCCTTGGCTGGCAACCAGTCTGCCACAAAAAGCAATGGCAACCAAATGCGGAATAATCTTCTGTTCAGTCAGCCAAAGGACCTCTTACAGAAGGTAACAAGAGAAAGCTAGAAGAAACAACTGAGCATCAACTTCATAAAAACTGGATGTAAGGTAACCAGGAAAAAAGAAATCAAAACATCAACTACAGGTCCGAGAAACTAAAATAAAACTAGTAAAAGATTTAGATACCACGTAAACCTTCTGACGGAGTTTGAAAGTGCTACAGTGAAACCAAAGGTGCATTAGCATGACTTAGAACATCATTTCAACATCTAACCGCTGTACTGAGAGTGCAAAATATCATTGCAAACAAAGAAAAAAATAGATAGACTGCTATATGATATTCGTCCTTCTATATGGCAACAAATATTTAACGGTCTTTTCAAGAAGGGACTCGAGGCAGAAATAATGTCGTTCTAGAGAAGGATGATGAAAATACGTTGGACTGAGCATGTGAATAACGACAAGGTGTTGGAGAGGATGCAAACGAGAAAAACCTAATTATTCGCACAAAGAAGTGATAACTGTGGTTCCTGGGACACATAATGAGAAAAGAGGGACTGGAGACTCTAATACTCACAGTACGGTTAGTAGGAAAGATAAACAGAGGAAAGCAGCGCAATACATTTTTGACAGAATTGAGAAAATGTATGGTAGAGCCGGGTTTTGGTAAACTACCAAGAGGAAAATTATTAGGAGTGACAAGCAACTCGGGCAATTGGAAGATCATGATCGCCTTGCATCCTGATGGGACACTGCACATGAAGCAAAATAAGATCTAGATTTGTCTAACAACACAAATTGCTTCAAAATCCAAACATTAGATTGAAAGCTAAAATCATGTACTTAATTTTTGACGACAAATCGAGACCTTCATGTTAATGACTTACAAAGCACCAAACATATTCTAAAATGTCTACAGCTTTCAAAACTTAGCTTAATTTTCATCAATTTTTACAGTTTATATGGAGGAGGAATCTAATTGCATTTTGCTTTGCTTTGACGTTTGTGTTGAGTGTAAACCAACTTTCTCTGGTTTGTACATAAATTGGAATTCGTTTGTTTCCGAATCACGAAAAAATAACCTAATTTCCCCCTTGCCAACGGAGCGCTTATGATTTATTTCCCTTACGCATCAAGCCAAGAATCAGATGATTTTTACCGCATCTTAATGGCAAAGATTAGCCTGTAAATGTCACTAAACGTGTTGTGGAATGTAAACATAAACACTTGAAAAATCAGCGATATTTAGACCTAGTATATGTCCTATTTATCGTAAGAAATCGTGGCTGGGCAGGAAAAGTCAAATGCTTTCTGAGTGTTATCTTGCACCATTTTCTCATTCACTAATGTTAGATTACTTGTCCATTGTATTTGATCTGTGTTTCTCTCTTTTGTTAAGCATAGTCTTTTGAGCCTACTAATGAGTTCTCTTGTTTACAAGTGAAAATACTGAGAGACATTGAATACGTGAGACAGAGCAACCAGAGGCCAAACTCGAACAGCACGTGCCTATGTATGTAAGATTCAATAACCAAGGTCTTCCTAGTAAGGTGACACAAACCGTGCTTGATTTATCCGTTGACTGTCACTTAATGGAGAGCTCAGTATGCCGAGGCTTATGCTGACAATTTAGTTCACCATTTTGTTTAATATTCAGTTAGACTAACATTTACGTGTAATGAGGCTTTTTGTAATAAATTACAGAGACCTAGTCTATGCAGAAAAAAAGAAAACATTTTCAGTTCCGTTGTTCTGTGTAGCTAGCTATCAGTTAGCTATTTTTACTTTTTGTGCGTTGTGATGCATGTTTATCGACGCGGAACGACAAATCGGGGTATTCAAGTTGAATTCTTTGTATTCACTAAGGCACAAATATTCTTGGGAAAAGTATTAATCCGTCTCTTCCTTCCAGTTATGGGTTAAATAATAATACAGATTGGGTTCTTTAGGCTTGGCTGGCAAACAGTCTACTGCAGAAAACAAAAGTAAACTACTGCACAATAATCTTTTGCCCAGTAAGTCATGTCTCTTTCGAGACATTATTGCAGAAAACGTGTAACACGTATGGCGTTAACTGACTGAGACTATGTTGAAACATTTTTAATTTTATTCATAAAATTTTCTTTACAAATGAATTATTCGTCACGTTTCAACTTTGCCTCGAATTTTTCAATTTGTTCTCATTGATTAATTATGTATTATTTTCATTTAAATTAATTATGTCATTAGTAATCTCCGACAAGTGTTTGGTTCAAATACCCACTAATGTTTCTTTTTCTTTTTTTCGGTAGAATATTAAAAAAATAATAAAAATGTTATTTTTTTTTATTAAAACAATATCTAGATTCTAAGGTGTCAAGTACCTATTATTATATATATATATATATATATATATATATATATATTATTTCTGTTGGCTGTTTCATCAAATATTCCTGGCCTTTTCACTACTATATCTAAGAGACTATCATCTGCCTTCTAACTGCGTAGTAAGTAAGGAAAAAAGTTCAGGAATATTTGATGAAACAGCGAACGGTAATATATATATATATATATATATATATATATATATATATATATATATGTATATATATATTATTTCCGTTCGCTGTTTCATCAAATATTCCTGAACTTTTTTCCTTACTTACTACGCAGTTAGAAGGCAGATGATAGTCTCTTAGATATAGTAGTGAAAAGGCCAGGAATATTTGATGAAACAGCCAACAGAAATAATATATATATATATATATATATATATATATATATATAATAGGTACTTGACACCTTAGAATCTAGATATTGTTTTAATTCAGTACTATATCTAAGAGACTATCATCTGCCTTCTAACTGCGTCTATTACAATATCTTTCTATGCATGGAAATACGGAAACAGTGCGAGGCTCTACGACTCTGTATTCCTCGGCCGTTAGAAAATAATAGCTTCTTTTGACCTTATGGAAATGTGGATGCACGGCAACTTTTTCTTTTACCGTATATGCACCAAAGATATCGAATAATATTACTGTATCTGAATTTATATTACGTATGCCTTGTTTCCATAGAACCACTTTGAATTGATTTTCAGGAAGCCAATTGTGGAATATGTCTGTGGATCAGTTTAAGCAGACAAAATCTAATTAACACTTGTTTGCTTTATGAAATCTGAACAATGGAAAATCAATTAATAATGACAAACTTTCAAAGCTCGAAAATTATGTCTAACACGTTGTATAACGGCTAATTTCTCAGCGGAATATTGAATGTTTTAAAAAGTGGCGTCATTCTGCTTCCAATATCATACTAATTAGTGTAAGACAACATAGCATTAGTGTTCATAAGTAGATATTGAAATATCGTAACAACTTTCATTTGTCGAACATGACTTAAGAAAAATGTTTTCAAAATCTTCAGATCTCATCATGGATATGGCTTGCTTTTCATAGCAGAGTTTGTCTGGAATAGAGGAGGATGATTTCAGTTATTTTGTAAGTGAATTACACGTCGATTTTTTTCTCATCTGAATGTGGAATTGAGTATTTCTCCGGCTAACTGACGTTTTGATAACGCAATAATTTAGTACTGTTTATCTTACATTTAACCAACTTCTAATCATTCTTCTTGAAATTCTGAAACTTTTGCTCTGATTTAATCGTCGCTGCAAATTTCAAGAAAAATGTGGATTAGTATATCTCATATATGAACCTCAGGAAATTTGAAAATTTTAAAACTGATTGTTAAAAAATCACAATAGCTACGTGTTTAATTCGTTCTAAGACCGATTTCGTAACTTAAAAGCTCGTATCTCAAATCATTTTTCCGCTTTGAAATTAATGGGATTATTTCTGATCCATTTATTGCTAGATAAAAAGAAAACGACATAGCACAACAGAAAGTTTCCCAGAGTGAAATAAATACATGTACCTGATAGGAAAATATATTTGAAACAAAGTGCTCCCTTCATCAAGAAGCGGATGATTGTCTGAAACCCTCTCGGGGCAAATATTGGACGAACTTCAGCTAGTATCTCAAGGCAAAAATCTGTCAAACTCGTGCTTATCTCAAATAATCCCTGTGCCGAAAGCAAAGGCAACCAATTGTGGGATAATCTTCTGCCAAGTCAGTCATGTCTATCCGAGACATGATCGTCCAAAGCGTGTGTCACGTATGGTACTTAACTGATTGATAATTTGATAATTATTAAGTTCTGAAAAAATTGTAGTTAAGGCATATGTATTTGATATATATGCCTGTATATGTGTATAACTATATTGTATTATGTATTTATACGAAAATAGTGGGAAATTTGCTTTCATAATCCCACTATATCACATCCATAGCTTCACCTTCCTTTTTGTGTAAATTACATTTTTTAGTTCTTGCGTATTGAAAAATTGAGGCTATGGTCCCGAGTGTATTTTGGGATATATGCCTGTATATGTGTATTATTATTGTGGATTCAATTGTCCTTTTTTAAATTTTTCTTTGGTACTTTTACGTCTTTAAAAATCTGTGGTTATGGTTTGTTATGTATTTGATATATATGGCGGTACATGTGTATAACTATTTTGTTATATATATTTAATTTATCACAGATGCAACATTATTGTGTGTATAGGTGGAGATTTATTCATATATATGTTAGCATTAATGTTCTGTATATAGGTCAAAATCTGATTTTTAAAAATAGGTACATGTGTGTCGAAAAGCGAGAATGTTTATATATATGCAATTTATATGTATAGGTAGAAGGTTTTGTTATATGTATATGCATGCGTATGTGTGCACGCGTATATATCTGGTCTTATGTGTACATCAGTGAGTGAACCCGTTATTGTATTTGTATATTAAAGAAGGTGCGTACATATGTGAAAATATAGGCATATTTGTATCTATATATGTGTAAGTATATATATTTTTATGTGTATATGTATATGTGTGTATGTGTTTATGCGTATGTATGTTCATATGTATGAATATATGTGTATACGTATTCGTGTACTGATGAGTGGGTGTGTAATGGATTTATGCTCACTTTTTCTGCCTAATGAATTTGTTTTCCCCTCTCTTGGTGACCGTTATAAGATAAAACTTAATAGTTCTATTTTAGGATATGTTACTTGATTTCCATTTCATTAAAAATAATTTTGGGATATTCCCTGAAAAATTTGATACCTAATAAAACATGGTCTGATGAGATGAATTTATTAGATAATGTTTTGAGTTTTTCTTTATATATTAGAAAAAATTAAGGCAGTAACCATGAAATAACGTGTCAGCCTTAATTTTTCTTATATTTGCTCTCTATATATTTATATACATATATATTTAGAGCTCTCTGAGAGAGTTATTCTACCACTGTATATACAGGGTACTCCTTTGGATTCTTCTATATCTATATCGCATGCTGTTATATATATATATATATAACAGAATGCTAAAACACAATACAAAAGCATGCTAAAAATAATATAAAAAGCCACAGCTAGGACCCCCTAGAAATGATACATCTTCATTGTACTAACAACACTCCTGTATACACCACAAACTGTGATCTAATTTTTAAAAGATTTTTTTTAAACTTAAAAATCTAAAAAAATCAATTCCTTAAATTTAAACTTAAAGTTGAATATACAAAATTAGATTAATTATAAAAACTGTTCTTAAATACACACATTAAAATTTACCCATTAACTTAAATACAAAGATGCCTATTACTTATTCACCTATTACTTTAAATACAAACATTAAAATTCTACCCATTACGCACCTATTACCTCCTTACCGATTACCTTAAATTTTAACATTAAAAATTTAATAGAAAAATCGATTTTCTAAAACCAAAATTAAGGTTAAATATACAAAATTAGATTACTTATAAAAACTCAACTTAAATACAAAAATATTCTGTACAAAATAAGCATTACGTCCAATCCACTCCCTGCCCACCTCTCACACCTACCTATTCTGCTCTTCTAAGAAATGCAAAGGATACAGTCTAGTTGCAAGATAATAAAAACTAAACAATCTAACTGCTAATATGTTAAAACTGTCTAAAAAATTCCCAGACACTCATTAGTCTACTATATTCACTACCCACACCACTTTCTTCAAAATTCAAACGGAAAATTCACAAGTCTTATTCACCAAATATAAGACAAGAGTCTTTCTATTCCTGTCCACACTAGAGGAACATTGTAGTTTCAATGTCAAAACAAATGTACGATTTGTAGTGGATATAAATTTTGTACATGTTATAACATATAATTTATAATAAATATTCACAGCTCTATATATTATATATCGTGCACTGTATTAAATTAATGTTTTGTAATTTGTAAAAAAATGTTTTCTTCGTTCCTTATACATTTGGATATGTATATATATATATATATATATATATATATATATATATATTCGCATACTTACTGTCATGTTTTGCTGTAACACAATTCATCAGTACAGTTAGACATTGCTTCCAGCCGTGACTGAAACCCGACTGATTTCACATCATTCGGAGATTTAACTGAAGGCTAGGAAGGAATATTTTAGCAAGTTATATACAAAACGTAAGCAAACACCAGTCGCCAAGATGCTTAATTTGCAGTGGTAATTTTTTCATCTAGCATTTACTCATAGTGCTCTATCAACAGGCGAATGTCTCTCTCTCTCTCTCTCTCTCTCTCTCTCTATATATATATATATATATATATATATATATATATATATATTACTGCTACGAGATCCTGTATCTGTTTCTATGTCTGCATTTAAAATTCATTTCGTTTCTCTGGTCAACGATCAGCTTGTGTAAAAGTTAATATTTATCACCGACGAAGATTTTCGTTTATCAAGGTCAAAAACGTTGCCCAGAGCTAAAATCAAATAACTTAAGTTAACCCCCTCTACGTTTATTCTGTCTTTCTATCGTGTTTTCTCTCTTTCTCTTTCAGATATTCATTCTTTTTTTTTTTCATTTTTCTATCGCATGTCACTGGACAAATGTAAGACATTCACTGTTGTATGAATTTGGTTTTGAAAGTGGCTGTTACCGCAAAATACCGTAAAAATATTTAATTCTTGTTTTCTGATTATAATACACCGTTAAATTTATCAATAAAATCTAACATTGAGTTCACCTTTGAGTCTATCTCTATTCGAATTTACGTACCAAATTTCAAGGATTCTAATAAATATCTCTCTCTCTCTCTCTCTCTCTCTATATATATATATATATATATATATAGATATATAGATATAGATATATATATATATATATATAAAGTATTTACATTATTTACATTATTTGGACTGTTGTCATCGCCTTTATTTTGCTAAAAATATATCAGTAAATTGTTAAACGAATGGGCATAAACAGTTTTGAAGAAATATGTTCAAAACAAATAAATGCTTCAAAATATCTAAAGTACATAGAACTAAGCACAAGTTTAGTTTTTTTACCCACCTTATACATGATCAGAAATTAGTGATGTACTAAGAATATCTTGGAAATGTCACACGATTAAATTTAGTGAGTAACATTTGCAATTCGAACTTACTTTGCAGCCGTAATTGATATAGTGTGATGAGCTTGTTAAACATTACACCACGCCGAATTGCGCCATAGTCTGAACAAAAGGACACACAGAGAAATATTTAAGTATCTATACATACATAGTCAGGTCTTGTATAATATTAAAATATCATCTTAGAACCCATATCTCCACTTGAAAAAGAATGAATGTTAAAATTCAGAGAAAATGAATTTTCATATAAAAGTTATATTCATTGGTGATCCTTACTGTTCTTAATATTGCCAATGCTAGAAAAATATGGAAATCAGAAAATTAGAATCTATAGACGCCAAGCTTTCCAGATATTGATAATATAGAAGAAACATCAAAGAAAACTTATATGAGAATTGAAATCAATTTTTAAAGAAGTAATCTGTGAAGCAATTATAACTGCAAAAAATAAAAATAAACAGCAGAATATTTAAGAATATAGATCAAAACGACAGTGATGATTTATATAGAACAACACTGAGCAATTTTTTGTATATATAATAATGAAGCAATTTCGTCATATATATTTCTTGTCCAACAAATTGAGATTATTTATTTTAACGTAATCATCAATTCTGAAGGCAACTAATTTTCTAGTGTCAAAAATACTCGCTATAAATATACAAAAGATATTGTTAGATTATTTCCATGAAAGATGAAAATTTTATTCCATATATCTTGATAACAAATGTAATTGTATATTAATAATTAAGATTTGCATTTTAGAAAACATGTCTCCCATGATTTTCAACTTAAATTTGATAATCTCCTCGTGATTAATACTTAACATTATTAGTTTAATTGGTTATAATTTGTCTATAATGGTAATGTTATAGACTTTTTCATTTTGTTTTAATTTGAAACACAAGAAACTTTAACATTTCTATTACTGGTCTGAACACTTTTAAAGATTACTACAAGTTTATACCTTAATCATGTCTCTTTTGTGATTTTGTCCTTGTTCTTCATTTAGCAATTTTCTAAAGTTTTTCTAATGTTTAATGATTAATGTTCAAGTATTTCTCTTATTCCTGTTTAGGATGATATTGCCGCTATCTTCTAAAATCTAATTCAGCTCCATGCTGCTAACGTCTCAACCTTTTTCTCTGAAATTTTATTTACTATTTATTCATTTAAGTTTTCTCCCCGACAAGAGTACATAATTTCAATTATCTTCCAGTTTATGCCATCAAATGCCTTTTTACCCCAGACACGCTTACCAATGATATAGGGTCAGGTGTTCAGCAGCGCAACAACTACGTAGGGTAAGGACTGATCATGATACTCGACGATAATGATCAGAAACTTAATAATATCGATAATGCAATTTCTTCTCATCCATGTGCCCATATATTTGTGTTTGGTGACTTTAACGCCCACCACGCCAAGTGGCTGGAAAACTCTCTCACCGATCTTGCAGGTGTCAACAACATGAATATTTCACTCATTCAATCTCTTACGGAAGTGGATGATTTCCCCACGCGTTTCTCCAATAACCCTTATGGACTCACTGCTAAACCTCTGTTTCACTTTCATCCCAGACTCTGGCAATGGCAAACAGCTCTGACCTCTTGGATATGCTGACCATGTGGTGGTTTCCGTTAACATCTCCTTCCACTTCCACTGCACCCAAGAAACTCAGCTCAACAGAATATTCTCGTTCCGCGGCTTCCTGTGTGACGTCCCTTGGAACACTGTTTTTAGCCTTCCCTTTGAAGACTGTGCATCCGCGGTCTCCTCTTTGGTAAAGGCTGGCATCGATGCTTTTATTCCAGCCAGGAAGTTTCAGTTTAAATCCAATTCGTTCCCCTGGTTCTCGCCCGCTGATGCGGCCGTCATTGTTCACCGGATTCACTTCTTCCGGCCTTATAGAAGGTATCCGTCAGACCATAACAGGCGCCTTTTTGCCTCAGCTCGTAATAATTGCAAAAAAATACTTAATGAAGCAAAGATGTTTTTTGCTGTCAAAATGTAGCAGCGCATACCATCCCGTAAGTTCGGCAAGAAAGACTTCTTGCGACTCCGTAAAAGTGTGCTTAACAAAAGTAAAACCTCAATACCCACTCTAATCAATAATTTTGAAGACCTTACATTATCAGCGGACAAGGCTGAATGCTTTGCTCGCAGATTTTCCACCAATTCGAGAATCGATTCATCTGGAGTTTCTACGTCTGACTTTCTACCTAGAGCTGAGCCCCAGCAGAATGACGTCCACATTATGCCCTCGCAGGACTCTAACATAATCTCAAAGCTTGACCTTCATATATCGATCGGAGGGGACGGAATACCAATCATAGCTTTGAATGTGCCCCTGAACTCATCTCTGTCCTCTCTAAGGTCTACAACTTCTGCCTATCTGCTTCCTGCTTTATTACATGTTGGAAGTCTTCTTATGTAGTTTCTAAATTTAAGAATTCTGGAGAACCCTCGGACCCCTCTAATTACCACCCTATCAGGCTCCTATCTTTCTTTGGCAAAGTGTTCGCAGACAGTATCAAACGCCGAGGTGGTTGAACATCTCACAGCCCACAGACACTTCTCAGACAAACAGTATGATTTCCGATTCATCTGGTCTACTACTGATATACTAACGACCCTCACTGAGTATATATACCAGGCTCTCGACAAGAATGGCGAAGCTCGAACCGTTACTCTTGATATTTTCAAATCGTTTGACAGAGTCTGACATGCTGGCCTTCTACGCAAGTTGCGGAGTTATAGTATAACTGGACAATTGTTTGACGTCATCCAGTCGTTCCTCTCTAATCGCACAATGAAGGCAGTATTAAATGGGCTTACATGCCAAAACTACCATACGAACGCGGGAGCCCCTGATGGGTCTATTCCAGGCCTTACTCTTTTTCTGATCCACATGAACGATCTCCCCGACGTAATAAGGTCCCAAGTAGGTATGTATGCTGACGACACCACAGTTTACTCTCACCGTGATCAAAAATCTTCTGAGGTAGACAAAGCGAACGTCGCTGCCGAGCTCGAGAGGCAACTCCAATCCGTGGTGGACTGGGGTAAAAATGGCTCTTAAATTTCAATGCTTCTAAAAAAAAGCTGCTACATATTAACCAACATAGACAATCGCTCCTACCTCGCATTACCATGGGAATGACCTAGTAAACATGACACAATATGGTAAATTTAAGTTCTATTAAATAGCCAATTTAAATGTATTAGATGGCGACATTTAAAAATTATTACATTTCTCTGGTTCAATAATTGGCTAGTTTCTCTAATTTCAGTAATTCTAATTTTTCAACTAAGTTAAATCTATTTTTGAAGCTGTTTGGTATTTGAGATCTATGTATAATCTTCCATTCTGTCTGGGAACACGAAATTTTGTAATTCCCTGAAATGTTTAGAAAGAACGGTTTGATATTTTTGGTGGGGTTTGGAGAAAATTGATTAAGTCTATACCCATTTCTTAACGTGTTTCTAGGAGAAAATTGGTTACGTTTATATTCAGGGTCCAGCGGAAATGCCTATATATATATTTTTCCTATTTCTAAGTTCATTACGAAAAAAGGCTGGTTGGTATTTGACGAATACGGATTTGCATATGACTCTAACTGTTCATTTGTTTTTGACTCGACAGTTACTTGTGCGTTTACCAAATGTTTGCTGATGACCGACAATTTGAAATGAATTGTTTGAACATCATTTGATCAAATGGTAGCTTCCCCAATGTAAATAGGGGTCGCAGGTTCGATTCCCGCCGAATGGCACACATTTTCGTAACAACAATTTATCATAAATAATCAGGAAGGTAGACATAAATATATTATAATGCTTAATTAAAAAAACAACAAAATATCTACTTAAATAAGAGTATCCAGAAAAAATAATGTTCAAACAATTCATTTCAAATTGTCGGTTGTTTATAACCAAGTTTCGTTTATATATATAATGAGTGAGCAATGAACCTTAACAGCAGGTGGTTTTTAGTTATTTTTCTTTAATAGATTTGATTTTGTACTAGGTCATGAGTTAAAAGTGATGAAAAGTTTAGGTTAGAAATAGAATTAAATAATAATGATATACTCAGGTGTATTGCAATAATGAAATTCAAATAAGTATTGAGTGGCTTATTTATTTCAGTATAATTTCTTTTTATTTTTCAGTTATATCGGGGTATATATTATAAATGAACAATTGTAATTACTTAAATTTTATAGACAGATATTTTGAGTTTTTGCATAAAACCGTCAAGTCAACTCTATGAATCAGTAGTACTATATTTTTAAGGAGACTTACATATATATATATATATATATATATATATATATATATATATATATACATAAGAATAGAAATAAAAAGCTGCATATATATATATATATATATATATATATATATATATATATATACTGAAAACTATTGTTTAATGGATACAAGTAATTTCGTAGTTAATCTGTTTTTCTATATTTACTTATTTAGTTTTAAATATATACAGACCTAAAATATCGTTTATGCTAGAGTGTTATAACACTTTAGATCTGATGATTGATATTTTCATTGTATATGAAAATAATCTCGTTCGAATCTTGTCGGAAGAAAGGTGTATTCTAAGCAAGCTTTTATATACTCGTGATTTTTCGAGTGCATATATATATATATATATATATATATATATATATATATATATATGTAATCATCTGGGCACATATATTTGTATGCATTTTGTATGTGTAAATAAAATGGTATATATATATATGCATACCGTTATGTATTTGCACATATACATATATATATATATATATATGCGTGTGTGTGTGTATGTTTGTGTGTTTATATGTATGGAGGTTTATCTATATATGTATATATATGATGCTATAATTAAGTTTGATTTTTAATTAATATAGTTTACATTGCTACACTGATATTTCTATATTTCGAGATTTTAACTCGTCATCAGGCAATGATAGTTTATTTTTGTGAAAAATATTTTCATTTGTACATGAGAAAAAATGGATAGAGAAAGACTGGAAAAATTATACCTGTTCAATTTAAATAATCAGAATGAATATTCACTTTCAATTTTTATAATATACGTTATTTTTTGGGAAATATGATGGCTTCGTTCATTCTTAAAGGGAAGCTTAAACAGTCTATCAAAGCCCCTCCCTAGATTGCATTTCTGCTCATGTATTCATTAGTGTTACAAAATTAGTGTCCTAGTTTGTCTGTATTCCTGCATTTTCTATAACAAAAAGAAAGCATGGAAATACATCATATTTGAAATCTGACATAATTGGTCATTTCAATGTACTGTTCTTATTTCGATTCAGAATGTATTTTATTCTAATCTTTCATAAAATCATAAGTTCCGAAATTTAATATCTATTTAATTATTAAAACAATTTAATATCCAGTTCATCATTTTACAATCTTTTATATAATTATTATTATATAATCATACAATTTCACAGCTCATCAGTACGGTTAGACTCCGATTCCTTTTTAACCCAGGATTGAAACCCGACCGAATTGGCTTCAGTCGGCGATTCTGCTATGGGCGTTCGGTGGAAGAAGGCAGACTTTTTAGCGCATATATTGTCATAATAGCTAGAGTGCTCTAATTCATTTTTACTGAATGAGCGATACATACACGCCTAGGTAACTACGGTTTTTCAACGTTTACCATTCTTCCAGAGTGCTCAATTAGGGTGTGAGAGCGTAAATATATATATATATATATATATATATATATATATATATATATTTACGCTCTCATAGGTATATATATATATATATATATATATATATATATATATATATATATATATACTTATGTTTATATTTAATTATATGTAATTATGTAATATATATGCATATATGTACATGTGTATATGAAGATATCTATATGTACATATATATATATACATATTTGGAAATATATGTAGAAATGTTTCTGTATATATATATATATTTGTATGTATAAATATATATGTATATATGTATATGCATATAAGTATATATATATATATATATATATATATAGTTAAAGATAGATAGATAGATAGATAGATAGATAGATAGATAGATAGATAGATAGATAGATATGAACCATTCTCGTTGAGAACACAAATATCAATGCATCATCTACATGCAAAAATAGATTAAACCTAATGGAGGTCTTTTTGATAAAAAGGGAAAACCAACACACATCAACTACGAAAGCACAACATCATGATCACCGTGTTTTGTACATAACTGCAAATATATTCCGTCTGTCATTTTCATTGAAACCTGCATAAACGAGAGATTGCTGCTCAAATATACACTGAAATTTGGTCTGCAGTTTCTATTTTTGGGAATTCATACTTCATGTTTTTTCTTTTTTTCTTTTTCATCCCTAACGATTAATGTGTCAACCTACATATAACCTACTTTTATTTTTGTATTTATTATTATTTTTATGTTATTATTATTTTTATTTGTATTACTTCACATTAGTACTGGCCAAATTTCAAAATAAAACTTTATTATGATTAGGTAAATGGAACACGGACATAAATTTTATATCTTGCCATATACATAAATAACAAACCTGCGTTTTTTGTATTTAAAATTTCACAGTCAACATCCAACATTGACTGATAACGAGAGAGAATTCTGTTTCTCAATGTACTTTTAATTCATAATTATACGGTTATATATATGCGATGTGTATATGTTTGTGTATATGTGTGTGTGTGTGTGTGTGTGTGTGTGTGTGTGTGTGTGTGTGTGTGTGTGTGTTCTGGTTAGTAAATGATTGCGTTCTTATATTTTTAATGTTGTACATGCGCCTGAATTATTCATTATTATTTTGTCGTCTGCACTTCATAGACGGTTCAGCTGGACAGCATCAGAGAGAAAAAAGATAACAGTGACGAAATTTACTCCATTATATATTTAGAAACGGCACACTAAACTTTTTGTATTTCGGACCGGAATCTCGTATGATAAGATTTCATGGTTTAGCGCGCGGCTTGCATATATATATATATATATATATATATATATATATATATCGTTAGTACAAATGATTCGCAAAGGGCTGGATAAAACTATTGGTGATTACGGAGGTGTTTACGGAGTTTACAATGATGGCTAAATTATACCTGAATTGATATTTTCACAGGACCACATATGCTACACAGTGGCCTATATCATATGCCATGAGGTGACAGTGCTACTCTGCATCAATAATATAACTCAAACCCATTTATTATTACACAGTTTTCCCGCAGAATTTTGAAAAATATTTAGAGATGAACTGACACATCACTCAATAAATGCCGGACTAACGAATAAAACATCATTATTCATCAACATATTTTCTTTCTAATGTGATGAACTGATTCTAATGCTTCTCTAACAATCCGATACAATTTTTGTAGAACTATTTGTCTTTAGCCTCATAATACGCATCGTTTTCCTATATCAACTCTTCATTGCAGCCTAATCTCTTTCCATGGAGCATTCTTCTGAGGTCTCCAAACAGCCAAGAGAAGCTTGTGTTCAGATGTGGAGATTAGGGCGGATGCGGAAGCAATTCGAAGTGCAAATCATGTAGTTTTGTCATCGTTGTAATTGACTTGTGACACTGTGAGTTATCTTAGTGAAAGATCCCTTTTTTTCTCTATTTGTGGGCGTTTTTTCCCATTTATTTCTTCAAACACACCATAAATGCTATATGAAATTTGCTATTGATAGTTCTTCATTTCTCAAGATGATCGAGGAATAAAATACTTCGCCCATTCCATAATACGGGAGCCAAAAAATTCGTTGCTAAGCACGGTTTTTCACATGGTTCTGTGCACTCACCTGACTGACGATTTGAGTCTGGATTGAAGGTTGGATCCGTATTTTATCCATTGCCGCCAAAACCCTTTTTGTTGCGTTAAAACAGTTGCAAACAACGCTACGAATCGGCGACGCATTGTTTTTTCGTCGATTGTGAGTAAACGTGGTACCCACTTTGATCACAGCCTTCTCATTGTCAAATATTCATGCAAAATAGTGAATACACTGCCTTCGTATATGTTCAATTCCTCTGCTATCTCAACCAAATCAATTTGTAGTTGATTTTGGTGTTTTCCCGGACGACTGCTGATTTTGGTCTACCTGAGCGTTCAGCATAATTTCTGTCTGCACGATCGCATATGATGTCAGCATACCACCACTTAACCATTGTTTCCGCGGAATAGCACTTATCATGTCATTGCTTTGCTTGGACATTATTTTTCTAACACAAAGCAGTGTTTTATAAACTCATGAAATTCAATTTTTTCTATTGTTTTAAAAATTTGCAACAGTAGCTTAACTTAAATAACTGTATTTCTAAACTAATAATCCGACTGGGCCCGAATTTTTCTCAGATGCCATTTGAAGGTTAGCATTTAATAAAAATCATATGGATTTTTTATTGGTGGTGCCATCTACATGCCAGGCTCGGGTCTTATTGAGGGATGTGTTAAGCGCTATCATTATGTCATCATTGACCAACTTAAAAAGGAGTTCATATTAGAAGAGAGGTAGGAAATTGCGAAGTCGTTTGAAATTCATGTTTTAAGCGTATGTGTCTTTCGTAAGAAAAAAATTACCATTTAGTATTTCAGAATATATTTGTCTAATTTTGATATGCGTCTTTTATAGAAAAAATACTATTTAGTATTTTAAGATATATTTGTTCAGTTTTCATGTACGGCTTTTATAGGAAAAAAATTACCATTTAATATTTCAGGATATATTTGTCTAATTTTGATATGCGTCTTTTATAGAAAAAAATTACAATTTATAATATATATATATATATATATATATATATATATATATATATGTGTGTGTGTGTGTGTGTGTGTGTGTGTGTGTGTGTATTAAATTAAAAAATTATTTTCGCTTGCTTTTGTAAACTGTCTAGTATATAAATATCATAACCTTCAATGTCAACTTAAAAACTGAAAAAATATGATTTTTGTATGCCTTACCTAATATTCAATATAATTCGGCAGAACACCCAAAATGCTGACTCTGCGTTTACGAAATCAAAATATTTACTGCTAAGTTTTCAATTACTTTACGGATCAAATGTTAATAACATTCTAGTAAGAACGCGCAAATGTCTTTGGCGAGTGGCAGTCTGATGCATAGCTTTCAGCTCGGCTATTATCCTAAAAGCAAATAGGTAAAATATTATTTTTGATGTAAGACATCAAACACGAAAGAATATGTTTATATTTTGCTAGTATACGAATATTTCTGTTCAAAATCCAACTTTTCCATTTTCTTCGTTTTTTTTTTGTTTTTTTTTTTATTTTAATATTTTTGCATCTAACTTTGAGTTTTTGCTGCAGGTGTTTCAATTTTATCTGTTGTAGCGAATTATTTTTTGATTAATATTTTTATAATGATTTCCTTGAATTTTTGTTGTATACACATTTCCAACAGGGTCGCAACAAGTCATCTAGGATCAAATTTATTATTATTATTATTATTATTATTATTATTATTATTATTATTATTTCATTTTTCGTCATATTTAGATTTCTGCTATGGTCGCACTGCCTGCCAAGTGTGCGAGAAGACTTAAGGCAGATTCGTGGTGTTATGTTATGGCTCCATTATTATTATTATTATGTCATTTTTCATCATATTTTGATTTCTGCTTTGGTTTCACTACCAACCAAGTCTGCGGGGAGACCTAAGGCAGGTAGTGGCGTGTTGTTATGGCTCGATTTCATGTTTTTCTATCTTCCCTATCATCCCCAGCATTACAAAGATAAAGTTTTCCTTAGTGTGTGGGCTGTACTTAATAAGACAATTTTTTGTATATCTCTTAAGCTGGGGTTTCCAGGGATTCTTTCAATGTGTTGTTTTGTTCCATTTTTTATCATTCCAAGTGCACCTACTATCACTGGCACAACTCTTGTTTTCAATTTCCACATTTTTTCTATTTCATTTTCCAGGTCTTTATACTTTGACAAGCCATATCAATTAATAGACAAGTTTTCTCCTGGTTTTTAACAATAATGTCTGGCCTGTTTTCTTCAATTTTTCTGTCTTTGTAGATGGTGTAATCCCATAGAATGGTTACATCTTCTATTTCTGTAACCGGTGCTGGGTGATGTTCATACCAGTGTTTGTTTACAGCTTTTCCATAATGTTTGCACATTGCCCAATGTAAATATTGCCCAACTCTATCGTGGCGATTTTTATATTCATTTGGGGCAAGCACAGAACAGCCTGAGATTAGGTGGTCTATTGTTTCTTGGTGTTTATCACAAAACCTGTATTTTGGATCCATATTATTATGCATAATATTTGCCTGAAAGATTCTAGTGAAAAGACTTTGGTCTTGTGCTGCAAGAATAAAGCCTTCAGTTTCAGACTTTAATCCAGATGCACGTAACCATCGACGAGTATTAAATTTGTCAACATTGGATTTATTAGCACGTTCTGGATATTGGCCATGCAGAGGTTTGTCTTGCCAGCGTTGTTTCATCTGTTCAAGAGCTTTATCTTTGGCTTTCATTTTCATATTTTTTGCCGCAATAGTTGGTTCTTGGCTTCTGTTTTGCTTTTCTACAGAATCTACTAACTGTAATTCTTGTTTGTATTTACTGCTTTCTTTTATTATTGAATATTTTTTCTTTCTTTCCTCATGTTGCCTTACTAATTGTATCATCTAATTCTTTGTTGGTTCTATGTATGTTAGTAAGCCAATAGTTGTTGTCTTGTATGACAATTCCAGCTGAATAAGACCTCTTCCACCTTCTTTACGGCGTATGTATAGACGGTCTACATTAGCCTTTGGATGATGCCTCTTATGCTTAGAAAGAAGCTTTCTTGTTTTAGAATCCATTCGCCTGATGTCGTTTAGAATCCAGTTTAAGATGTTGAAACTATATTGGACAACTGGGATTGCAAGGATATTAAAGGCCATAACTCTGTTCTGAGAATTCAATTCAGTTTTTAATATCATTCGTAGCCTTCTATAGTACTTTTTATGCACTACTTCTTTCATTTATTTATTGTGAATGTTTTCACTCTCATTTATTCATTCATTCACTCTCAGGTATTTATAAGCTTCTTCTGTTTTCAATTCTTTTATTGTTACAGCAGGGTCTAAGCTAATTGAGGATGTTTCTTGTATTGATCCACGTAAAACTGTAGCTTTAGTATATTAGTCAAATTAAATTTCATTCCAATGTCTTCGCTAAAGCATTTTACAGTTTGCAGAAGACCTTCCATCTCATTATCATTCTTAGCATATAACTTTAAGTCATCCATGTAAAATAGATGGCTTATTTTCTTTTGGCCTATTTTATAACCACATTCTGTCTTATTAAGTTGACTGGTTAGTGCTATTAATGATATGCAGAATAGTAATGGAGTCAAAGAATTACCTTCCAATATACTTTTTTGATGCTTATTTCATCAGACTTATAGGTTCCATTTATATGATTGAGGCAAAGTGTTGTTTTCCATATAGACATGCCCTGTTTGATGAAATTGATAATGACAGGTGATATCTTGTATTATTATTATTATTATTATTATTATTATTATTATTATTATTAGTAGTAGTAGTAGTAGTAGTAGTAGTAGTAGTATTTACGTAAGTTCCTGTTGTACATGCATTTTCCTCCGGCACCGAACAAGAGACCTAAACTAAGAATTGATTTCTTGATATCCTTCTTTTCATTTTTGTGAACTCAACAAAAAAATCAAAAACGAAAATAATAAAATCACACACATTTTACATAGATAAAAACCATCATTATTATTATTATTATTATTATTATTATTATTATTATTTGCATATCACATTTGTAGGGGTTGTATTTTTAGCCCTTCTGCATATGATTTTTTGTCCTTTCGATGGTAGGACATCAGAAGAGTCTTTTTCTGAAAGTGGCTTCTCTTCAAACCTAGGGAACCGAGTGCACAGCACTTTTTAACTAATTGCTAGGAGAAGACATCTATTCGTGCATTGACAAAAGACACTTTTGTCAAAGTGGACACAACAAAACAAGAACAAATTGAAATCAGCGTTGTCTGTTTTCGATCCTGTTATATTTATTTCGTTATATGAATGCTACTACATCTTATTAAACATGATTTTAATATCTTTATACAACTGTAAACGTGTGAAGAGTTAAATTTCAATAAGTATGTTGATTTCTGTTACATCCATTAAAACTCCTTATTGATTGTGATTGAAGAGAATACAGATGTAAATACAAACATAATCTATGGGTTAAGTGCAGTAAATTTGGTAAACATCATCACTTTTATGACTAATTTTAAAAACGTGTATTGTGAAGAGAGTGAAATGACGAAACCTATGTATGATAAATTCTGTAAAAATGTTCTTCTTTTATGTGTCATGTACCTTTAAGACGTAGGCGATCATGGCCCTCTACCTCTTCCTGTTCGTTGTCACTGTTAATATATATTTTCCTGTCTTGCATTTGTTTATGTCCATCAAGTATGTCACGTAGTTTTAGCCCTGTGTCACTTTTCTATTATCCATCCCGTGGGTATCAGATTTTTCAACCCTCCTCCATCATTGCATGTACCATAATCCTCAGCTGTCTCTTTCTGAGGTTAAATATAAGTTTCATTTTCGTTTCCATTACTTGTTTTCAAATTGTGTAAATACTTATTTGAAAATCAATAAATAGGTATAAAATACGATATGCGTTGGGAAATTAAATTCTGCAATATAACAAATAAATACTTATTTGAAGATCTCATATTTTTATCTTTCTATATACATGTTTGTAGGTTTCAACTGACATAGAGATACCGCCTTCATATCTGTCTGATTTGGGGGCAATTTCATTTGTCTACTTTGCCAGTAATAAGTCTTTATATGCAGGACGTAGACCTAACGAAAATACATTTTCAATATAATATAATAAGCCATATTTCCGAGTAAATAGCGTCTTAGTGACATTATCACCTCTGGTGGTTTCATTTCTTTTTACTTTGTTTAAATTGGGGTGGAATTCATTTCAATTAATTTCGACATAATGTTCAATGAAAAATTTATTGAATAAATTTCGATTTTTACAATTTTTATTTTAATTTCCATGTCACTGTAAAGAAATAAAAGTAATAATATATTTTATCAGTAGCTTGAGGCATATAAATACGTTCAAAACATTTAATTGAAGCTATAAAATTGTGTTCAAAATATTTAGATTTCATCATTAAATAATATATAGAGTTGATTATATCGCTAAACAGAATCAACCACGCAGCCATCACTATATCGTGAGCACTATCAATGTTTTCCTCGATCGTGGCAGTTGCATGACGTCATGATCTAGGATCGTCTTCATCATTCTCCCTTCTTGACGTGTTTCTTCAGGGCGCAGACAATAATGTCCATCCACTTCTCCCTTTCTTTTGTACCTCGTAACAGCTCTTCTCTTTTTATCCCATCCAAACCCTGCTCTACCATCCACCAGCTCAAGTCAGTCAAGTATCCAGACGATGCTTTTCCCTGTCTCTCCTTTGTTTTATCCGTTTCATGAGTATCAAATTCTTCAATATCTTCTCTCTCATTGCATGTCCAAGAGTCTTCAGCTGTTTTCTCCTGATGATTAGTAAGTTTCTTTTTCGTTTTTATCCTCTCAAAAACCACGTCACATATTTGGTTCATGGCATTCTTCTGTAGAACCAGACTTCAGTTGCTTCAAGTTTTTCTTTCATCTTTGAAGTGTTTGTCCAGCATATTAAAGAACGGATATCACATAACAATCCAGTACTCTCCTCTTTGTTTCTGTTTCATAATATTCTAATCAGCTTTGGAATGCATTCTTGTTCTTGACAATGCGCCGTCAGATGTCAGTGTCGTACATTCCATCTTGTGTTAGAATACTTCCTAGTTATTTGAAAATCTGTAACTGATTGATATTAGTATCACCGGTCTGTAGTGAATATTTTAGCCTCCTCTTTTTACTGATGCCAACCTTTGAGATTTCACTCACTTGATCGACTCAGTTGATTAGAAATTTAATTGGGCGTTCAAAGTTTATTGCTTTATTGCCGGAGGTCGATTAAAAATCTCGTAATGAAGCGTGTCCCTTCAAATATAGAAAGATGATATCTGATTCTTTTTAAAAGTATGCCATTGAAGATTACCAACACACATACAATTACCTACAATGATATTATTGAACGTAGCGCGCCTGATGTAAGTTGAAATATGTTGTTAAGCAATAAACAGGGATATCCCGCAATCATCAATGGAAAATCTGACAAACAGAATTTAGATTGAAAATATATCGCTTTTATCGTCCCGGTCGGTGTAAACGGTCCTTTAATTGACGCTTCCAGAGTGCAGTCAGTATGTCTCTGTCGCCCAGAATAAAGACGCTCACAGATTTTATAAACACATTTGGAAAAAATATTATTCTTAACTCAATATTTATATTTCCTCTCCAAAACGAAAAGTAAAAAAGAATATTTGAAAGAAAGAAAAAATACGCACCGAAAACAAATTATACACGTAATTTTCTTTTAAAGAAGATCATTGAGAAAATCAGATTTATTATTTTTTTACGTCTATGAGATAGAGGTTTTAGTCAAACAGAAGAAAGAAACTCCGAATTTAGGTACCTACACTCAACTGACAAAGAAATAACATATTATGATGTTAAAAAGGGTTAAACTTAATAAAAACGTTTTATCATCAAAATGTTTATGCTATTATTACCAGAAAAATCAAATTTTGTTGTTATGATTTAAAAATATCCTTTCTAACACGCTCGAAAATTTAATTAAAATTTCATGTTTTGTTTTCCGTCAGCAATTCACACTATGTTTTCATAAGGCGACTATTAAGAAAATGATTTGGGGGCGTGTAAATCTTTCCCCACCCTCGGCCGCCGGTCGAGTGATTTCTTTTACAAATCTCAAAGCCTGCTGACGTCCATGTATTCAGTTTTCTTGTAGTCTATATGTAATCTTTTTTCTCCACTGTCTTAAACTATTTTCTGTTGGCTGTACTGAAGTTTTTTTGCTGTGTCTCATACCAGCGCTATATCTAATATTGTTCAAATTGCGGCCGCTATCAATGAATTCTGGCAGAACTCCTAGAACTGTCAGAATTGTCTAGCTTTATAGGTTGAATAAGTCTGGTGAGAAGACACATCCTTGTCTTACACTATTTTCTATCTTTGTATTTCTACTAAAATAGTTTCCTGTCAGTATGCAAGTGGTTTGCTGCCAGTAATTGCTACTTGAGTTCCCGAATATATTTAATTAGCAGTATAGCCCGACGTTGCTCAGGTGTAATGGAAGCTTTAAAACTAATACATGTTCCAGGAGCTCAGATACTTTGGACGTTGGCAGGAAAGACTAAAAAGATATAGTTGTTTTCAGTTAAAGCGAAACCGTAGACTGAAAGAAAAATGAATGGATGTAAGTCAAATTTTGATTTCCTGATATCGATATCAAATTTTCTGCATTATTCTAAGATCTGCAGCCTTGAAACTTCTGAATATCGTTTCTTATGACTTTGTCTATGAGTGTATCAAATTTTATTAAAATGAAACCACTGCTTCTATAACCCGATTTTTTTCGATTATCGATTTATTTACCGGGGGTACCTCGACACAAAACCTTACTAAAAAAAACTTGCAGACCCTTACAGCACAACTGTGTAAGTTTTCAAAAAATCGGTTTAGCCGTTTCGAAATCTATAGGTAACGGGCACACACACAGAGACACACACACAGACAAAGTTCCATTTATAAATAAATTTAGATTTGCTGAGTATCTCCTTCAAACCTTCCTGGTGTATTTCGTCGAATGCTTTTACGTAAACACGCCCTTCTTCACTTGTATTACCCTTTCTGATAACATTCTATGCATAAATAACACGTTACATCTTCTAGTATCTTTGACAAAATCACTCTATTTTTGTCTTTTCTCTGCTCTGTTTGTGCTGCAATCTCTATTCATCAGAATGGGGATGATGAGTTTTGTTTTGTAAATCACAAGTCTGCTCGTTCCTTTTCGCCTGGCTTCTTAAGCAGTACTATGAAAGTCGATTTACTTAGGTCTTCTAGTATATTGCCACTGTAGTAGATTTTATTTAATATTTCTGTAATTACCTCTATACCAAAATTTTCTAAGTCTTTCCAGTATCTATTACAATGATGTCTGGTTCTGCTGCTTTCTTTCTACTCAGTTTAGTCAGAGAAACTTCTATTCTGGATTTTAATATTTCCGTGTATTGTAAGTTGCTATTTCTCTCTCTCTCTTTATCTATCTCTGTCTCTCTATCTATCTCGCTTGTCGCGGAAGATATTATATTCTCTTCTTATCATTGAATTATATTCTCTTTATCTAATATGAACCTTCCATGTTTGGATTTTATACATCCTGTAGAGGATCTGATCCTTCGTTCTGTTAGTTCCTTTACTTGTTATTCATGTCTCCTTAATACATTATGTACAATTTCTCTATTTTTTGTTGAATTATTCTTCCTATTCTGTCTATATTCGCTCAATCTTTCCTGGTGTATTTTTCTGTATTTCATTCTACGTCTTGGTATTGTTTATTCTCCATTTTTCATAATGTCTACCTGCATACCCTTCCTAAATTCAGCTTCCCAATTTTAAAGAGCTGATAAAACTCGATTATCTTTATCTAATGTAGCAACCATGTTAGCACCAATGTCTTTGTTAGGTAAACCATTTTTCTGTAGGTAATTGGTAATACTATGATTCTAAATTTGGAAACAATAAAGAAACAAAAAGAATAACTAATAAGATTAGTTTAAATTGATACGGATACGTTTTCACAGCCTATGATGATTTCATTCTCGTCTATACCACGAATCCAATCATATTTACATTGGTATTCGTTGTATTTTATAGTAACGACGACTGTTTCACGGAGAGACTTACAGCTTTTGAGTTCAAAATATTAAAAGTTTTTTGTCATTCGATCAACAAATGTTCTAGTTCGGTATCTGATATACATAAAGTTCTAACTTTATATATCCATCTGTTTCCGTACGTCAACGTGTTTTACGCGATAATTGAATTTAGTCAACTTCTACGGATTAGCGTTGAACTGGTCGATAACTCTTTGGCTGATTACCTGAGGGCTTCGAAATGGTAGACAGCAACTTAACGGAACGGGGCGTTGAGATCTGCACATATAAGGGTTGACAGGGCAGGATATGTCGATATTTTTCTTCTGGGCAAAGGGAAATTACCTTTTAAGCAAATAGACTGGAGTTAAATGCTTTTGAGCTTACTGGTCATCGTTGAAAACTGTGCGACATTTATAAGATGGTAATCATATCTTGAGAATCCCAGCGTAGACTTTAGCATTTTTACCGAGAGTGTCCAGTCAGTTAACTGCCATACGTGAAATATGCTTGGGCGATCATATCTCGAAAGAGACATAACTGACTGTGCAGAGGATTATCCCGCAGTTAATTGCCATTATTTTCTGCGGTAGTATGGTTGCCAGCCAAGGCTATTGAACACAATCCGTCCTGTTATTTAACCCATAACTGGAAGGAAGAGATGGATAAATATCGTTCCCGAGGGTATTTGCGCTTAAGTGAATGCAATGAATTCGACTGGAATTCGAACTCGGCTCCCCGATTTCTCGTTCCGAGGCGATATCCACTGCACCAGAACGCACATAGACAATTTAATAATTTGTAATCATATTTTTTGCTCGTTACATGATCATACATCTAATAAAAAAGTAACATCCAAGAAAGCGATAATTATAGAAACATATTTATTGGAACATCATTTTTTCAAATTAGTAGTACTTTTTCTCTATCTAAGTAGCTGAAGTAAATATTAATTTGCTTTTACAAGTATAGGCTGAAAGTTTCATAAACATGAACGCTTGATGCTAGAACTGTAAAATTTTGCAAACATTACTTTATACCAGTTTTATAATTAAATACATTGTTTCTTTTCTGCTTAATTGTTATATGACTTTATGAAAAAGTTATCAACATGAATTTGCAGGAACATGTGGCATTATTTTATGTAAATCCAGCTGATTCCCTTGAATGTTTCTTAATTTTACAGAATTGATGTGTTCGTCACTTTGAAGCAGCGAAACTCTCCTCTTCACATGCTGCGGAATTTTTCAAGATGACGTTATCTGCATCCAAGGTGATGGCCCCAATTTTCCGTGTGTAAAAGACATTGTATTTATTTACTGACTTCAAAAGTGCCAGACAATTAATGGACAATAGAATGCCATCTTGCTGAGAGACTTAAGAATGGCTCTCAGTACAAAGCTCAAAATATTTCGAAGGCGTTTTTATTTTTTTTAGAACAAGTTTTCATCATATAGATCCTAACTTTCAATGGCACATATACATGGCGGTAGATTTGAACTGCTTGATCACTTATTCTTCTAAATTGTCTATCACCTGTTCTGCTGTGGTATGCCTTGTTGATGGCTTTTTGACTGTATGGACAGACCTTTAAAGAGTCAGATGCTAGTTTGCATGTATAAAGCCAATGTAGTTACTAAATATTTGAAATTAATGTATACAGGATTTCACAGCCATAGTACCATTCCTTCATATTAACCCATCCATGTATATGATATATGTTATATGAATCCTTCTACATCCTCCATTAATTCTCAGAACAGCCGTAGATAAAGTTAAGAACGATTTGCTCTCAAACCTAATACCAACAATTTAAGAATTCTCAATGATTATAAATTTAAAAATGGCGATCAAGAAGTCCAAAGCCACAATCACACAAAACAACCCTTAAACTCTATATCTTTTGTACTAGAACTTTTTAAAACATTTTTGTCATTTTTTAAAATCGACCATCATTCTTTCATCTTTGGCTTTCTAACTTTTCAGTCTAACATAACATATGTGAAGTTTAGAAATTTTATAATGCAATATTATTGCCAAGACTTTCTTCATAATTCTATAATTATACGAAAGAAAATAATTGTAAACTACACGGCTATATGATATTATTATATTTGCCAACAAACTTTACATCTACTATATTTTGATCAGTTTGAATCTTCCCTTTAACAAAAGTATTATGTTAGGCTAACTAAAGTTTTTCTCCGAAGATGGTTGAGCTTAAATTGAGAAATTTACATTTTTAAATATATGGATACTGAACATGAAAAGAACCTTAATAAACCTCTATCTCTATTAGAAGTACTTATAACGGAAAATTCACCTTATTTATTGCTTGAACCTCGTATTATCTACATTAAAATATCTTATTCAGTTTTCCATAATTCTTATATTATAATAGCTCTTTGTTTTGTTTTTTCATCAATATTTGCCTTTGTCTTGTTTCTTTATTATATATAATAGTTTCTTTTGCAGGAGAATGATCGAATAATAATTCAATAGTTTGTTTCCCTGAGTTCAAGTCTAGTAAATTTTATTATTATAATTTTGTGTGTATTCACTTTATACTACGTAATTGCTTGAACTGCTATTATATCCTGCACTATATGTTTTTTTAATCATATCACTCCGAGCAAGGCGGTAACGCCACTGATGTGCAGGGCGCTACGTGAGAGTGAAAAGATTGGAAAAGAGAAAGCCGGAAACCACATCCTAAACAGGGAACAAAGGATGAGCCTCTAAACCTGTTCAATAGACGTGGGTGGAGTGTGAACCGGGCGATAGTTTAGTCTATCTACTCCAATTGAAAAGAAAAAAATGAAAAAGAAAAAAAAAGAAAAAGGTAAGTGAAAAGTTTGGAAAAAAGAAAGCCGGAAACCATATCCTAAACAGGGAACAAGGGATGAGCCTTTACAACTGTACAATAGACGTGGATGGAGTGTGAACCGGGCAATAGTTTAGTCTATCTACTCCAATTGAAAAATAAATAAATAAATAAATAAAAAATAAAAATAAAAATAATAAATATAAAATAAAAAGTAGGGGCGTTGAGTTAACTAAGTTTTAACTTAGTTAAAGTCCTGTAAAAAAATTTTCTTTAAAAAAAATACAAAAAATAACTCACTCGTTCAAATAACTATGAAACTTTTAAAATTAGCCACAACAAAAAATAAAAATAAAATTATATCAAAGCAAAATCATGATGGTGATTTTTCAAGCGTAGCTTACATGTAGCACAAAGTCAAAAGTAAAGGACACCAAGTGAGAATCGAAATCACTGCTCATTTGTATGATTCTAGCAAGACAGGTTTACTAACCATTACATAATGTGCGCAATTTATGTATAAATCTATATGTCGGGCTGCATTATACCTCACAATCGATTAGAATGAATTTCTAGATTAGAGATAAAGTACACATTTCATTTCCTTTAAGACCAGATAACAGTATTTGGTAAAACGCATACATATGTAGAAAAAGTGTGGTTGCCAATGTCAACATAAGTTGTTTCTGTTTTGAAGTATCTAACAAAACCACCGTAAATCAATTGAGAGATAGTCTTGACAATATAATGACGAATTCTATGTAGTCTGAATATTTAACTCTTTGAGTCACAATTCAGTGCGTTTCTTACATATGTTACTGCGAGTGCCTAAGTAAGACTTTTATTAAAACCGATAGAAACGGAGTTACAACAGTGGCAACGAGGACACGAAACTCATACAAGATATAACTGAATATAAGAGGATATTGAAACTCATACATTATTAAGAAGTAGAAAAAGTGCATGTTGATTCGACGCACAGGATACAAGCTACGAAAAAAAATTGAAGGAGGTTATATTTGTTTTGTTTATTTGTCTGAAGAATTTTTTAAACATGTGCAAGAAATATTGGCTTCTGTTGTACAAATTCAACAATGACAACAGTAACAAAAACAGTTTTTTGAAACTATAGAAACAACAAAATTTAATAGAAATAATCTGAAAGTAAAGAAATTTAAGAAAAACTATAAATTCTGGCGAACCATCAAACCTCGGCTATTACCGCCCTATCAGTCTCCTTATGGTTTTCGCTTCACCAGTTCTACTACTGATATCCAAACGACCATAACCCAGTACATATACCAGGCTCTTGACAAGAATGGCAAAGCCCGAACCGTTACGTTGGATATCTCCAAAGCGTTCGACAGTCACGCTGGACTTTTATGCAAACTGCGGAGCTACGCTATAATTGGACATCTGTTTGACCTCCCAAAACTACCATACGAACGCGGGCGTCCCTCAGGGTTCTCTCCTAGGTCCCACGCACTTTCTGGTCTAGATTAACGATCTCCCCGATGCCATTAGATCCCAAGTAGGCATGTACGTTGATGACACCATATTCTACTCTCGCCTCGATCAAAAACCCGGTCTGGGCGACAAAGCAAACCTCGCTACCGAGCTTGAAAAGAATCTCCAATCAGTAGTGGCGTGGGTAGTAAATGGCTAGTAAATTTCAATGCTTCTAAAACAAAGCTGTTATCAACTAACCACCATAGACAATCGCATCTACCTCCCATTAGCATGGAACAGGCTTGCCTCCCAGAGAGTAAAACACTACGCATCCTTGTCCTTACACTCTCAGCGGACCTCAAATGGAACGACTATATCGAATCCATTGCCAAATCCGCCGCTATGAAAGTCGGCTCTCTGTGCAGGGCCCAGAAGTTTTTTCCCGCCTGAATCTATCCTGCACATATATAAATCTACCATCCGCCCATGTATTGAATACTTCTGCCACATTTGGTCGGGTGCCCCTGCTACTATCCTTGGGCTTCTTGACAAAATACAAAGGAGAATCTGTAACGTGGTTGATATTGACTTGGCAGACCAGCTGCAACCACTCTCTCACCGGCGTGATGCGGCTTCCCTGTGACTCTTCTGCAAATAAATTCATGGCTTCTGCTCCGATGAACTCAGATTATTGGTGCCGCCTAGGTATGCATTTAAACGAGATGCTAGATTAGCAACTAGGTCAACCCTTTTACAGTTAAACAGATAATATGTAGCCGTAATTTCTACTCCAGCAGCTTCTTTTCTCACGCTTCCCGCCTGTGGAATTCCCTTCCACATGTCTGCCTTCCCAACCTTTACGATCTCCAGGTGTTTAAATGTAGGGTCAATAGACACCTCCTATCACACTAACTTGCACCTATTCCCCCAACACTGTCCAAATCTACCCAACCCTCATTCTCGATATCCTTACCAGCCTATCACCCTCCTTCTAACATTTCCTATATCTAACCATCCTTTCTCCACTCTATGTAGCCCCCTGCGCAATAGTGGCAGTGAAATGCATTGCTCGGGGTGAAACGCTTATAAAAAACTTGTAAAATTACAGGAAATATCAGACGAATATCAGAGAATCCTAACTCTGATATGTGAGGCCGATGAAATTAGGAAAAATGTATGTGTATAACTACTAGAAAATGTCCCCAAAACAAATAATTCCATTTAAGATGCGGTGGGTCACATCTTGTTGACCGCTCTCCTATTAAGAATACGAAATGCTATACTTGAGGTCATATAGGAAATGTAAAATCAGACATTAAGACTAAATGAAGAAATTTTGAAAGAAAAAATACACAGCATATCAACGAGAAAGAAATGACATAAAACATACAAAATTTGTAAATGTCAAAATTTATAATGTTGATGTGAAAATGCTAACAAATACATTAATCAGTGTATGCACATGAAAAGAAATCGAAAATCTTTATTAAAGAACTTGAACGTCGCGAGTAGTTACTTAGATGTAATAAGTGTATAAAAGCTAAGTCTCAAGTGATAAAAATGCTAGCAACATATTCAGTATTGATTGGATGAAGTTATTTAAGATTTGGGATCTGACCTATAAACAGTTACAGCAAAAACGTAAGTGAAAAATCAGCCATTATTTTAAGATCAAAATATTAAAGGAAGAATTTATAAAAAATATTTACCGGAAGTTCTGTTGAATGAGCTGTAGCTTTTTCAAATTCAAAGCGAAATTTCGAGTGAAAAATAATTCGGAACCAATATTTAAAACGAAACTGACTGTACTATTTGAAGCATTGCAGCAAGTCAACAAAGTATTATTCAGTACCTGGGAAGCGTTCTTAAATATGATAGAAATTGCGACATTGACATCCGAAAATGCATTGGCATAAACAAAGACGCATTTGAAAAGATAACCAGAGTACTGAGTGACAGGAAAATCTCATTGGAAACAAAGAAAAGCGTGCTGGGTTGCTATGTGATAGCTGTCCTTCTTTATGGAAGTGAATGTTGGACGATCTCATCAAGGATGAAGGAGAAGTTCGAGGCATCATAAATGTGGTTTCAGAGAAAGATCCTGAAGATATCATAGACTGAGCGCGTAAGCAACGATGAGGTGTTGGAGAGGATGCAAACGAGATGAAAACTCATACGTACCATCAGGAAGAGACAGATTAGGTTCCTAGGAACCGAAATGAGGAGAAGGCACGGAGAATGTAATACCCACGAGACGGATAGTAGCAAAAAAAATCAAGGGAAAGCATTGAGAGACAAACTTTACAGGCATGAGTAAATGAATGGCAAATCTGGGTTTGGGAGAGAAACCAAGAGGAAAAATATTGAGAGCGACAAGAGACAGAGACAAGTGGAAATCCATGACCACTTGCACCCTGAAAGAACATGGCATTTGAAGAATAAATATTTGAAATATTAAACATTCCAAATTATGCAGTACCAGTAGAGCACCAAAAGAAAAAAATCATAAAATTTTGCTGATTTTACTACGGTGTTAAACACCTCTTAAGAATCCCATAACAACCAACTACTAAGTCCTGATAAAATATATTAGAAGTTAAATTGTGAAAACTTTATTTCGAAGCTGGATCCTTCTGAAACGTATATACTAGTACTGGTTTAAGAAGAATTTTGAGAAAAAAGAATGTTGAAGTCATTGATTTTGATATCGTTGTGTTCTCAAGTGAATGCCAGTAAATAGTGCTAGTTTCCTTTACATAAAAATACATTCCAACGTGATTTCAACACGTAGCTATAGTAGGGCTCTTGTCTGTAAAAATAATTATTCTCTCCCCACAAAAATATATATGGCTTTAAATATTTTCTTAAATCATTTCTTATTCAGAGTTGTTATACATTACATCAACTTCAAATTTCCGGTAAAACACTAATCAGACAAACAAAAATAATAAGTATAGCAACTATTTCGACTATTTTACTATTAGTGAATTTGAAAATAAATATTTTCAAAAATTCTTAAACATATAAAATCATCAGTGAACATACTAGATTTAAATTTCAGAAAAATAAACATATTGCATCATAATTAAACTTGACGTCGACCAAATATGAATACACACTAACAATTACGTTTCAATTGATAAAAGTCGTTAGGCGCTAACGATATTTGGATATTTATAAATTATTACTTTACCTACCATAAACGTGAAACGTTGAATTCGCTTTGTAAATCCATATTAAAATGTTGACTGAATTTTTATTTTCCAGAAATTACGATATAGTCATTGTGTTAATTTGAGTATCGAAATTTTAAGAATTCAGTATTATTCAGATTTTCCGGTCATTTATACTGACAACTGAAATGATTAACTTATATTACACATGGATCACAAGAATTTTAAGGACTTAGGACTTACGAATCTCGTAAGGTTTATTAGTTAATGAGTAAATTTCGTCATTTTTAATATCGATTTTTAGGAGAGAAGAAATGATTAATTATTTACGGGATATTATTTCCTAATACTTTAGTAAACGATAAGTGTGTTCGTTTAATTTTTCAAAGCTTGGATAACGTTTGAGATAATGTCGCTGATTGGTTAATAAAAACTAATGTGGAAATTTCAATTTGAAACTCGTGTGAGCCAATTTTTTACAAAATTTAGTTGGTTATCAGTTTGCACATAATTGAGATTTTAGTGCTATTTCTGAAATCTATTGATTTTTTTTCTATGATTTTTACGGTTTTTTCATGTTCAACACTAACTTCATTTGATTAAAGAAGGATAAATCCCCACAAGTGACTCTAAAATCTAAGCTCAAAGAAAAAGGATAATAGTGTGAGATCATAGCTAAAAATTATAAAAAAAAAATCGTTTGAGATCATAGAAAAAGAATAATAAATATAAGTGATAATAGAAAAAGGATAATGTGGTGAGATCATCTAGATGTTATTCATGTAGAGTTTATTTTAACGCAATAAAACATTAATTAAACAATTTTACTTTCAATAGCTGCAATATCCACAAAGTTTTGGTTGTAAACAGCTTTGCGCTCGTCATTAATGACAACGCAGGATGCAGCAAAATAATACAATAACGTCTTTTGAACTCGACTGGTTTGATCTAGCAAACTCGCTATAATTTGCAAACCTTTGATCAATTAATTGTTACGTTTTTCAAGCTAAAGTTTTTGTTTGTTTATCACGAAAACTTTCCCAGTTAACCCTGCGGTATTTTATTTTAGCGCAGCCAGACAAATATCAAATCATTGCAAATAATGATGAACACATAATTGAATAAAATATAATTCTGCTTTATTTTTTAGCAATAAATTTGATCAACCAAATAGGTGATTTATGACTCGAACTAATGATTAAAAACCTAGGAAAATATGAATTCTTATAAATTAAAATAAACTTTGTTCAGTAACTAAATGTGCGGAAAATTTAAATAATGGTAAAAACTTGATTTAATGTATTTATGCGAGATAAGTGAACCCTTTGACAACAAACATCCCTATTGTTTGTGGAGGACAGAGTTAGTGAATATACAAAACTAGAAAAAACGTATGACGAAGAGGCAATCTATCACTGGATTTCATTGGTGAGAAGTTCCTAAGAAGACAAGAAGATCTGACAGGATTTATTTCCAATGCTCTAATCTCAACAATGATATACATAGATAGATCAATATGGGTGGGGGAACTGCAAGATATCTGAGTAATCGAAAACTAAAAGGAATGAGAAAGAGTATATGAAAGAAGATCGAATTTATATTAGAAAGTAAAATGCAGTGGTCTTGTATATGATAATAAACTGCATCCAACACCAAGGCCTCTGATTTGCATGTTGTGAGGAACATGAAACAAGCTCTTAATTGTTGTGGTTCCCAGGTCTGCCTTGATCCAGGTTAGTAGCCCCTGTTAGGGTCTCAGCTATGGGCAAAGGTTTAGCCCCATACAGGGGTCAAAACACTTTTAATAGAAAAAATTCAAGGGACACATTATTAAAGGAGAGTATATTGACAGGAATACATTTTTGAGGCACAATAAAATATTCCCATTAATAAACCTTTGAAGATACTAAATATTACCAGTCATACATCTTTGGAAAAAAATACCTACCAACAATCCATCTGACTCTCAACAGAAAGTGCTTTCAAAATACTTGAAAGAAAGCTCATTTAAAAAGATATTTCTTAGAAAGTATGTATATTCTATTTATACAAATATTTTGAAAAATTATTTTTCGGCATTAAATAATCCATTGTTGCTGATAAGCATTAAAACAACCCAAATCCCTTCATTGCTGAAATAGCACATTATGATATAATTTATATCATATCTGGCACACATGAGCAAATGATATTTAAACCATCTCTCATCAATATATTTCATATCAGAATGTCCATAGTATTAATGTCAATTTGTGATGGATGACAAATATCTTGACCTAGAAAGAGGCAAAATAACACGAAAATATATCTTTAAACAGTTCTGAGTCAAATTGGTTACGCATGATAGAGTTCTGGTTTGATTGAAAACAATGACTTTCGAAGGTGTCTGACAAGTAAGGCAATACATCTCTCTCCGACGTTTAACGCTAAATTCTGCTGTTCACTTACACGCTTCCTTCGAGAAATGAGAAAGACAATTTCGAAACATCATGACAGCAGAAAAATCCGTAATAGTATCAAAGTTCTATCGCGTTAGAATTGTTCGAAAAAAAGTCTCTAATATTTCGCGGTGAAATGAGGTAAAGCTTATTATTTTGTAAAATGACCACACCCACTCCCAAAGAGGCAAATATTATGTCTGATCAAACGCAGATTTAGGCTACGTCATGTTACATGTTGCCCAGTATTTTTCCTCCTGTTGTTTGGATGGGAGGCTCTTAACAACAGCTGTAAAACTTTGATTGAATTTATAAACATGTTTTCCTTAAATTTTTTGTTCCTTTTGAGTGAAATCAATAAAACCAACCTAGAACATATAGAATTCAGAACTATATCTATTTTATAAAGGAAAACATTCAGAGCGTGTTGTTCCCAATTTATCCAATCTGGATTATAGATCAAGCCAAACTCAAAGTTACTATAAACTCATAAATGAGTAATTACTAAAATACGTTGTATACAAAGACACACTTAATATATATATATATATATATATATATGTAATGTAATATATATAATGTGCCTCATGATAATGTGCCACATTATATATATATATATATATATATATATATATATAATGTGCCTCATTATATATATATATAAAATGAGGCAAATTTAAAAACCAAACTCTTTGCAACAGCATTCTTATCTGTTACTAAAAAGAATGAACGGAATATAATATCGTCTATATGAAAATAGAAAAGATATACAAAATGCACACCAGTCTTTATAATATATTGGAAACTGATAGACTCACCACTACTCCTGTGAATTTTCACGATAGATGCAATCTATGTTTAAAGGAAAAAATACAAATATTAAAATACTCTAACAAGCAACTACTCTTGCATTTAAGAAAGAATTCATTAGCAAATGCCGCCAAAAAGCGAAATTTGTGAATTTATTAATTAATTAATTAATTTAATTTTTAAGTAGGAAATTTGAACCCCACTTCCAATGACTGATCCCAGCCTTATAGATTCCTTCTTCTTCCTTTTTCCTATCTTAATATCTATCATTTAACAAGTAAGAATCCTTTTACAATTTTTAGCCCTCATTTTTTCGTGCACCTTCATATATATTTTAGGTTTTTGTGAATATTCTTATTTAAATTTTACTCAATTAACTTCCCAGAGATTTGTTATAAATGTATATGAAACTATATTGTTTTATTTTTTATTATATTTCATTTTATAATGTTTCATATATTATTTTTACTTTTATACATATATATATATTTTAATATATTTTAATACATTTTAATATATATTTTATATTTTTTATAATATTAATATTATTTTTTATATTTCTTATTTATTTTTAATACTAAATTCAATTTACCTTTACACAATAAAATTAGTTTTGATTAACGTTTACCTAGGCTCTTACAATAATTATAATAAAATGCAAGAAATTTTCGTTCCTTTTGTACTTAGTAATTAATTCTTAACGTCTTCAAATATAATTAAAATCGATTTTAACTCGTAAAATGCAAATATCCTTTAGCTTTTTAAGTAATCTATGTTCATTAATGTGTATATGTGTGTATGTGCGTATATATATATATATATGTGTGTGTGTGTGTGTGTGTATATGTAGGTGTGTGTGTGTGTGTGTAGGCTTTTGTGGTAGTGTGTTTGTTGTTGTTTATATATATATATATATATATATATATATATGCAAGCGTATGTGTGTGTGTGTACAATTGTTGAATTGATATACTCCTTAAATTAATTTTTAAATTTTAATTTTTAATTTATTTAATTTTTTAATTTTTATGTTTTATTAATTTTTTATTAATTTTTATTATATCTCTAATATATAATTATTCAACACAGCAAACGGACTTTTTCTAGAACTTTTGGTCTGAATAGATGAATATTTAGATATTCACGACTTTTTTTATTATTTCTCCTTAATTTAATGTATGTCATTTTGTATTGGGATGTGTGCTTTTTCTTTTTTTTTTTTGTTTTTTATAAAATATACCTTTTTCAAAATATATCTTTCATAAAAAAGTATAGGGGTTGGTAGGTGTTGTTTTGTTTTGGGGTTGGTTTCTCCTTAATTTAATATATGTTTTTTGTATTGGGGTGTGTGCTTTTTGCTGTTTTTTTTATTTTTTTGTTTTTTGTAAAAAATATTCTTTACAAAATATATCTTTCAGAAAAAATATTATAAAACCAACCCCAAAACAAAACAGCAGCTACGAACCCCTAAACAAAACAAGCTAGGCGCCAGCACCATCAGCCCTTTCAAAATTAATAGATTAACCTATCTTGAACTCTGCTAAAAACAAACACTTGACCCTAAGACCAGTAAAAAGGTCAACGGAATTCAAAATACAGACCAACCTCTCTAACACCCAAAAATAACAAATCCAACACAAATAAACGGTCTTTTCAACTAGATAATTCTCATTTCTAAAAATTATCACCTGAGTATGAAGCCAAAACATAATGGGCTGGCTTCGAGACATGAGAAAGTTTTTGTGTAGTGGTACTATGAATTTAAAAACATTGTAACACCCATTACAGTAAAACGCTCTACATTTGTATCGAGCACTCTTTATAAAAGTAAATGCATGAACAAAAAGGTAAATAAACCTACGAGTTCAACAACTTAGTTACAATATATATATATATATATATATATATATATATATATATATATATATATATATATATATATATGTATTTAAGACTGAATTCGTTTGATTATATGGGCATTTTAATTAGGCTAGGAATAAAAAAGTCACATTCCAGAGCATGACAAATGCATATACTAAAAATTTCTAGGCAAGCAAATTCACATGCAAAAATCAAAATATGTATACAACGTAAGAAAATCCTAAAACATTATATGCACAATAATTTCACGTACATTCATTTAGTTACAGACAACTAAAACACAAAAATAGACACAAGAACACGCACACAGAACCATACACGTAAATAAACACTAACATATATATATATATATATATATATATATATATATATATATATATATATAACATACGGAGACATGCATAGATATACACACAGATACACATACATACACTCATTATGATTTATATATATTAATTCACACATGTACATATACATGAAAAACAATGTATCAATATGCCTCTTAGTAAATAAACCCATATCCACACACATATACATGCATAGATAAACCCTACATACGTAGATAAAATATTTAACCCAAGTATATATATTTATATATACACACAAGTAAAATAAACAGAAAAAAAACTATATGACTTTGAATCATGTGTGTGGGTGTGAACTCTGGTTTGAAGGATTTACTTATTTTCCCTCGTTGAAACTCGCTAAAGTAAGTTATTATCTATGTATTCATTTGTTTTTTTTTAATTATAATTTTTTGCTAAATTCTCTAGTCATTTGAATGAATGTTTTTGCAAAGAAATTTCTTTGGACTTTAACTCAGTTAAAACTTAGTTAACTTACCACTTTAATAGTACCTACTATCACCCGTTTTCACCCACCACCCTATTCTTTTGAACAGGATAGAGGTGATCACCTTGTTTCCTGTTTAGAAAGGGGTTCCCGGTCTTTCTGCCTCCTCTTTCGGTTTTCGTGATTAGTTCAGTTGGAAACTCGTTGCAGTTATTGACTACGGTGCAATCTCTCTCCATTCTGACGGTACCGGGTTGGCAGTTTCCTGGTTGCTGCTTCCGACTGGTAGTTAGGATCCCGGACGCTTGCGTAGCGTTTTGAGAGGCTGCTCCGATCAACAGTTGAATAATATCGGGGTTCCTGTAGTGCCATATCGTGCATGGACGGGCGTCACTTCACGAACCTCCGGTAGGCAACTTCGAGGCCACATTATGTTGCAGGCTGCGCCAGTCTCCATTCCTCACATGCTGCAAATAGTGACCGAGTGATTCTTCTCTAGACCTCTCTCTTCAACCAAAACACCATGAAAAAAAAACAAACAAATACCAAACTCAAAGCAGCTACTCAGAAAAATGCCCAAACCTCTCTGTGTCACGTTCACTAACATTCGCGGTATCCGCACTAAACTTTCTAGCGTAGAATCATTCCTCCAGACTAACTCACCTGATATCTTACGCCGTGTGAAACTAATCTTGAGCCGTCTATCCCCTCCTCTGAGTTCTATGTTGCTGGTTACTTTCCCCTCTTCAGGAAGGACTCCAACGTCGATATGCATGGGCTTGGTGTATATGTCAGTGAACACCTCCCCCTAGCTAGAGTAACATCTCTTGAATCCCTGGACCAGTCTTTCATGTGCTTCCGTCACTCACTTCTAAGCTCCGTTAGCTATCTCTTCTTCCTTTACCGCTCCCACTCCTCCTCTAACTCTTCAATACTTGACAGCATCTCTGACAATATCGACAAGGCCATTTCTTCTCACCCATCTGCCCACACTAAATGGCTCGAAAACACTGTAACCGACACTGCTAGTGTCCACACCTTTAACTTTTCAATCTCCCAATCCCTTAGGCAAGTGGTGGACTTCCCCACGCGTTTCTCCAATAGTCCTAACGGAAGGGACTCGCTACTAGACCTCTGCTTCACTTCCACCCCAAATTCTTGCACCACCAGACAGCTGTGCCCTCTCGGAAATTCTGACCACGCCGTAGTTTCTGTCAACATCTCGTTCCACTCCACCCCTACGCAAGAAACCCAGACAAACAGAATAACCTACTGCTATCAAAGAGCAGAGTGGGATTCCATCCGTGACTTCCTCTGCGACGTCCCTTGGACCAAAGTTTTTAGTCGTCCCGTCGAAGACTGTGCATCAGAGGTCTCCTCCTTGGTTAAGGCTGGCATCGATGCTTTCATCACTGCCAGGAAATTTCAGCTTAAATCCCATTCGTCTCCCTGTTTCTTGTCCGCTTGCTCGGCCGCAATTGCCCACCGGAATCACTTCTTTCGGCTTTATCGTAGCCACGCGTAGGACCAAAACAGGCGCCTTTTCGCCTCAGCTCGTAATAAGTGTAAAAAGATACTTAACGAAGCTAAGATGCTGTTTGCTGCCAGAATGAAGCAGCGCATAGCCTCCTCTAAGTTTGGAGCCAAAGACTTCTGGCGTCTCTGTAAAAGCGTGCTCAACAAGGGCAAGTCCTCAATATCCCACTAATCAACGTGTTTGAGGTCCTCAGCGGACAAGGCTGAATGCTTTGCCGGTAGTTTCTCGACCAATTCGTGTCTGGATTCGTTTGGAGTCCAGACACCCGATTTCCCATCTAAAACTGAGGCCCAATTGAATGACGTCCATAGTAACCCCTCGCTCATTTCTAGCATAATATCAAAACTTGACCCTCACAAAGCGTGTGGTGGGGACGGAATCCCAATCATAGTCTTGAAGAAATGTGCCCCTGAACTCTCCTCTGTCCTTTCTAAGCTCTACAACCTCTGCCTATCTTCCTCCTGCTTTCCTGCTTGTTGGAAGTCTTCTTCTCTGGTTCCAATATTAAAGAACACTGGTGAACCCTCGGACCCCGCAAATTACTGGCCTATCAGCATTCTTCCGATCTTCGGCACAGTGTTCGAAGCCATTATCAATGCCGAATGCTGTCGTCGTGGATATCTCTAAAGCATTCGACAGAGTATGGCATGCCGGCCTTCTACGGAAACTGCGAAGCTACGTCATCACTGAACTTTTGTTGAACTTAATCTAGTCATTCCTCTCCAACCGCACACTGAAGTTGGTTTTAAACTGACATGCCTCCCAGAACTACCCTACAAATGCAGGTGTCTCCCCAAGGCTCTATCATAGGTCCTACGCTCTTTCTAATCTACATCAATGATCTCCCGATGTCATAGGATCACAAGTAGGCATGTACGCTGATGATACCACAGTATAGGCTCGCCTCGATCAAAACTCTGGTGTTGATAAGGCGAATCTCGCGGCTGAGCTTGAAAAGGACCTCCAATCCGTGGAGGATTGGGGTAGGAAATGGCTCGTAAAATTCAATTCTACCTTAACGAAGTTAGCTGTCAATTAACCACCTCAGACGACCGCACCTCCCTCCCATTAGCATGGAACAGGCATGCCTCCCAGAGAGTAAAACACTACGCCTGCTTGGCCTGACACTCTCAGCAGACCTCAAGTGGAATGACTACGTCGAATCCATTGCTAAATCCGCTGCTATGAATGTTGGCTCTCTGTGCAGGGCCCGTAAATTCTTTCCGCTTGAATCTATCATGCACTTATTCAAATCTACCATCCGCCCGTGTTTTGAATACTGTTGCCACATTTGGTCGGTTGCCCCTACTATTCTCCTCGGGGTTCTTGACAAAATCCCTTTCATTTTCACAGTTGACTAATGTCGAAAATCCACACCATGGCTTTCCTAATGGGCATATTTCAAAACGTTTTTGTAAATGGATGTATCTCTCAAGGTTCTATCGTAGGTTTTAAGCATATCCTGATATATATCAATGCTATTCCTGATTTTGTCATTTCCTAAGTTTAAATCTATGTAAATGACGCCATCATCAATTCCCATCTGCATAAAAATTCTTCCTAGGCTGACAAAGTAGATCTAGCCTCTGAAAAGATCTCCAATCTTAATGCTTCCAAAACGAAGAAAAGGGCCTTCAATTTTAATGATTCTAAAACGAAGCTGCTCTTCTTTAACCACAACAGGAAAGCTTTCCATCCTGCCATTAATACGGATTACACTAGTCTCCCCGAAAGCCATACAGTCCGCCTCCTCCACCTCGCTCAAACCGTTCTCAATTAGAATTAATACATTGAATCAATAGCTACATCTGCACTAAGAAACCTTGATTGCTCGGCCGAGCCAAGAAGTTATTTTTGTAAGAATTAATCTTGCACATTTATAGATATACTCTTCTTCGGTGCATGGAATACTGGTAACCTGTCTGGTCAGGTGATCTTGCTGCAATATAATTCCACCTGATCTAGCTACTCATCTTCAGCAACATTCTAACCAACAGAATAAAGCTCCCCTTTGTCTTTTCTGAAAGTATTTTTACGGCTTTTGTTCTGATGAGCTTTATTCCATTGTCCGCCCACATAAACATCGTCCCTCAACGAGATGGTCAACTAGGACCCTCTCTTTTACCGTCATAATAGGCAAATATATCCGCTAACTTTACTCTAGCATGTTTCTTACTTGCACTTCCCAGCTGTGGAACTGCATTCCACACATTTGCTTCGATGATAGCTACAAGCGCCAAAGGTTTAATTGCAACGTAAACGGCCAACCTTCATCTCTATGACTCCCACCTCTCTCTCTTACGCATTTCTTTTGTTATTATTCTCTGTCATTACTTCTCTGAATTTGAACGAGGACATAATGTTTGATTGATCTTTCAACGATCTGATGAACATTCATGAAGGTTCTCAGGTCGAAAAGCTTTCATAAGTCAATTACATGCGCGCATCTGTAGGCATAAAATATTGTGCATCACAATCCTCCATTGACTTGATCCTAGCTCTGGCTGAGACTACTCTCAACTCCTTAATATCCTCTTCTGACTTCTCTATCTCTGGCTACCTTCCCTTCTAAAGAAAGGACTCCAATGTCCATATGCTTGGGTTTGGTGTTTACGTCAGTGACGGACTTCACCTAGCCAGGATGCTTTCTCTTGAATCCCCACATTGCTCTTATATGTGTTTCCGTCTCTCCCTTCTAAGCTCAGTTAGCTACCTCTAGTTTCTCTAACGCTGCCCATCATCACCCGACTGTTCCGTTCTTGACAGGATCTCCAACAATATCGACAAGGCCATTTCCTTCCACCCGTTTGCCCATATATTTGTGTTAGACGACTTTAACACCCATCATGTTGCGTGGCTGCATAACTCCGTCACAGATCTTGCTGGTGTATACACCATGGACTTTTCTATCACTCAAACTCTTATGCAGGTGGTGGAGTTCCCCACCCGTTTCTGTAATAATTCTAACGGACACGATTCAATACTCGATCTGTGCTTTACCTCCACCCCTGACTCTTGCAATTTCGAACAACTCTGCCCTCTTGGAAACTATGACCATGCATTAGTTTCCGTCAATATCTCTTTCCACCTCTACCTCCACCCCACCCAAGAACCTCAGACCACAGAATATCCTACTGCTACCAAAGAGCCGACTGGGACTCGTTCCGCGATTTCCTGAGTGACGTCCCTTGGTATAAAGTATTTAGCCTTCCTGTTGAAGACTGCACTGCTGGGGTCTTCTCTTGGGTTAAGGCTGGCATCGAATATTTTATTCCTGCAAGAAAGTTGAGACTTAAGTCCCATGTATCCCTCTGCTTCTCCTCTACCATCGCCCACCGAAATCACTTTTTTCGGGTTTACCGGAGTCACGCGTCAGATCATAACAGCTCTCAATGAATGCAAGAAGGTACTTAATTGAGCTAAGCTGATGTTTGCAGCCAGAATGATGCAGCGCATAACATCACGTAAGTTCGGCTCCAAAGACTACTGGAGGCTCTGAAAAAGCCTGCTGAACAACAGCAAGTCACCAATCCCCCCTCTAATCAAAGAATTTGTGGTCCTAATCTCTTCAACAGACAAGGCTAAGTGCTTTGCTCGAAGATTCTCTACGAACTCGACACTGGAGTCGACTGGAGTATCCTTCCCCGACTTCCCTCTCCGAACCCGGGCCCAACTGTCTGACAAAAATTACTCCCTCGGTGGTCTCCAAATATTTTCTAAGCTTGACCACCATAAGGCGAACGGTGGCGACGGAATACATATCATTGTCCTAAAGAAATGTGCTCCTGAACTCTCTCTGTTCTCTCTAAACTCTATAATTTCCGCCTTTCAGCTTCCTGTTTTCTTGCCTGTTGGAAATCCTCCTCCGTGGTTCCTATATATAAAAATATTGGAGAACACTCTGACTCTGCTACTTATCGCCCTATCAGCCTCCAACCGATCTTTGGCAAAGTGTTCGAAGCCGTCATCAACGCCGAGGTGGTACAACATCTCACTGCCCGTAGACTCTTCTCTGACAAACAATATGGCTTCCGCTTCACGAGGTCCACTGCTGATATGCTCACGACAATCACTGAGTATATACACCAGGCCCTCGACAAAAACGATGAAGCCCGAACTGTGTCCCTTGTCATCTCCAAAGCCTTTGACAGAGTCTGGCATGCTGGCCTTCTATGCAAGCTGCAGCGCTATGATATATCTGGACAGTTGTTTGACCTAATCCAGTTCTTCCATTCAAACCGTACAATGAGGGTGGTATTGAACGGACAAGCCTCCGAATACTATTACATAAATGCGGGTGTCCCTCAAGGCTCAATTCTAGGTCCTACGCTTTTCCTTATCTATATTAACGATCCTTCTAACGTAAAAGATCCCAAGTGGGCATATATGCTGACGACACTACGTTTTACTCTCGACTCGATCAAAAATCTACCTTGGCTGAAAAAGCAAACCTAACTGCCGAGCTTGAAAAGGACCTCCAATCCGTGGTGGACTGGGTCAAGTTATGGCTCGTAAATTTTAATGCTTCCAAAACTAAGCTGCTATCTAATAGCCTTCACAGAAAATCGTACCTACCACCCCTTAACATGGATCAGGCCTCCCTCCCTGAAAGCGACACACTGCGCCTCCTTGGGTTAACTCTCACACCAGACCTCAATTGGAATAACTATATAGAATCCATAGCTAAATCCACTGCGAAGAAAGTCGGCTCTCTGTGCAGAGCCAGGAAGTTTTTCCCGTCCCAAACAATCCTGCACATATACATAGCCTACCATCCGTCCGGGCATTGAGTATTGCTGTCATACCTGCACCAGTGTTCTGCTATCCACTTAGGTGTCCTCGACCGAATCCTACGGAGCATCTGTAATGTGATCGATCCCGACTTGGTAGCTATGATACAGTCGTTTTCTCACCGCCGCAGTGTGGCTTCTCTGTGTCTCTTCTACAAATACTTTCACGGCTTCTTCTCCGATGAACTAAACACACTGGTACCACAGATAGACGAATTTTCTCAAGCCACAAGATTAGCAACTAGATCCCACCCTTTTACTGTTTACTGTGAAACCCATAAATTGTAAAAGCAAATTCTACTCTAGCAACTTCTTTTCTGGCACATCCCGCCTGTGGAATTCTCTTCCGCATACTTGCTTTCCTGACTGTTACAATCGCCAAGAATTTAAATGTGAAGTCAATAATCATCTCCTGTTTCACTAACTTACGTCCACTCTCTCATGCTTTTCTACATCAACCCCACTTTCATCAGTAATCACTTCTTTCTCCTACTCTCTTCCTGATACACCCTGCAACCTCTCACTCCTCAACATTCTTCCTATGTAACCCCCTGCACAACAGTGGCAGTAAAATACCTTGCTTGGGGCGACACGATTATAAAAAATAATTAAAAAACAAAACGCATTCGAAAGTAAAATGTTTCTTCTTGACTCTCATATCATTCATTGTGTCTATTCTGCATATACATATACATCTGAGAAAATTTGCATATATATATATATATATATATATATATATATATATATATATATATATATATATCTGTTACGGAAATTAACGAAATTTAACGAAACTTGGTTATAAGCAACCGACAATTTGTAATGAATTATTTTTGAACATTATTTTTACCGATGTTCAAAAATAATTCATTACAAATTGTCGGTTGCTTATAACCAAGTTTCGTTAAATTTCGTTAATTTCCGTAACATGTTTACATTACGATACATGACAGAGCAGATATGGTTTGTTTACGATAGATCGAAAATTGTGTTATATAAGCATGATAAAACCTCGTCTGATCAAGAGGCTATCCATGGTCGAGTAGTCAAGACGGTACCAGATCAAATGCTATGCTTCCCCTATGTAATAGGGGTCGCAGGTTCGAATCCTGCTGGGTAGCACACATTTTCGTCATAAAAATTTGTCGTGAAATAATCAGGCCGGTAGATATAAATATAAAATACTGTTTAATTAAAAACAGAATATCTACTTAAATACGAGTATCGGTAAAAATAATGTTAATATATATATATATATATATATATATATATAGAGTATGTCATTCATACTTTGTTATGCATTGTGTCTGAATCGAAATCGAATGTGATATCTACCAGGAAACTTAACCTAAGTAGAGTTAAAATATCAATAATATTCTATGCTCCCTCAAAGCATTGCCATTATAAACTTTCTACTGGTTGTCAGATCAGAGACATAAACGACCAGGATGGTCCGAGAATTGACGTAAGACCTGGACTGAAAGTGTAGAATCACGCCTTGATTTATATCAGTGTCTTAAGGAATACGAACACAGAAATGGACCCGTGTCGGCCTAATATATGCACATACATAAAACAACAAGTTATCAAGGAATTATATGAGTGACTGACAAAGAATGGGAAACGTAGAAACCTTCACAAACATGAAATAAATGGTAAAGTCGATAGAAAAACACTATAAGACCCATGGTAATTTAGCGGAGTCCAAAACAAAATAAACTTTTTTTATTTACGAAATCTTTAGTTTCGTATTTTTACAAAACTTTCCGAAAATTCCTAATATTAAAAGACACTGTCCAAAAGACTTGCCTCTTTATAACTTTGAGTACATAAGTAATTCAATAGCCATTCTTTTATTATGTTTGTCATTATTATTTATTATTCTTTGTATATGTACACTGTACCTTCAGTATGTTCTTCCACAATTTAAGTAAGTTTTTTTCCGTTTGCTATCTCTACTAATACCTGTTCTACTTAATATTTCCCTCTCGCTCAGTATGTTATTCGTTATTTTCTGCGTCTAATTTGTACTCAGTATGCCACGTGAGTATCAAATTTTCTATCTCTCCTTCCTCATATGCCTTATGTATGTCAAATGTTACCTTTTGTTTAACATTTTCTTTTCAACGTCGTCGTTAATTTCTTGTTCAGTCTATCATATCCTCATTATCTTTCAGTAGAAACACATTTCTGTTGCCTAAGATCTTGATTTGTGATGAGATTGTTTCAGGCACTGGTCAAAATATATTACTTAACAATTATGTTTTGATTTCTTAGTTTCTAACGGCCTTTTTTCTGATTTTTCTACATACAGACAAGTGTCAAGGAAACATCAAAGTGTTGTTTGATTCGTCGAATTGGCCACGGCGCTCGACCCCTTTAATAATGTGCTATTTTTAAGTTCTAAATGCTTATTGAATTCTGTTAAAACCTACTGAACACCTAACACTGCCCTACCCGCACGAATGTCTGTATCTATAGCCAAGGGTTAAACTTGTTTGACACCCGCTCTGGCTTTCGGAAACGGTGTGTGCTGTACTCGAAGCTATTTAATAATGCGATCAACTGCAGCCCCTCCAGTGTCCTCTCTAGATTTCCCGGAGTTGTGGTAAGTGAATGCTTCACCTTGATTATCCTGACTACATAGCCGTTCTTGGTGAAAGCTTTACTGACGTTTAATTGTCAGTCGACGAAATACAATCATTTGCATCACAGAAAGTTAACGCAGCCAAACCAAAAATTCTGACGGCTGGGTTCGTATTATCTGAAAAGCTACCGATCATTCCTGACGTGGAAAACATTTAATTGTCTGGGTTCGCTAAGCGCAGCCACTATTCAGATAAAGGACAATATCGATTTCCGAATTTGTACTGCCAACAATGCGTTTTGTACATTTAGAACGCGGCTCTGGAGTAAACGTGAAATAGGAAACAACACGAAGATTAGAATCAATCATGATCTGGTTAAGAAAATGTCATCTTCACAGCTGTGGGATGTGGCTACTGATAGCTGGAGACCTTCACAAGCTCAAAGTATTTCATCACTTGCCGAATTCTCTACGTCTGAACCCGCTGGAAAATTGGCTTTCTTCAGCAAGATTTACTCTCCAAGAGAATTCGATGGTTTGACCTTCATCTTTGTCATATACATGGCAAAATCATACTTGAGGCGATTGCTGTGGACACATACCTCCCCATAGTGTTGGCAGAAGTAGTGATTGGTAAAGCTAAAAATCGTGAGCTCGGACTTTTCTTGTGTGTGGGTATGTTTCAGGACATGAGGTTAGAACTGTGATATAAATATTTCTTTTTTGTCCTCGACTATCGAAGATTGTCAGTTTCTCGTTCTGGATGAGAAATATTCGTTTGATAGAAACATCTCTACCGATCCTGGCTAAATGCTGCAACACGTACAAGTATAAAAATTACTTGCTTGATTGACCAAAACAAAACACACAATTTAAAGATAAACAGGGTTTCAGATAATTAATAATTAAGTTTTCTTCAATCAACGAAAACATCGATATGCCTTAAAATATGTTTTATATAAAATAAATACACGGAAAGTGTTAAAGATTTCAAGACAAACGACATTTTCTGTGATAAAACATGATTGTAGATAATTTGCATAATGACTTATGTTCTTATCATGGCAAACGTTAACCATAAATTATTAGCCTTCTCCGAAAATTACGTCTATTTATTAAACGGCGTGGTGTAATGGTGCGCATTCTTGTCTTACTAAAACCTATTACAACTTGGTAGTGAGTTCGATTCTCACTGGGTACCCTCGACTTTCTTCCATTTGCGACATCTAAACGGCGCTTAGAAAATCAACTATGTGTTACTAACGTAACAATTTCATAATAAACTTAGAATTAGTGAATTGTAAATCCATTCTATAAATTTTAAATTGAATGTTTTTATAATGCGGTATTATTTAATTGGAATGCAGTAATATCTAATTTGAACGCCTTACATTTTAAATTCAATAGCAATGGTGTAAATCTGTGGAGACTATTTAACAACATATTTCTTAATTTAATGATCTAGACTCGTATATTGTTATATTGTAACACACAAAACTACGTAGCGAAACCTAAACAGTGTTCTGTTTTCTTATTTTCTGTATCAGATTTCGTATCTGAAAAGGTTAGTTTATTGTCCTCTTGCTAGAATATGTCACGCTTCAAAGACTTTTTTATTCATTCATAGGTAAAACTCTCATCCGTGCATTAAATATTGCTTTGGCATGTGTGTTTACAATGTATTAAGATATTCCTTATAATATTTAAAGAGGAAACCGCAATGTTTTTGGTTTTTGAACTGGCGTCATGACTTCAAGTCATTGTGTAGCATATTTGTGCCTTTTCTATAGTTATGATTCATGGTAAATCTTCTGATCAGCTTTCCACGTTGTTACGTCTACATTAGGAAATGCCGTGGTAGAATTAGTGTTAAGATCTCATCATTTTCCAGTTAGGTATGACTAAGCATTACACAGACAGCTTCTATTCTGACTCGTTTCTACTTTGGAAATCTTTTCTGGCTTCTTGATTTTCAGTAAACCTAGATCTTCAAGAACTTAAATGCAGCGACAATCGTTATCGTTTGTATTCTTAATTTCAGCTAATTTATAGAACTTTCTCTTTAATAATGCTGTCTTTATTTCCGTTTCTCAAACATTCAATAACATTTTGCGTCTTGGAGGCTTTATTAAATAGCTTAGAATGAAATGATAAAACAAATCCAGTCCTATAACTGCAAGAAACATTATACTGTAAACATTGACGGAAGCTATATAGCCGGATATTTTAAAGTGATTTTCAGATGTGTTTACGGAGCTCTGAAAACAGAAGCCATAAATTAACTATGACTGCTAAGCAGATCATTAGCGTTAGATAAATTTCGCAAAATATCACATGGATTCATGAAAAGAAGGAAGAAATCTTTATATCCATGTGAATAATGAGTGGGTTAATAGGATACATATCAGACGAAGGCTAATCGTTTCCAAATTAGTTCACTTAGATTGTGGATAGACTCGCCATTATTTTCTGGGCGTAAACCAGAAACAGTTTTCCTAGACGCCGTAAGAAGAACATGTATTCGAAAAGGTGTTACTTGAATACGCTGAATACATAAAAAAACTTCGTGACTATACTGTGTTTAAATTACCAAATATTATATATATATATATATATATATATATATATATATATATATATATATATATATATATAAGAAAAATTAAGACAGATGCGTTATTTCATGGTAATTCGGAAGTATGGCCTATTTCAGGCGAGCCAACTTCAGCTTCCGTATTTATTCAACGAAGGATTTTACATGAATGGAATTCACAACGACCTAATCTGGCGAATAAAAATACAGAACAAAATAAAAACATATAAGATGATAAGAATATAACTGTCGCTCTTCTAAAAAAGAAAATAAGAACAATCCATCCGTGTGTTGAAGCCACAGAGATTCCTCCATAATCATCATATATATATATATATATATATATATATGTATATATATCCAACTAAAATATATACAAGCATATACACATATCCATATATATTTATTTATATGTAAAATATAATTTATCTATTATAATTATTTAATATGTAGTTTTACCCGCACTCTATGTTGTAGGTGAAATAGTCTTATGTGGTAGCTTACGGAAATCCGTGTATCAATCGATCGCCACTTCATCAGAAACCAAAATACAAGTATTAACAATTTAGGTATCTCCACTGATTTTTCGATACCTAAATTTAAATTGAAATTTTAAAAATAAATAGGTAATCTTCAACTTTAAAATTAGCTTTAATTGAAAGCCATAAGATTAAATTTTAATTCCCGAGAGAAAAATACACTGGTATTATTTAACCCGAAATTATATTGATTTTAATCTAATTTTTTTTAAATCGAAAAAAATTAAGTTAAAATTTCCCACCATTTTTGATTTATTGACACATTCTGTCAAAACTATGTCAACAGTAGCCCAATATCTGTTTTAAAAATCTTGCAAAAATAAAATATACCTTGCTGACACGTCATTTAAATCAATTTTTAAAGTTGAAACTTACCTTTATCTGATTTCAATCAAGTAATAATTCCTTACTGCCAGAAATTTAGAAAAAACAACAACTTTTTAACTGCGGTAGCCCTACCCGTCATCACCTCCATGACGCAATGGTAGGGTATTAAAAGATTTACGAGCTCCGGAAGTTATCAGACGGAAAGTATTGCGACCATACGCACCAAAAAAACACAAAATTTTAATTTCTTTTTTTTTGTTTTTAACTAAATAGTAAAATTTGAAATAATAATTTCAGCAATATTATAATATTTATTAGAATTTTAGTTTACTTTTATAGCCAGATATTTGAATAGGCTTTCTGAATTACTGCAGATGTTAGAATTATGTAAACATGTTATGACTCTTATGGAACACCGTACTTACTCAAAAAGGGAACGTAAATGAACATATTAACACAATTTTTTTTTAATTAATTTTAAATATAAGGCTTAACGATTTTTATTATACTTTTCAATTTTAGATAGGCAATATGATACTCAGCTATTAACTAAAAAGAAAACTCGCAATCAAGTCTTTGGAGATTTAAAACATATTTTTAAAAGCTTTTATATTATTAAATTTTGTAATAATAAAAAATTTAAAAAAATTAAAACAATTTTTTCAAAATTTTATTATTAATCGGAAAAAAAAATTCTTCTTAAGAATATAATGTCCTCAGTAGTTGTTGTTTATTCCAGTAAAATAACAGATTATGAAATTTGATTATGTCGTAGTTTTATTGCATTTTTTGTTTTACTCTTCGGAGAAGGTTTTCGGATAGTGCTTTCAAACTTAAAATAAAAGAAATGGGTGATTTATATTTCCCAATGAGACCTGCGTTGAAGTAATTAAACAAAAGTTTGCCACTATTTAAAATTTTTTAACAATCAGGGATTTACGTGAAGGGGGGGTTAACAGAGGTAAAAAAAATATTTTTATCAAGATTTTTAAAAATAATAAGTTTAGAAGTAATTTCATTCATTTGTGAAAGAATACTGAAATTTCATTACAATCCGACAATTATTTGATTTTTGCAAGAATTTCTAAATTAATGTGTTTTTAACCTAAAATGCAAAAAATTGGTATCTATTGTAAAACAGTAGCAAACGTTTCTTAGCCGCTAAAAACAATCAAAACAAAACAAAACTGCCAAAATGTCGGAAATGTTAGAATGGATTAAAAATTTTCAAAATTAATTAAAAACTACTTTGAACTTTCCTCTTAATAATAATATAAACATTTTGAGGAAAAAAATTGTTTTATTAAGTTTATAACCTTTTTTTATTCATACTATCTGCCTCCGATAAAAAAAAGTGGAGGTACCTAATTTACATAATACATATATTGCAAAATAAAAGCAGAATAACATATAACAGATATAATAAAGAAAATCTAAACAAGTTACTACAATTATATAAAAAACACAGAGTAAATATATATAACTAAATACACACATACACACACACACTATATATATATATATATATATATATATATATATATATATTACACTTGGTTTGTAGCAAGACTCAGGTTTTCATGAGTTATGCAGTCATCGATTGCATATTATAAGCAGAACTTTTCTCGATTAAAATAACGTTTCTTGCGTTAAGGTCATGAGACATAGTGTCTCGTGTGAACAAATATCGTTTTATTAAATATATAATTTAGTTCAGTCAATACCAAATTCTAGAAAATGTAATAGTTTACTAAAATCGAGGAAGAATAAAAAAAGAAAAATAATTATTTCAGTATCCAACATTAATAAACCTACGTCGTAAAGGACGCAACTAGTTTGTTTAAATTGCATTAAAAAGTAATTACAATAATTCAAAATTAAGTATATATATATATATATATATATATATATATATATATATATATTGTGCCTTTTCGGTAAAGGTTAACCATGGGTAGAATCCTAATTGTCTGCTTGACTGGAGCATTGACGTCTGTTATGTAGAAGATGTTGCTTAAGTTTTGTTTCTGGCCTGTCGTATCTGTCAATTGCTTTCTGCGAACCCACCTCTCATTCAGCTGTTCCTTCCTTGATTTGAGTTGTTGTGCCAGGGTTCCTTCCTATTTACACCGGTTGACTGCTACGCTCTCTCATGAGTCCTTGTTGATGCTCACAGTTTTCATATCGCGTTTTATGATGTCACGATACCACAGCAGTTACAACTCAGTGGGTCTTCTTCAAAAGGTCAGCTCTCTTGCCAGTGATGGTAAAGTCAAGTTATGTAAATGGATGGATCACATTCAGCTTAGAGTGATTGATGGTGCTGACCAGTGGTGCTGTGGTACCTTGAACAAAGACATTTGTTCTTTTGTTTTTTCAAGTTAATGGTCAGCCCAAATTCTCTGCATGCCTGAGAGAAATGATTCATAAGTGATTGAAGTTCGTGCTAAGTCACTTTCATCAGCAAATAACATGTCTCTCATAATTATATTCGTACCTTAGTCTTGGCTCCGAGACGGGCGAGATTGACAAGCCTCTTATGCAGGTAAATCCCTTCCGATGATGTGCCGAATATGTTCTTCAGAATTAGCGCGAAGAAGATTCCGAAGAGAGTGAGATCGATGACACAACCCTGTTTGATCCCGATGCAGATGATGAAGAGCACTTTGGTGTTGCCTTGATATGCCCGGTACCCCCATATCAATATGGAAGGACCTAGTCAAGCTCTGCAGCTTAGGTGGGCTACGAATGGTGTGGCCTCAGGGTTGCCACCGAAAGCGCTTGGCACTACAAGAACCCCGATATTATACAACTGTTGATCAGAGCAGCCGCTCTTGACGCTACGCAAGTGTTAGGGCTCCTAACTACCAGTCGGAAACAGCAAGCAGGAAACTGTCAACCCGGTACATTTCTGTACCCTCACAGTGATGAGCCGTTGCCACCAACCGGCCAGATTGCAGGAAAATCACGGAAGCACCAATACCTATGTCTGAAGAGTGAAGAGAAAGCCGGAAACCACATCCTAAACAGGAAACAAGGGGCAAGCCTCTACTCCGGTTCAATAGACGTGGGAGGAGTATGGACCGGGCGATAACGTGATTTATCTACTCCTATTAAAAAAAAAATTCTGCGATTGGTGAGTTAACTAAGTTTTAACTTGTTGTAGCCCTAGCAAGTTTCCTTCCCGTACAGATCGTGGATAATGACTGCTTGTATCCTCTATTCTAGGTCCCTTTCTGTAAACAAAAAAAAATGACGAAACAAATCAGAAATGACCCTAAACCAGTTAAAATCAAACCACCTAAACTCATTAACCTTTCTTTCACTAATATCCGGGGCATTCGTACTAACTTTCCTAGTGTAGAGGCGTTCCTGCATGAAAAGTCCCCGGACATCCCTGCGCTCTGCGAAACTAACCACAACTCAGCTATTCCCTCCTCGGACCTCTCCATCCCTGGTTATCTTCCCCTCTTAAGTAAGGATTACACTGTCTGTATGCATGGGCTGGGTGTCTACGTCAGCGAACACATCCCCATAGCTAGGGTGACTTCACTGGAATCTACTGACCACCAATACATATGTCTCCGCCTGTCTCTCCTCAGTTCGGTTAGTTACCTATTTTTTCTTCACCGTTCTCCCTCCTCTCCTGACTACTCCCTACTAGGTAGCATTGCTGACGACATAGATAAGGCTATTTCCTATCACCCATTCGCCCACATATTTGTATTTGGAGACCTCAATGCCCATCAGTCTGAGTGGCTTGAAAACGCCGTTACTGATCCAGCGGGCATTCACGCCATGAACTTCGCTATTTCCCAATCCCTTACGCAAGTGGTGGACTTCCCCACTCGCTTCCCAAGCACTCCCTCGGGTCATTCCTCACTACTAGATATATGTTTCACCTCTGCGCCTGACGCCTGTCAAGTCTCGCAGCTTTGCCCTCTCGGCAACTCCGACCACGCTGTAGTCTCTCTCAATATTTCTTTCCAATCACACTCCCCCCAGGAGCCCCCTACCTATAGGACCTCCTACCTCTACCAAAAAGCTGACTGGGATGCCTTTCGCGATTTCCTCTGCGACGTCCCTTTGGGAAAAGTGGTCAACCTATCAGCTGATGATTGTGCCTCTGAGGTCTCGTCATGGGTGAAAGCTGGCATTGATGCCTTCATACCCGCCAGGAAGTATTGCTTAAAACCTCATTCCTCTCCGTGGTTTTCTCCGGCCTGCTCAGCCGGCATTGCCCACAGGAACTATTACTTCCGTCTATTCCGAAGACAGTCATCTGATCACAATAGGCGCCTGTTCATATCTGCTCGCAATGAGTGCAAGAGGACCCTAAATGACGCCAAACGGTTGTTTGCTGAGAGAATGCGACAGCGCATAGCTGACCGCAAGTTCGGCTCCAAGGACTATTGGAGGATTTGCAAACGAGTACTCAACAATAGGAAATCCTCAATACCTCCTTTAATCCATGAATGTGAGGTTCTCACGTCATCTGCGGACAAAGCTGAGTGCTTTGCCCGCAGATTCTCATCCAACTCCACATTTGACTCGTCCAGAGTACACCCACCGGACTTCCCTATTAGAACTGAGGCCAAACTGCACGACGTATATACCCCGACACTAGTATCCCAAGTAATTTCAAAACTCGACCCACATAATGCGTGTGGAGACAATGGAATCACGGTGATAGTCCTTAAGAGGTGTGCTCCTGAACATTCCACTGTACTCTCTAAACTATTTAACTACTGCATTTCTGTTTCCTGCTTTCCTGCATGCTGGAAGTTCTCTTCAGTCGTTCCTGTAATTAATAATTGTGGTGAACACTCGGACCCATCCAACTATCGCCCTATCAGTCTTCTACCAATATTCGGGAAAGTATTCGAGGCCATAATCGTTTAATGAAATAGTTCATCATCTCACTGCCCACAAACTCTTCTCTGACAGGTAATATGGCTTCCGCCTTGCCAGGTCCACGGCCGACCTGCTAACAACTGTAAGGGAGTACATGCTACAGGCCCTTGATGAGACTGACGAGGCTCGCGCGGTTGCTCTGGACATCTCCAAGACTTTCGACAGGGTTTGGCACTCTGGCCACCTATGCAAACTACGGGGTTACGGTATTACCGGTCGCCTGCTTGACCTAATCCAATCTTTTCGAAATAACCGCAAAATGAAGGTCGTTTTGAATGGGCGTGCCTCTTCATCCTACAGCACAAATGCTGGTGTCCCACAGGGCTCTATCCTGGGCCCGACGCTCTTCCTTATTTTCATCAACGCCCTCTCAGATGAGATCAAGTCCCAAGTAGGCATCTACGCAGATTAAACTACAATATACTCCCGCACAAGTAAGAAACCTGTCGTGGCGGACAGACATAATCTTGCTGCTGACCTTGAACGGGATCTACACTCTATGGTGAATTGGTGCAAGAAGTGGCTTGTCAACTTCAATGCGTCTAAGACCAAGCTGTTGTCTGTCAACCATCACAGACAACCTCTCCTGCCTCCCATAAGCATGGACCAAGCGATTCTCCCTGAGAGCAACACACTACGCCTCCTCGGCCTTACCCTCTCCTCAGACCTCAAATGGAACCACTATATTGAATCCATAGCTAAATCTACTGCTAAGAAGTTTGGGTCACTATGTCGATCCAGGATGTTTTTCCACCTGAATCCATCCTGCATATATACATCCATCCGTGCATGGAGTACTGCTGCCATTTATGGTCGGGCGCCCCTGCCGTTCTCCTCAGTGTTCTCGACAAGCTCCAAAGGAGAGTCTGTAATGTGATAAGTACTGATCTGGCGGCTCGACTGCAGCCAATTCCCCACAGTCGAAATTTGGCCTCCCTTTGTTCTATAAATACTTTCATGGCTTCTGCTCGGACGAACTTAAGTCACTGGTCCCTCCTCAACAAGTGTTTACTCGTGCAACCAGACTGGCAACTGGGTCCCACCCATTCACAGTCAGGTTAGCCAAATGCAGACGACAATTCTACTCCTGCATCCTCTTCTCTCGCACTTCCCGCCTGTGGAACTCTTGCTTTCCTGACGGCTACAACCTCCAGAAATTTAAATGCAAAATCAATACTCATCTAATAACCACTGGACTCTAGATCTCTCCCCACCCCCGTATAACCTTCCCTTTCTCTCCGCCTATGTATCTGTCATCGCATCTGCTTTCTCAGCTTTCTATTTCTCCTTTCTAACTAGTTTGTACTCCTCACTCTTTTCTAATTAATCTTTTTACAGTTATGTAGCCCCCTGCACATCAGTTGGCATTTCCGCCTTGCTCGGGGTGAAATGATTAAAAAAAATATCAATTTTAGATGCACATGAAGACATTGTTACAATTTTTGTATAGAGTTTTTGATAATTTCTAGTCTTCAGCACACTTTCCATCATTGATTCCCTTAAAACTGTTCAAATATAACAGTAGATTCGGGATTAATACAATTCTCAGGTGTATATGAATTTATTGTTAAATTTTTCTATAGGAATTTCAATATTATATCGCATTTACCAGGAGTTAAATCGTTGTTATTTGATAACGTAGCAAGTTTTATAATATGATTTTGATCAATACAACATTCAGATATCATTGAAATCATCAATACAGATGTATATAGTGTTTGTAATATTATATTTTCTTCAAAAGTCATTCAATTTTCTTTTTAATCGTATCACGCCGAGAAAGGCGGTAACGCCACTTATGTGCAGCGGGCTACGTAATAGTGAAAAGATTAGAAAAGAGAAAGCCGGAAACCACATCCTAAACAGGGAACAAGGGGTGAGCCTTTTAACCTGTTCAATAGACGTGGGTGGAATGTGAACCGGGGGATAGATAGAGAATATTGATTCTCATAAAAATTTCAAATTAATATTAGGTTTCTAAATAATATAAATTTCTAATATACTTGAATATATTGTTACAGTTTTGTATGCAATTATTTATATTTTTTTGCATTTACTAGTCTTTCAAACGTTTATTCTTTTAAAACTTTTCAAGTGTAAAATCATTTTGATTAATAAAATGTTTGGATTAATTGAATTCATTTTTTCAGTTTCATATGAAATTTTTGATATTATGTAGCATTCACCGGGCTTTCTACCGTTGAATCTTTTATAAATTTTCAACTTTTATATTTTTTTGTTAATATTTTAATATTATTAATGAATAATATTTATTATTCCTATCAAATATCTATAATTAAAGTTACTACAGTTTCGTATGGGATTTTTTATATAATATACCAGGCTTTCAATCATTGCTTCTTTAAAACCTTTTCCAGTTCCACCTTATGTTTTATTTTATGACAAAATTCAGTTGTATTTGAAGTAATTCTTACAGTTTTGTATGTGGTTTTTGATATTATATCGCTTTCTCCCTGATTTTAACCTTTGTTTTTTTTATAAATATTTTCATTTTGACATGTTGATTTTAATCAATACAACTTGGATATTTATTTGAAATCCTTTTGCAGTATGGGATCTTTGTATATAGCCTTCATCTCTCCTTCAACCATTTATTGCTTTAAAAATTTTCAGGCTTAATATTATGATTTTGATTTATACAACGTTTAGATTTATTCGAAATCATTGTTAGAGTTTGTATTCGATTTTTGGTATTATAAGAGTTTGATAGTCTTTCTTCCGTTTAACCTTTTAAAGTATTTCAATTTTAATAGTGTGTTTTTGATTATTACCACCTTTATATGTATTTAAAATTATTGTTCTACCTGTATTTTTTATTGTTATATATCCTCCCCCAGCCGTTTATCGGATGATACTTTGAAATCATTTTACGAATAATATCATGTTGATACAATTTCAGATATATTTGAAATCTTTTGTTATAGCTTTATAATATATATTTTATATTATATAGCCTTCAACTGTTTTTCAATGATTGATTGCTCATTTTTTTTTTACATTTAGTAGCATATTTTCGAGTAATGCAACTTTCAAATATATTTGAAGTCATTTTTATATTATGTGGCTTTCACCTGTCATTCAATCGCTGATTATTTTAATTTTTTTTCTAGCTTAATATAAACAGAAGTTTTTAATTCGTCTAAATATTTTTATTAGACAATGCTTTTTTTATTCTGCCAATTTTTTTATTTTCTGTTTCTTCAAAACATTCCAATAATATGTTAAATTTGCTGAAAGATAATTTTGTCTTTTCTAGCATTAACAGTTGTAACTGTGTAATATAATAATCTGGCCCCACCCGAAGAAGGAAGCTGATGCAAGCGGGGGCGTTTTCCGGCCGTTGAAAGGAACGGATGTTTGTTTGACCTTATTTCCGGCAGTAGCGGAAATGGCTACAAGAGGCAAGCAGAACAGGTGTCCCTAAGAATTTACGTAGGCGTCGCGTGGGCGTCGCGTGATCAAGGCAAAGCCGGAAGAAACAAGTCCCGGTTTTGGAAGATATATAAAGACTGCGAAAACACGGATTCGGCAGTCAGTCTCGACAGGCAGTCTAGGCAGAGAGACGTAGAGGAGAACAGATACGACGACACCCCCGTCACCCTGTCAACCCTTGGAAGCGCGCTCTTGGTTCTCTGTCCCTGTGCTACACGGTCCATCTTTCATTAATAAAAATATCACTTGATATATTTTTATATACATGTTTGTTTGTTGTTTGTCGCTATATAACAACTGGTTTAAATCCAGACGGAAAGCGTTTCAGGAACATGGCTATTAACAAATTATTACTAATTACATCTGTGCATATTTGTAATAAATTTGGAGTAGTTTCAGCCTTAATAATATAATTTGTAATAGTTTCGGAACTTGTTTTACAGACAGAGATTTATTCGATGTACAAAGAAATTGATTTTGGTTTTCCTTTTAATAAATACTGCTTTTCCGAAATGTGCATCGCTTTTCTTTCATCATGAGGAACATCATTTATAACAGATAGACATAAATCATCGAGAAATTGAATTAAGTCGTCACACTCTTTTGTAAATATTGCTTAACACTTTCGTTTTTCAGCCGATCAAATTTTACTAATGTTTTTTCGTCTCAAATTTAGATTCCCATGTATCGTACATACTATATTTTCGGCTGAAAGCCTATAAAATAAATGACAATCGTCAAATGTAAATAATTAGCTGAACTTTTAAAAAACAGTATTTTGCAAAAAGCAATAAAAATAAAAAGAAAGTACAAAAACCGTAATACATAGCAATCAAACGATATACGCAAGTCAAATTTAAAATTTAACACTCTTAAAGAAAAACAATATTACTGTGTCAAAAATTACACAAACTAAGAGTTGTAGTTGATAAATACGAGCAAGTTAGGGTAAGAAAACGTAGCGTTCTGACATATAGATAAAACAGGCCGGGACTGAGTGTTATGAAACCGAGAAATACCCTGTTTTATTGGTTGGGATATAATCATAGGAGTAATTATTATTAGGATTGGGATGAACTCATGTAGATAATTTAAAGCTCAAATTTATCTATTGTTTTATTACCTAAACAATATATGCTTCATATATATTTCATTAATTAGGTATTATTCTGGCCAATACTCGATTTCACGGAATTTTAAGGACATTGTTATTCATGCATTAATAATATATTTCATAATGTAAATGTTTTCTCATTTTCTTTCTTACTTATTAACACGCATGCTTTTAGTAGTTCTGTTATTTGCTTGTAGTGAAATGGCTAAAAGAATAATGAAAAAAAGCAGTAATTATTTTGTCTACAGCGGCCTGAACACTAGATAACATTCTAAATAAAATGTAAACAATTACTGCACATATGAAGACAATACAGAAGCTACTCAGATAAGTGTATCTAATAAATAACACACGTGTGTGTGTGTGTGTGTGTGTGTGTATACGTGTGTGTGTGTGTACATTATGAAAATTTTGCGAAGTATGTTACGAAATGCTTAATTCCAACATGTTTTAATTCATTTGTGCAGACATTTATTTCAATAGATAGTCGTATTTGAATAGATACTTTGAATTTGCTTTATAATTAAACAGTATATTTACATTTAATATAGATAAATATACTATTTAATTATAAAGACTAAACATCCACTCAAATACGAGTAATAACTAAAAAATTATTCTTAACAAGATTTCTCGATTATTAAGGCTGGTACAGAGATTTCTCGGACATGAAATGAGGCAGGAAGGCCAGGAAAATTTAATACTCACAGGGCGGATGATGGGAAAAATGGACAGTGGAAAGCAGCGGGAGACTTACTTGATAGAATAAAGAAAATGTATGAATGAGCGGGTTTTGGGTGAGATACATGACAAAAGACAGAGCCAAGTAAAAACCCATGATTGCCTACGTCCTGAAAGGATACGCCGCACGAATTAGAATATGTATATAAGTATACTGTTTAAATATAAAATAACATAGCACCTACTCAAATACGAATATTCATTAAAAATAAATTAAATTATATTAACTGAAAATATTTTGGTTGGTACCCGCAGTGATAAAAATATCTTGTGGCAAAATAAATAAATTTCGGAATGTTTTTTGTTTAAATCAGAGGAGAAGCAGAAGATTTTGAAAAAAGTTTCATGAGTATAATTGTGATTACGAAGGCAGGGTGGCTCGTTAAAATCATTTGATCATTCTGATAAAAGAAATCTCGAATGTGTTGTTTCAAGCCTCAAATAAAACACAAAGATCGGCATCAAGTGCATTAAGAAGGTGGTGCTTCCTTATTTCAAAAGCGTGGTTGCTGGCTACAGGACTCTACACCATGCCACAACAACTGGAAAACATATCGTATACATTAGTGTCAAACCTCAATCCTTATATCAAGCAATCTAACTCCACAGACTGCAACCCCTTAATTAATATGTACTGGGTGCAGTTGATTGAGAGACCACCAGATCTCCTTGCAATACCAAAGATGAATCGGTATCAAATATTTTGGCAGTATATATAGCTTAAACAAGAACACTGCACAAAAGAGATACAGACAATTCTTAAGTCGTTTAAAATCAGAGGCTGAAGCATTTTCTTTAATAAATGAACACTTTATTATTTCAGGATATAATTGCATACCTTTGGTAAATATAACTGAGAGAATGTGATGTCAGTTATTTTGATTTTGACGTTATTTAGACAATAATTTCACCATCGTAACCAGTATATATATATATATATATATATATATATATATATATATATATATAAAAAAATTAGAGAAAATTTTAAAAATTCAAAGGTGTCGGATGTACATTTCGACACAGGATCTCTAATAGAGACTCTACGTCACGTCAGCGACATTGTTTTTCCAAATGCCGAAGGCCCTGAGTTAGAGTGTGGAGGGATTTTTGGTTAACAACGGTGACAAAGTGGAAAAGGACAGAGCTGGTAGTCGCGGGGTTACAAGGTGTTGAAATGGTATATTTAGGAAGGGGAGGAATAGGAGTTGATATTTTATAAAGATAGACAAGTAAATGAGTTAAATTACTTTTTAAAGTTAAGATTTTGGGCTGTTTGAGGAGGGGTATTTAGGCGAGAAGGAATGGGTTTCCATATAAAATTAAAAAAAAAGTTTATTTGATTAAACCTTTTAGGTAGAAGCGAGTTAAATGCCAATTACAGGAAGTTATCAGTTTAAAAATTATTAGAGAAAAAATATTAGAGAAAAATAAACATATATACATATATGTATTAACCAAGGAAAAAGGGGTTTAGTAAAAGAATCAATATTTTCTAAAGATAGGCAATTAAAGAAGCTTGGGATAGGAAGGTAGGGGGGTTAAAATACTTTTTAAGGTTAACGTTAGGGTAAAATTAAGATTAAAACTTAAATTGAATCCTTTTAATTTATATTCTAACATCTAGTCAACGGGGATTTAAATTCTAAATTTAAGTATTCGAATAATTTGCCTTGTGGCGGCACTTACTGATGAATTCCTTCCTAAGATTCAGTGGCCGGTGTTGGTGGGGGTATTTTAATATTGAAATTTTTTCCAGTAAACATAAACAGCACCTATCACGAAAATTCCTCGGAATACGGGCTGAACCTATCAGTTTCCAGCTAATTTCAGGATCCAGCCCTCCTTCTTTTATTTTCCAGAATGCTCCCGAAAGGGCTGTCTGGTACCTCTGACCGGGGTTCGAAAAGGAGTACTTGTGTTTATACAGTCTTTGTTTGAAAGAACCGGCGGACATACCGATATATGTCCGGAAGTGGTTTTCTTTTTTTGTTAGATGGAGGAATGCGGGCTTCATAAATCACCTGCATTTGCATTTTCCCTCCACCGGGCAGGCGTCCACAGAATTACAGTTGCATTCGTTTAGAATTCCGGGCCTAGATTCAGCATTGCACAAGTTCACCAGAATACTCCTATTATGGGAAATAATAAGGCTGTCCATATTCGGGGTGCAAGAATAACTAATTTTAAGGGTGTACCTATTAAAAATCTTTCGTAGAGGCTTCAGTCAGTCAGTTAAGTGCCATGCGTGATACACGCTTGGGCGATCATGTCTCGAAAGAGACATGACTGACTGGGCAGAAGATTATCCCGCAGTAGGTTGCCATTGCTTTCTGCGGTAGACTGGTTGCCGACCAAGGCTATAGAACCCAATCTGTCCTGTTATTTAACCCATAACTGGAGGGAAGAGACGGATTAATACCTTTCCCAAGGGTATTTGCGCTTAAGTGAATGCAAAGAATTCAACTGGAATTCGAACTCGGTTCCCCGATTTCTCGTTCCGAGCCGATATCCACTGCGCCACAACGCACATCCCCGTAGAGGCTTACTGTTATTAAAATTTTTGTCTATTAACTTGAGAAAATATGTACCAATATTGATGTTAGTTAGTTTACAATAAGGGGGGTTAAACCAAATTATCTTTCTTTTTCTACAGTTTCCTTTATTTTTATTTTTGAATAATTCGGAATCTATTGTAGGTTTATTATATGTTAACTTGTTCTTATATCCGCTTTTTTGAAGGGCCTTATTGTAAATATTTTTACTTGCGTTGAAAGATTTAATTTTGGTTGAAAGATTTAATGTTGGTTGATTCTATTATTCACTATATTGTGTATCTGTTTTATAATATTTTTGGGGTGGTTGGATGAAATATTAATATATATATATATATATGTTTCGCTGTATTACGGTAAGACATCCGATTGCTTTTACCAATGATTGAAACCCGACCGAATTGGCGTCAGTCAACAATTCGTCCTCTGAGCTATAGGCGCTTGGAAGAAGGAGGCAGACTTTTAGAGTATCATGTATCATACAACAGTTGTTAGAGTGCTCTAAATCATTAATGAATGAGCGATACGTAGACGCTAGAGTAAATAATGTTTTTGCAGTTTACCATTCTTCTAGAGTGCTCAGTCAGTGTGTGAGAGCGTATATATATATATATATATATATATATACGTCCCTGAAGATACAATTTGGTGAAACCTTGGTAGGTTCGTTGGCTCTCTAGGTTAGTGATTTACTTTGTTTGTTCTGTTTGCGTATTGAGTGCTTTTTTTAGGTTACTCGTCTCGGGTTTTTTTTCTTTGGGTTGCGTTCTTTGACTGATGTTCAAGTGCTTAGCTCGTTCTTTTTTTAACACCATTCCTCCACGTATCTGCTCGGACTTTTCGAAACGAGTATAACGACAATTTACATTTATATATATATATATATATATATATATATATATATATATATATATATATGATTATCACGTATTATTAACCGTGGCCATGAGATTGTAAATCAAGTACTCTCTAATACGTTGAAGGGCATGTATTATAACCATATAATGCTCTCCTTATTACCATAAATGATTCTCTAATTTGAATTCCGGTGTACGAACTCGTCCACCGTTTATAACAACATGATTTCCATGAATAGAATAAAAAGTTAAATGATTACGTGAAAATTACAAAAGAAAGAAAACTCTCTTTGTTTTTCAAATTCAAAGACAAGAATAGCATTGAAATATATAGATTTTATTTCTTCTAATTCATTTGTCATTAAGCTTCATCTATAAAACATGAGCTGAATATTTTCCGATATCTAGGAGATCATGTTGCGAAATAAATGATATTAAAAATGGATGCAAATTATAAAAAGATTCTCAAAACTGATATTTCGAATAATAATATGTATCTATATTCATATCATAAAAATCGATTGATTCCTTGTTCTAAATCACTGCATGTAAGTAACTAGACAAAAATATCCATTATATTAGATTTAGCTAGAACAAATGCGTGACGGGTGTGAAGTGGAAAATGTGAAGTTTCAATCGGGTTTAAATTGCCTTTATTTTCCGAGCAAGTAACAAAAGATATTGCTATGCATATACAACTATATGAATTTTTATTTTATTTATTGATCTGAAAGTGGAAAAAATACTGAATGAACATTTACTGTCAGAACAAAGAAAATGTACTGTGAATTGGGTCAGAGAATTATGTTTTATCGATTCCATCAAAAATCTGTCTATGAATGAAACATTTAAAAGGAGTATTATTCTTATAATAATACGAGAATGGAAGAATAGACAATAGAATATATCCAAAGTATTATATAACATATATAATAATGCATGGATGATAATATAAAGAATATAATAATAATCGCAGGATAATACAGCGAATACAAAAACTGTCATCATATATCTGGTACATAGTTTTTTGTCTACTTAAATCAGTACCTTATATTTTCTGTTTATGTCTGCTTTCTACTGTGTCATATATATATATATATATATATATATATATATATATATATATATATATATATATATTCAGATACTTCAATCCAAGGGAAAAAAGCAGGAAGGTAAATTCCAAAAAAACCGAACCTAATTAATATTAAAAATTTATTTTAATATTAAAAAATGATACATTAAGAGAGCTCCATGTAATAAAATATTGCAGAGCAAATATATATTAAAAAAGGATTAATTCAAAGATGTTGAATGGCCATTTCGATATGAAGATCCCCACGGGGGACGACACATCACCTCAGCAACAGAAAAAAAAGGTTTCTGAAAGGTTTTTTCTGTTGCTGAGGTGATGTGTCGTCCCCCGTGGGGATCTTCATATCGAAATGGCCATTCAACATCTTTGAATTAATCCTTTTTTAATATATATATCAGGGTTTTTTTTTGTGACTGACAATAATTAACACTGACTGAAGCGTTTGTAAAACTCCGATGAGAAAAGACATTTTTAACGAATACCACTTTCGTTTTTGTACATTTACTGAATTTATTTTCTATCCTTATACAGACAGTTTGCTGGCAGTATAGGTTGTATAATCTTCTATTAATATTATATATTATTATTCTAATATCTTTTCCACTTATGTCAAGGTAGCTTGAGGTTACAAACAGTTCTTGGAGATATACTTTATCAAAAGCGTTTGCATAATCTATTAAACGCAAGTAAACATTATTTTATTAGTTTTATGATATGCTTCTAAACACAAATATCGCCTTACTTGTTTAAATGCATTTAAAAATCTGAACTATTCTTCCCCTTTTTTGGGTGCAATTTTGCATCATACACAATTCGGATGTAAAGTTTTGTTATATAGCATATTAGGCTAATTATTCGATGTAGTTCACATTCTGGCTTTTTAGGCGGTGTCATGGCTATGGATTATCTTAGATATTTCGTAATACCACCGCTATTTTATAGTTCTTTTATTGTCTTTGTTAATCTTGACAATACAAAATCATCCAAAAATTGCCAGCATCTTAATTCCAATTTTTCTGATCCCGCTGTTTTCCTTCTGTTCATTTTAGCTGCTGCTTATTTTATTTTAGATTTTAATATTTCTTCTTCTTCTATGTTCTGTGTATTGCCAGGTGTGTTTGTATTTTGTATTCTTCATGGGAGATTTTTCCAATGTATAGGTTCCATCTCTGAAGTATTTCAGTTAAGTGTCATGCGTTGTACATACGTGAGCGGTCATTTCACGCAAAATACTTGATTGATTGGGTAGAAAATTTTCCCTCAACATGTTGCATATACTTTCTGCGGTAGATTGGTTTCCATCCAAGGCTATAGAACCCATTCTGCTCTGTTAGTTGACCTATGGAGGGAAGAGACGGATTAATAAATTTCCCAAGGTTATTTTCCTGTAAGTGAATGCAAGGAATTCAACAGGAATTCGAAATCGGTTCTTCGATTTGTCGTTCCAAGCCGATATACGCTGCACCACAACGCACATACCTTTAAGGTATTTATATTTCTTAAAAATCACTATTTAATTTCTGGATACTATGAAAATGATATTCCAACTTTATGGCATATATATCTTTTAAAATTAATTTTAGATATTAGCTAGTATACTTCCATGCTCGCAACAGTAATCGCAATTAAGCCTTAATGTTAACAGGAAACTGAACTATCATTTTTATAACACAATATACACTACCGTCCATTATTATTAGGCCGCCCCATTTTTTTTAAAGAAATGGTTTATTTCATACTATTTTAAGTTGATAATTCTAAATTAAAACAGAATGGTTCTTTTGTTATTGTTACTTCACAAAAGCTAATAAGGCAAAAGAAAAAAAAAATTACCTCGTCCGATCACCTTAAACATGTTATTATTCTTTCATTGATGAAACTGCAAAAAAGGTAATTATTAAATATTTATAAATTCATTTGATGCACATGTTAGTGCACAGTCTTAACAAAAGAACCATTCGATTTTCATCTGAACATAGAATATAAATTGGACCTACAAAAGTTTTGTTACACTGGCACCATATTTGCTATAAATGTCTAAGATGGACTCAAAATTATATATATACACTACCGGCCATATTTTTTTGGCCACCCCAGTTTTTAAAAAAAATGATGTATATCGTACTTTTTTTAGTAGTTATTGCAAAGTGGATAATTGTAAATGAAAATAGAAATGTTCTTTGTTAATACTTCAAAATAACATGCGCATCAATAAACTGTTCTGGTGTCCAGTTTATGTGATCTCTTCCCCATGCTCAATTTCCTTGCTGCCTTGTAAAATGTTGCAAAGTAATAATTACAGAAGAACAATTCTATTTTCATTTAGAATTATCCACTTGGTAATAAATACTAATAATAGTATGAAAAACATTATTTTTTTTTAAACTGGGGTTGCCTAATATATATGGCCTGTAGTGTATATATATTAGAAAAAAACATTGACTATTTCTGTCTGATTTGTTCCGTATTTAGTAATTCTTTATCTACTAATAATCAGTGTTATCAGTCTATCTTGTCATCAGTAATATTTCCCCCACTGTACATAGATACCCTGTTGTTTCTATAAATATTTTATTGTAATTACACTGATGAATTTTTTTTTCTGTTATCTAGGATCTATAAATTTAAATGCATTACTATATTGGCATCAAGATTTCATCATTTTAAATTTGAAATAAACATTTTGTTTTTTAATCATATCACCCCAAGCAAGGCGGTAATGCCACTGATGTGCAGGGGAGTACGTAAGAGTGACAAGAATGAAAAAGAGAAAACCGGAAACCACATCCTAAGCAGGGAACAAGGGATGAACCTCTTGGCCTGTTCAATAGACGTGGGTGGAGTGTGAACCGGGCGATAGTTTAGTCTATCTACTCCAATTGAAAAGAAAAAAGGAAAAGGAGTGAAAAGATTGGAAAAAAAGCCGGAAAGCACATCCTAAACAGAGAACAAGGGATGAGCCTCTTCACCTAATCAATAGACGTGGGTGGAGTGTGAACCGGGCTATAGTTTAGTCTATCTACTCCAATTAAAACAAAAAAGGAAAAGGAGTGAAAGGATTGGGGGGAAAAAGCCGGAAAACACATCCTAAACAGGGAACAAGGGATGAGCCTCTTCACCTGATCAATAGACATGGGTGGAGTGTGAACCGGGCGATAGTTTAGTCTATCTACTCCAATAGGACATATATAAGTTTTATGCTATCTGCTTCATCTTTTGTTATTCTTGCTTAGAGAAATCTTTTCAGCTTGAAAATATTTTGAAAATAGAATCTAGTTATTATTTCTTCCCAGTTGATATTTTCTTTATTTACTGCTTGATTAAATTATTTACCATTTATTTTATCTAAGACCTGATGTTAAGAAAAATTTTAAAAGAAATATATATTAAAAATTACACTGAGAGAATGTTTCTGTGTATGCTTTCATTTGCATTTTAGCGATAGGGTTCCTAGTTTACTTCTTGAGTGAGATAATTGCCATCCTAAAATGTGACACCCAGATACAAATATACTAAGTCTTGTATGATAGGCAGACACTAGTTACATGAATCATAACCTAATCTTCGTTATATAAAGATAGGTTTTAAATGTGAAACCTGACCTTGAATGTGGAACCCAGTGACAAATATTTTCATGTCACCAATATTCTAAGTTTAAGGCTGTTCCACTGGGTACCTTGATATCCCCTTGTTTTCAGTCACTTTCAGGCGTTAAAAATTCGACACTTGACTATAATTGTCTGCTACCCCAACTAGGAACACATATGTGATCATCCGTAGGTGACATGCCTATAGCGTGTTATGGGCATACAACAAACAAACTGATGTATGGTTCTAAACGGAAAATTTACTGCAATATGAATTATGTCAAGAAAACATTTTTAAACAATTTTCCTCAAGCAAGACAAATTAACAATGAAATGCAACAGACTACCGGGAGAGAAAAGGTTAGGATGGGATAGAAGAAAACGGAAACCTACTTCTAAATGAAAGAAAATAGAGAAAACCAATAATCTTGTTAAAAAACAAGGGAGAAGTGTAAACCGTATAAAGTATACACATGTTAAAATCTGTATTTAAATTAAGCATCCATTAAAGATATTTTTTATAATTGTATCACCCCAAGAAAAGAATTTACTGCTACTGGTGCACAGGGGATTACATAGAAGAAAGAGTTACAAGGTAGAGGGGGTTTCAGGAAATGGGTAACATAAGGATGTGAATACTGATGAGAGAGGAGTGGACAGAGAAAGGAGCATGAAAGAAAGTATGAGGTTAGTGAGATAGAAGATGACTCTTGACTTTACATTTAAATTCTTGGAGATTGTATCTGTCGGAGAAGCAAGAAAACGGAAGGGAATTTCACTAGCGGGAAATGCGAGAAAAGAAGCTGATGGAGTACAATTTGCGCTTATATTTTATCGGTTTCACAGTAAAAGGGTGGAACCTAGTTGCTAATCTTTGTCGCGAGTAAATTCATACATAAAGTGCACTAGTGAACTAAGTTCATCGGAGCAGAAACCGTGGAAGTATTTGTAGAAAAGACACAGGGAAATCACATTACGCTGGTGAGAAAGTGAGTTTCACTTAGCTACCAAATCGGGATCGATCATATTACAGAGTCTCCGTTGGATTTTGTCAAGGACCCCTAGGGGGATAGCAGGGGCACCCGACCTAATATGGCAACAGTATTCAATGCGTAGGCGGATGGTAGATTCGTATATGTGCATGATGATTTCAGACGGGAAAAACTTCCTGGCCCTACACAGATAACCGACCTTCTTAGCAACGGATTTAGTAATGGATTCGATATAATCATTCCACTTGAGGTCTGTTGTGAGTGTTAACCAGAGAGATTGGTTTGTTTTACTTTCAGGGAGACTATCCCGGTCCATGCTAATGGGGTGTAGGAGCGATTGTTTGTAATAATTAATAGATAGCAGCTTCGTTTGGGAAGCATTACAATTCACGAGCTATTTCTTACCCTAGCTTACCACGGATTGGAGGTCCTTTTCAAGCTCAGCAGTGATGTTTGCTTCGTTAGCCTCGGAAATATTTGATCGAGGCGAGAGTAAACCGTAGTGTCGTTAGCGTATATGCCTACTTGTGTTAATATTATATAGGGGAGATCATTAATGAACATTAATGAAAAGCGGAGGACCTAGAATAGAGACTTGAGGGACACTCGCGCTCGTATCGTTGCATGGGGATGCATGTCCGTTCAATACTACCTTCACTGTGCGATTTGAAAAGAATAACTGGATTACTTCAAACAATTATCCTGTTATAACATAGCCCCGGAGATTGTGTAGAAGGCCTGCATTCTAGACTCTGTCAAACGCTATGCAGGTACCCCTAGGTACGAATTTGCACGAGATACTAGATTAGCAACTAGGTCCCACCCTTTTACAATGAAACAAATAAAATGTAACTGCAATTTCTACTCCAACAGCTTCTTTTCTCGCATTTCCAGCCTGTGGAATTTTCTTCCACATACTTGCTACCCCGACAGCTACAATCTCCAGGAGTTTAAATGTAAGGTCAATAGACACCTCCTAACACACTAACTTGTATTCATTCTCTCAAACAATCTTGCCATCTACCCAAAATTCACCCTCGGTATTCTTACCCGTCTATCACCCTCCTTCTGATATTTCTTATATCTAACTACTCTTTCTCATCACTTTCCCCTATGTAACCCCCTGAGCAATAGTGGCAGTGGAATTCCTTGTTTGGGGTGCAATGATTTAACAAAGATCTAGAGAAACAGTTTGAGCTTCACTATTCCTGCTGAGAACCTGGTATATATACTCAATGATGGCCTAAGCATATCAGCGTAGACCTGCTGAAGAGGAAACCATACTATTTGTCAGAGAAGATACTGGCCTGTGAGATATTAAACCATCTCGGCCTTGATGAAGGTACGAACACTTTGCCAAAAATCGGTAGGAAGCTTACAGGGCGATAAATAGATGGATCTGAGGGTTCAACAATATTTTTATGTATAGGAACCACGGAGGAGGACGTCCAGCAAGCAAGAAAGCAAGAAGCAGAGAGGTGCTATTTATAGTTTGGAAAGAACATGGAAGAGTTCAGGGGTACATCTTTTCAGGACAATAATTAGGATTCTGTCACCTCCGCTCGCTTTATAATCAGAATATACATCTTCTTGATGTATATATACTTTTTAGTTAATTAGCACATATGTTCTAGCATGCCAAAACCTTGTAAATAAATAAAATAAATAAAATAGAAATAAACGCCCGGTAATTATCTCATTAATAATGGGCTATTCCATTTAGATTCGAAGAAATTCGGAAAAGTCCTATCTTTGACGCTATTCTGTTTCACTGAGAATCGAATGACACAATTTCCCTGCGATGTCCGAAATAATCAATGGACTATTCTGTTTTCATCTCAAGGAAAGACGGTAAAGACATATAAGAGACGCTTACCTTCGTTAAGAAAGCGACACTAACACTCTCAAGTATTAAAAATGATTTCTTTATTTCGACATATTTTCATCTGGCTAACTTACTAATTGCTACTCCATAAAGTCAAAGATCTCGAGTAGCGAAGGCAGGCCTTATTTAAAGTAGTCTAATCCGTGATACTTTTTCCGTACTACGCTAAATATTGGTAGCTTTGTAATAGAGTAGAGTAGAATGAAACCCTTATTTTTGTGTCGTTGTAAATTTCTTCGACCATAATGGAATAACTATGACTGTTCGCTCAATGCCACCGTATTTTATTTGGTTAAATGATTTGTTGTAGCCTCTGAAGTGAATTTCTACATTCAGATTTATTTTGAATACATGCAAATGCCCTATACTACTGATGGGTGCGTTCTTACGCCCTTTACCGAAATGACGTCTGGTGAAAAATATAAACAACAAACCGCCGGTTCCTTTACGAAGAAAAATAGTTCGCTACTTCTTTACAGGGGGAATTGGCTTCATTGCAAACTAATAGACCACATCAGGGATATTGTAAGAAATTCTCCACTACTTTTACATGGGCGTATATAGCATGAATTTCGTGTGTTAAACATGGGAGAACTTAATGGACTGTGAAAACAAACATCGTCTTTTTTTTATCTATTTAATTTCCATTTTCGCTTCACTGTTAGTGCAATGAGGCGAGTGAAATTGACAGAAAAATGTTATTTTTCTTTTTTTAGTAGCATGGAGATTTAATTTACTCGATGTAAAAATATAGTAATCAAATAGAAATGCATTTTAATGATTTAACATATTCAAAAAGATTCACCAACAAGTTTGTTCATCCTCAGTATAACAGTCCATGCAGAAAACAGGTTAACAGTTTGCTGTAAATCCCAATTTTTCTGTACTTGATTACAGTGTCACCAAGACCGACTAAGAAAAGTTATCATAAGGATTAAATTGATCAAATTTACCTGCTCGAAATAATTTTTTATGACATAAATTTTAAATCGTTTACTTGCTTTATGATAACAATTTTTATTATAGACATCATTTTACACCGAAATATTTAAAAACAACTATATATCTGCTATGAAAATGGAGCCTGTTCATGTATAATATTATAATTTTAAATTGACTACGTTGGATTTGTTTAGGGTAGGTTTGCATTGATCTTAGTCCATGAGCGATTTATACTCGGTTGCTTTTCAGTAGCATAAAACACTAAGTGTGTTATAATTTCGTTTAGTAAAAATTGATTAAATCTGACCGAAGCCAAAACCAGAAAATAGATACAAATCTTTTACTGGAGTTTTCATCATTTGTTACCTATATATTATTGTACTTAAAGCGATTTTGCTTTTTAAATAATAATTTCATTTTTTTTTTAGCGGTCTTCATCTAATTCTAATTCAACTACAAACCTATTTTCATCCGTTTATTTATATTTTATCCAATCGGTCTTTCAATTCATGCTGTGAACAAGATAACAATCCGTAGTTATTATACTATAATATAGTAATACGTACCTATGTACCAGCGTGTGTAACGCTTTTCCTGTAATGAATGAAATTAAATGTATTTTGCATTATATTTCCGGAGAAAATAATTGTAATGGAAGAATGAATAAGACAACAAAGAGAGGCAGTGAGAGAATGGTAAAGAAGAAGACGAGAACGATTACGAGCTGAACAGAGACAAACAATCCGTAAACATAGCAAAGAACAAATTCAGGCAAGGAGGGATGATATGAAAGAAGAAGGGAGACAACTTTATAATTATGACTGTTATTGAAATATCTTGTTGAAATTGTTAACTTCATATATTTATTGATGTAATACGGGAATTCCTACAGTTATTCTATTGTCAGAGGAACTTACCATGCGCTTATTCAAACATTAACTAAAGAATAACAATTCATCAGAATATTAAAATACAAAATTCATTAAATTTTCGTAGGTTAAAACTAGTCAGTCAGTTAAGTAACATACGTGATATACTTAGGTGATCAAGTCTCGAAAGAGATATGACTGACTTGGCAGAATATTATCCCGGACTAGGTTGCCATTACATTCTGCGGTAGACTGATTGCTTGCCAGGGCTATAGAACCCAATCTGGCCTGATATTTTACCCATAACAGGAGAGAAGAGACGGATTAAGACCTTTCCCAAGGGTATTTGTGCGTAAGTGAACGCAACGAATTCAAATGGAATCCGAACTCGGCTCCTAGATTTCTTGTTCTGAGCCGATATCCACTATACCACAATATGTTAATGATGTAGGGGGAATATAGAAACTGATGAAATATTAATTGCATGCATAACTCACCTATCAAATTAAGTTCACGCTTTAAAAAAATAGGGATATCAGCTCACATCCGTCAGTCAGTTAATTGCCATAGGTTGGGGTTGCTGGTTCCTTCGAAATATCACTGACTAAGCAGAACATTTTCTGACAGTAGTTTGCCATTTTTTTCTGTGATAGAATTTTTTTTTTAATCATTTCACCCAGAGCAAGGCGGAAACGCCACTGATGTACAGAGGGTTACATAAATGTAAAAAGATTAATTAGAAAAGAGTGAGGAGTACAAACTAGTTAGAAAGGAACAATAGAAAGCTGAGAAAGCAGGTGCGATGACAGATACATAGGTGGAGAGAAAGGGAAGGTTATACAGGGGAGGGGAGAGAGCTAGAGGCCAGTGGTTAGTAGATGAGTATTGACTTTGCATTTAAATTTCAGGAAAGCAAGAATACGGGAGCGAGTTCCACAGGCGGGAAGTGCGAGAGAAGAAGCTGCAGGAGTAGAATTGTCGTCTTCATTTGACTAACCTGACTGTGAATGGGTGGGACCCAGTTGCCAGTCTGGTTGCATGAGTAAACACCTGTTGAGGAGGCATCAGTGACTTAAACTCGTCCGAGCAGAAGCCATGAAAGTATTTATAGAACAGACAAAGGGAGGCCACATTTCGAGGATGGGGAAGTGGTGCCGACAAGAGCTAAAGGACCTAATCTCTCCTGTTATAGCTGGGGGGAGAAACGTTAAGTTGTTAAGTGTCATAGGTTATATACACTTGAACAATCATGTCTCTTTCTATCCATTACTAGTGAAGCAGAAGTTTTTCCCGCAGTATATTGCTATTACATTCTGCGGTAGGCTGTTTACCAACCAAGGTTATAAAACCCAGTTTGTCCTATTATTCAACCCAGAGCTTGATGGGGAAGATTAATTGCTATACGTGATCCACGAGTAAACGATCTTAGCTCTTTCATGATATGTCTGACTATGTGGTAGGGTGTCATTTCTTTCTGCGGTAGAATGGTTGCCGATCAAGGCTATAAAGCATAATTTGTCCTGCCATTTAACTTATAGTAGGAGGGAGAAAGGCTAAAACATTTAAGTGTCATATATGATATAAACTTTAGCTATGATACCTCTCTCAAGACGTGACTTAATAAGCAGAAACGTTTCCTACAGTAGGTTCCTATCACTTTCTGCGATAAACTGGTTTCCAGTCAAAGATTTAGAACATAATTTGTCCTTCTCTTCAAACCATATCTAGAGGGGAAAATAATATTATTTAAGTATCATAGATGATACCTGATTGAGTGACTATGCCTCTTCAATGCATGAAGATGTTTCCCACATTAAGTTACCATTGATTTCTGCTGTACACTTTTTGCCAACCAAGGCTATAGTACCCAATTTTCCTGCCATTGAAACGATAGCTAATGAGAGAAGAGCCATATATGACACACACTTTGGCGCTTAGGTCTCTCTAATGAAATGTCTCACTAAGTACAAAACTTTCCTCCAGTGGGTTATCATTTCTTTCAGTGTTCTACCAGTTGCCAATCAAAGTTATAGAACCCAATTTCTTCTGCTATTTAACCCATAGGTGAAAAGAAAAAAGATACAGTCAGTTAAGTGCCATACGTAATACACACGTGGGTGATCATTTCTTATTCAAGACGGGATTAACTAGGCAGAAGATTTTCATGTAATAGGGAAATAATTGTTTCTGTTGTAGAACGGTTATTAAACAAGATTATAAAACCCAATCTGTCTTGCTATTCGACCCATAGCTTGAGTGAAAATAGATGTATTCATACCTTTCTCAAGTTATGAAACCATCATTGTGCTTAAGTGAATGAAATACATTCAACTGGAATTCGAACTAGGCTCTCCGAATTCTCATCCTGAGACGAGATCTAGAAAATTAATACAAATATATAGTCTTCAGTTAACGTATTGATGCTATCTTCTGGTTCTCAACTCTAAAGTTTTGTAGATGGCCCTCCAGAAATCACACCTGTATATACAGTAGAAATTATAATATAAGGAATGGGAAACAACAATGTTGTATGTATTATTTAAAGAGTAATGCATGTTTTACTGACTAAACATTTTCTATTGAATTCAGGTCAGGGCTCTGGGCTGGCCACTTCATTAGGGCGATTCATTCTTCTTCAAATAAAACCCTAAGTTTCTGAACCTTGTGGCAAAGTTTATTGTCCTGCATGAAAATAGATGATTCATAAAGATTATGGTGTAATATTGGTACCACATGCTGCCGAAAAAGCCTTTCGTAAATCTCAGCAATGATATTGCCATGTACGCGGATGACATGGCCAACTCCTGCAGATTAAATCAATCTCCACACCATCACAATGCCGCCACCAATCTTAACGGTTTTCTTGACACATCAAGAAGACAGTCTTTCACCTGTTCTATGGCGTTAGCAAGTTTTACCCTCAGAACAAAACATAGTTAAATTGAAATGAACTGTATCCCATTTTGCGCCAGTCCAAACAACAGGTTCTTTCGCATACTCCGTTGGATTTGCTTTGAAATGAAATGCTTCGAAGCTGGAATTTGGTCATGTAATCCTGCATTGTTTAACCGGCAAGCAACTGTTGTCCTTAAAATCCTATTATCTGTCTCTACATTAACTTTACGTGCAATTTATGTAGCAGTTTCAAAACGGTTTTTGTAGACATTCTAACAATTCTTTGTTATGTTTTTGGAGGTCTGTCCGGTTTTGGTTTTGCATCTAACGTTTTATCGCTTTTATACCTGCTGATTACACGATGAACGACACTTTTAGACCTATGAACAATATCAGAAATTTCTGAAATTGACTTTTTTCTTGATAGCGATAATGATTTGTTTTATTCGAAAGAGAGCGTTTTGCTTGATTATTTTGGCATATATCTTAAAAATAAAGTCCTAATGATAAAGAAATTTTTACTTAATGTTGAAAAGCTTCATCGATTTTTTTAACAATGTAAATCAGAAGTTTATGCAAATTATTAACATCGTTCTTTAACTTTTGTACAGAATCTTATTATCTTTGTACCACTTAATATTTATTAAAATAAAAAAATTATGTACATTTTTTTAACTTCGTAATTATTAAGCATGCATTAATTTTTAAGTAATACATATATTTATGTTTTTGCTGTTTTCTTTGCTTATATTATGGCCGCTACGATAAATACATATATGATGGTATTTTTATCTATCAATTTGACAGATTTGAGTGCTGAATTCCAAATTTTAATGGATGCTCAGATTTCAGTAAATGTTTCGTTTATTTCTTAAACAGTATATTTATTTTCGTCTACCAGGATGAACATTCAAATGTTTTGCATATTTTCACACCGGGAGACGAAAGTAAAGAAATCAACTGCTTAATAAATACAACATCTACCAAAATATGTGTATCTACTAAAAAGAAAGTTTCTATTGTAATAATAAATATAGTAATATTAATAATATATATCTATATATCTATCGATCTATGCACACACACACACACACACACACTTGTCTTGTGTCTAGAAAGAGACATGAATGACTAGACAGATGATTTTATTAATATTTTTTTAATCTTTTCACCCCAAGCAAGGCGGTGCAGACACTGGTGCACAGGGGGCTACATAAAAGAAGAATGAAAATTGAATCTCAACGAGAGCGAAGAGAAGGGCGAACAAGTTACAGTGGGTGCCAGAAAAAAGATAAAGATTGCAATACCAGTAGGAAGACAGTTGCGAGGGTAGAATGAGAAAAGATAAAGAACAAGATACACGGAGTGATGTGGAGAGGATGAGAAAAAGACTGGGGTTAGATGGATAAGAGATGTCAATTGACATTGCATTTAAATTCTTGGAGATTGTAGCCATCATGGAAGCAAGTAAACGAAAGTGAGTTCCAAAGACGGTAAGTGCGAGAAAAGAAGCTGATGGTGTAAAACTATCGGCTGCATTTGGTTGGTTTAACTGGAAAAGGGTGGAACCTTGTTGCCAATCTTGTTGCTTGAGTAAATTCTTGTGAATCGGTTACCAGTGAGCTAAACTCGTCAGAACAGAAGACATGAAAATATTTGTGGACGATAGAGAGAGAAGCCACGTCTCCTCGGTGAGAAAGTGGCTGGATTCGAGCTGTGAGATCAGGACTGATCACATTAAAGAATATCCTTTAGAGACTGTCGAGAACCCTGAGATGAATATCAGGGGCACCTGACCAGATATGACAACAGTATTCAGTGCACGATCTGATGATTGATTTCATATGTTGAAGGTGATCTTAGAATAGAACTTCCTACCCCGACACAGTGTCAAAGTCTTCCTAACATTTAGCTATTGATTAAAGGTAATGGTTCCACTTGAGGTCAGAAGAGAGGGTGAGGCAGAAGAGGCGCAGTGCATTGCTTTCAGGAAGATCCTCTAGGTCCATGTAAATGGTGGGGTAGGAGGGACTGCCTCTGGTGGTTGACAGATATCAGATTTCTTTTAAAACCATTAAAACTTACAATCAATTTTAACCCCAATTTATCACAGAGGGGATGTCCTTCACAAGATCAGCATCAAGTTGATCAGTGTCTGCTTCAGAAGATTTGAGTCGAGAGTAAATAGTGTTCTCAGCAGTGATGCCTACTTAGAATTTGATCACGTCAGGGAGACAATTTATGAAGATCAGAATAAATGTTGGGCCTAGGATAGAACCCTGGGAGACACCCGCTTTCGTGTGATGTTATGTAGAGGCATGCCCGTTCAAGACGACCTTCTTTATGCGGTTTGATAAGAAATATTGAATCAAGACAAGCAAACGTCCTGTGATACCATATCCCTGCTACTGGGGCAGAAAGTCCGCATGCGAGACGATATCAAATGCAAGGGCAACAGCCCCAGCTTTGGCGTTCTTATCGCGGACCTGGTATATGTACTTGGTGTTGGTTGTTAACATAATGGCAGTAGAAATGGCAAAGCGGAAGCCTTACTCTCTGTCCGAGAGTAGTTTATGGGCGATGAGATGTTAAATTGCAGCAGGAGGTTGCCATAGCATTTTACGGTAGACTGATTGCTAACCAAAGCTACAGAACCCAACCTGTCCTGTTATTTGATACATAGCTGTACGGAAGAGGGGCATTATTACCTTTCCCACTGTTATTTGTGCTGAAATTAATGCAACGAATTCAAAGAGAATTAAAATCTGTCTGATAATATTGTTCTCAGTCAATATCCACCGCACCAAATACTTCCCAAAAACTTCCAAGCATTTTCAGACATGCTGCTATATTACAAGAGCCAAATCAGACCAACAATACATTATTGCAGCCATATCTGAACTGGAATTTCTCAAGACTCCCTTTACAGCCCTGATAGTGTTCAGAAGAGTTTGCGTAGAATTTGGAGGTTGAAGAGAGAGAGGAGCCATATACATCAGTTCTTTCTTCTTGGAAGGTAACCATATAAACACCAGGTGCAGAATCACACCTCACAAATGTCAGTAGATGCCTTCGAAACAAATAATATATGATCGACCACACCAGTTTGCGATATCCACACATAGGACAAAACAGAGAATAGGGATTTATAAATAAGTGCACAAACCTAGAGGTAAATAATTTTTCTCAATTCATCGTTAGTATATATATATATATACCCATTCGAAAAAACTCACAAACTACCTTTATATCACGAGATAAATTTCGTTAATGAGGAAATGAATAAACAATAATTTTATGTATAGGAGTTTTTATAAAGAATATATAAATATACAATAACGCTATGTATATGGTTAAATCTCGTCTTCGTATTCGTCTGTTTCGTTCAAATAAAGTATATTTGATTTTTGATTTTTTATGGGAAAAACCGAAAATACCATAGACACCTAAATCATTGTTAATGACTCAGAAATGCACTGATTTGCTACCGATTTAACACCGGAAAATACATTAGGAATTTTCCGGAATATTTCCAGGACAGAGCTTTAAAGAAATATCGGAGGCTGTTTATTCTTCCAAGCTTTTAGAATCTCAGAGGGGGTCATATTTTTTTATTCTGTGCTAGAATAAGCTAAATATATTCTTTCTACCTCATAAATCTATTCTGTTCAATAGAAAAAGCTCTATCTGAGATGTGAGCTTTGAATAAATATGGTACAAGAACATCTGAAACTAAATTTTCTCTAATGAGACAATTCTAAAGAATGGCGTATAAACATGCAAGGTTAATCTTCAAGGAAGATGCTCATTAATTTTATCAATTATAGGTGAAAGAAATATAGCCGAAACCAACAAATAGTTAAAGAAAATGAAACAAAGAAAAGCAAAGCAAATAAACGTTATAGTGCTCATGGGCTCGGGTGAATAAACACACCTGTCGTATTGCTCCCTTCAGACGTTCAAGTAGCTCATATTTTCTTCAACATAGTTGAGATATGAAATTAAAATATTAGCTTGCAAATGGAAGAATTGTTTAAAGTAGTTAATATTTTGACAAAAGATAAAATATATATATGTATATTTTATGTTTCTAAATATAATTAAGAATATCGTGATCGTATAGATGTAAGTGTTGGTAATGTTGGTAGAATAATGTTTGAACAATACTAGAGAGAATGAGAAAAGTTCATCCAACGCGTTTCGCATCATTATAGTAGGTACCTTCCGGTCGAATCGAGAGACACACACCAGTTTGGAAATAAATCATTCGTTGAAACTCTTTAAGAAGACATAATTAATATTTATGAAGATTGTTCATAAAGTTATTATTGTTATTTTATCGTGTTAAAGCATTTTACCTCGGCTTGATTTTCAGTTCAAAAATTTATTTTGCATTGTGCTAAAAATTATTCTGTGAAACTTAGCATGGACCAGGCTTGCCTCCCAGAGAGTAAAACACAACGCCTCCTTCGTCTCACACTTACAGCGGACCTCAAATGGAATGTACTATATCGAACCCATTGCTAAATCCGCTGCTATGAACGTCGGTTCTCTGTGCAGGGCCCGGAAGTTTTTTTCCGTCTGAATCTATCTTGCACATAGATAAATCTACCATCCGCCCGTGCATTGAATACTGCTGCCATATCTGGTCGTGTGCTCCTGCTATTCTCCTCCGGCTTCTCGACAAGGTACAGCGGAGGGTCTGTAATGTGATCGATACCAACTTGGCAGACCGCCTGCAGTCTCTCTCTCACCGGCGCGACGTGGCTTCCCTGTGTCTCTTCTATAAATACTTTCACGGCTTCTGCCCCCTAGATACGAATTTGCACGAGAAACTAGATTAGCAACTAGATCCCACACTTTTACAGTGAAACCGATAAAATGCAACCGCAACTTGTACTCCAAAGTTTCTTTTCTCGCACTTACCGACTGTGGAATTCCCTTCCACATGATTGCTTCCCCGACGGCTACAATCTCCAGGAGTTTAAATGTAAGGTCAATAGACACCTCGTAACACATTAACTCGCTATCATTCTTTCAAACACTCTTCCCATCTGCCCAACCCTCATCCTTACCCATCTATCACCTTCCTTCTGACATTTCCTACACCACACGCTCCTCCTCTTCACCTTCCCCTTTGTAGCCCCATGCGCAATAGTTGCAATGGAATGCCTTGCTTGGGGTGAAATGATTAAAAAAAAACAAAATAAAACAGTTACAGTTGTACATGAGCCCGGTGTGAGAGACTGCAGAGGATTTTTTTAATCGTTTCACCCCCAAGCACGACGTATTGCCAGTGATAACCAGGGGGCTAAATAAGAGTAAAACCTTAGACAGAAGAATGAATAGAAAGACGAATCAGTAGGAGTTGGTGTCATAGAAAGGGCAAGAGAAGAATTCGAACACTGGAGTGAAGACAGTTGCGAAGGTAGAGAGAAAGGAAAAGAACACGATATACGTGGTGATGTAGAAAGAACTGGAGTTATGTGGTTAAGAGATGACTATTGACATTGCATTTAATTCCTGGAGTCTGTAGTCATCAGGAAAGTAATAATATGGAATGGAGTTCCAGAGGCGAGAAGAGCAAGAAAAAATGCTGCTGGAGTAGAACGGTCGGTAGCATTTGGTTGATCTAACTGTAAATGGGTGGGACCTTTTTGCCACTCTGGTTGCACGAGTAAATTCTTGTGACGAGGGCACCAGTGACATAAGTTCGTCGGATTAGAGCACTTTCAAAGTAATTTGTTTTTTCTTGATCCTTTATCTTGTCATCAGATTTGTATCTTAGATTACGATTGTGGTCAGATTTAACACGTTGTAATAATAGTGTCTTTAATAGTTTTTCCTTTTATGCAACAGATTCCTACGATTCTTGTATTATCTTCTGCGCATTGTTTTGGATGTAGGCTGCTGTATGTAATTAGGCATTTTGTGCAATTTATATAACACATTTATATAACACATTCCGTATTACTGTAGGTGCTAGTCAGTTTATTTAAACATTATAACATTTTTAGTTTTGACTTGATAAATTTTAATTTAATTTGCTTGTTATTATTTTCACACGTTAGGGAGTTCGTGCTTTAAATTAGGGGCTTGATTTTACTAGGATAGTTTCTATTATTATTATTATTATAATTATTATTTTGCATTTCGTTTGTATACACATTCCAATCCGGGCGAAAATTCAAGAAATGAGCTAAGAACATGCTTCAAGAGATTTTCGACTCTATAATATAAGAAAAATAAACTAAGACACATTTTACGTAGACTATAATCTTCGTAACAAATGAACTGTACTTGTAAGTACATTGTTGTCATTTTTAAGCCAGTGGCTTTCAAGAATTCCTTTAATATTTCTCTTGAAACGTTTTCCAATCAATCTAAGGGCTCCAGATACAGATGGATTTATTGATGTACTCATGTATTGCAATTTTTATATATCAAATTCAAGATCCTTCTAATTAGGTAGCTTTTGAAGATCTTCAAAGATTAATTACAATCTCCAGCAACTGCCATTATTATTATTATTACTATTATTATTGGTATTATTATTATTAGCAGTAGTAGTAGTAACTTTGTATTTTTCTGATCTTTTGTGGATTTTGTAGAATCTACATTTACATTGTAAAACAAAACTGCTCGTACGACACATTACGGCCAATTTCAGATTTGGTTTGTGTACAATATTACTAAGCATCGTTTGTTGGTTTTGTTTATTTAACAGCATATTAACACCGTATGAGTCATTTAATCCCGAAATTTATTTCTGTTAGGAGCATTAGTAATTTATTGTAAAAAAGGTATTACTACTATTTTTTCTTGAAATATGAATTGTTCACAATTTTTCTCTAGCAGAAATATATTGATTCCATTGTCTTATTTTTTTTTATATAAAAGTGTATTGCTGTTATTTTTTGTACAAAATGTGTTGTTGATAATGTTTTTGTTTTTTTTTTGCCTCACAAAAATGTGTTCCTGGTATTTTTTTTCAAAAACATATTGCTAATAACATTTAAAAGTTTTAATCAAAACAAGTATTGCTGGCATCTTTTTACTACGAAAATGTATTGCTGCTACCTTCTCTAGAAAAGTGTATCTTTAAACTTTCATTGTCTTTTGAGTTCAGTTTGGGTAGTTCACTATTTACTAATGGCTATGGCCCTTGCCGGTGTTACCGGCCGGATGAGTATTGATCTGGACACAACAGCAATTAAAAAGCGGTTCCACGCTCACCAAAACCACCCGATCATATGTCTTGCTCTTGGATGTTGTATATCATCATATCCAGAAATATTTTGTCCATGATATCTCTGAAATCTTTCTGTATAACCACATTTCTGCTGCTTCGAGACTATCTTTATCTTTGAGGAGAAAACATATGACCTCACAGTTCCATACTTTGTTATTATTTCCAACGAAGTTTTCCCTGCATTTCAATACTCTGTTTTGGTTTTGAAATGCGTCTTGGCCATGCAATTTTGCCTACGAATCTCAGTGTAGCACTTCAACAGTAAAAAAAAACAACGTTCTAGCTGTAGCAATTGATTAAGATAATATGTTAAGTTTTCCTTAAACTTCGAACGCACTATTCAAAACAAGTTGACACTTTCATTCCGACTTGAAGACTACGATTAGAAGGAAGCGAAATATGTTGTATGAATAGATTTTCAACATCGTCTCATTATCTTCATATTAAAAATATGTATGAAGAAAGAAAGATGTGTGTTGTGGTGCAGTGGATATCACCTTGGAACGAGAAATCGGAGAGCATATTCCAGCTGCTATTATTGCATTCAAATACTCCTTGCAAAGGTATGTATCTGTCTCTTCCTCCTGCAGTTATGGGTTAAATAGCAGGACACATCGTGTTCTTTAGCCTTGGTTAGCAAGCAGTCTACCGCAGAAAGTAACGGCAACGTACTGAAGGAAAATTTACTGCCCAGTCAGATATATCTCTCTCGAGACATGATGACCAAGAATGTATCATGTATGGCAATTAAATACCTGACTGATGAAGAAATTATTAATAATTTAAACAGAATAAGAATTATGGGTTTAAAATGACATTTAAAAATACAGAACATATTTACGGCATATTAATCAGTAGCGTTTTTCAGATTAATATAACATAGGATTAGTTGTAAAATACTTATAACTAGTATTGTGCAAAAAGCTGTTTTTTTAAAAACAACCCTATGAAATCTCAGCAGACTTCTACAGAGATATCTCATTCAAAACTATAAAGTAAATACAGACGAACGATAAAATATATTCCTGTAATTAAAGTGTGCAATATGTGTGTTGTGGTGCAGAGGATATCGACTCGGAATGACAAATCGGGGGGGGCAAGTTCGAATTCCAGTTGAACTCATTGCATTCACTTAAACACAAATAACCTTAGCACAGGTATTAATCCGTCTCTTCCTCCAAGTTATGGGTTAAATAATTAGACAGACTGGGTTCTATAGCGTTAGCTGACAACCAGTCTACCGCAGAAAGCAATGGCAACCTGATGCGAGATATTCTTCAGCCTAGTCTCAAAAGAGACATGATCTCCCAAAGCGTGTATCACGTATGACACTTAACTGATTAACTGAATATCAAAGAGGCTGATAATAATAATATGCACACGATAATACTTTAGCTTACTTAAATACCTTAGAGATATCTTTCATTCAGTAGACTAACTCTTTTAGTCAAACATATTTCATTTCCCAAGATTATCTTTCCCTAGCAAAATATTGCACTGAATGACACAAAGGAAAACTTCATTTCACTCCCGCTTGAGAAAGCATTTAAAAGACGAGAAAGATATTCCCTAGGAAATGATAGGAGAAGCATTAAATTAATTTATTTTTGTATTTATTTATTAAGAGTTTAATTAATTATCACCAAGCTACAGAAAGGAGGTAACATTGAAGGAGTAACATAATTATTTTATACTGCATGTTCTCTCAGAATCTTAGCAAACATTGTCCTTCACAGTTTCCTGTACATTGTTTTAACTCTCTGAATGTCTTTGTTTAGTAACCAATTCACACTAATTTGTTCAGTTTATATCCCAAATGTTACTTTTACCTTCAGTAGGTCATGTAAATATTTAAATCTAAGAAAAACATTGAAGAAACTGGCTATGCTAATCGCACTTGAAAAAGCAGTTAGAATTTTAAAGTAATATATTTTTTTTAATTATATTTATTTTAGCGCTAATCTGGTTATTAAACAATACTCCTGCCAAATATGGTCAGGCGTCCCTGCTGTTCATCTCAGTGTTCTCCACAGGCTCCAAAGAAGAATCAGTAATGTGATAGGTACCGACTTGGCAGCTCGACTACAGCCACTTCCCCACCGACGAGATGTGGCCTCTCTTTGTCTGTTCAATAAATACTTTCATGGATTCTGCTCCAACGAACTTAAGTCACTGTTGTCTCTGCAACAGGTGTTAACTCGTGCAACCAAAATGGCAACTGGGTCCCACCCATTCACAGTTAGATTAACCAAATGCAGACCACAATTCTACTTTTTCAGCTTCTTCTCTCGCACTTCCCGCCTGTCGAACTCGCTTCCAATTCTTGCTTTCCTGACGGCTACAACCTCCAGGAATTTAAATGCAATGTCAATACTCATCTGTTAACCACTTGACTCTAGTTCTTTCTTCAACACCCTGTATATCTTTTCCCTTCTTTCCACCTCTGCAACTGTCATCACACCTGTATTCCCATCCTTCACTTGCTCCTTTCTAACTGGTTCGTCTTTCTCTTCACTCGCTTCTACTTAATCTTTTTCATCCTATGTAGCCCCATGCACGTCAGTGGCGTTACCGCCTTGCTCGGGGTGATACGATTAAAAAAATAAAAATAAAAATAATAGTAATTTAGATATAATAGAAAGTTTCATATAATTGTCGTTAATTTGATAAATATTTTTTGAAAAACCATATTTCGCTGAAAAGGAAAATAATTCCTTAACGGATAAGTATATGAAATCATACATATGACAGGTTTCTAACATAAAACCGCGTCTCCACTCTCAGCATTTAAACTCAATCCAATTCCATATCAAAATCACTTATTACAATCCGATGCACGATAACTAGAAAAAAGAGTTTTAAAAATTATAAAAAATCTCATTCGTCCCGTTGATCCTAATAAAAAGAACTAAATGATTTATATATTATAAAAAACACAAAGCTAATTATTTAATTATCCATAATAACACCTTCCCACCAAAATATATATTCTTATTAAAACCAGCGTTATATATCAATTCAAATATCACATTGGAAAAAGTATATCCGAAGAAAAACTAATATATATATATATATATATATATATATATATATATGTTGCATTTGCAACAACTATATTAAGAAGACAGCTTACATTAAACGTGTGTGGGCATTCCTTCAATTCGGACTAGATTCCTGACTACATTCACAATATAAAAATAATGATCGATAACACAACTATCCTACAGCAAGAAACAACAAACGAAAACTACAGATCCTCGAAGGAATATTCATTAAAAATTTAAGCCGCCAATTAATATCATGAATGAATACTGTAGTAATATTCTAATTTGTATTTAAAGAAAAGTTATAACATTGCATTGCAATGACATTACAAAATAAAGCAAAATTCAATTTTGGATAAAGTTCGAAGGAACGCTAAGCATTTTGTCAAAAGTCATATTTGAAAAAAGAACAAGATTTTCGGTAATTTTAGCAAAACAGTTTTGCAGTTGTTTTTTGTTACTACAAATCATACCCCTGAAGAAGACCTCGTAATGAGATTGATTGAACTTTGGAATATCGTAAAATGTATGATAAAATCCCCTGTCAAATTTACATCTCATTTCTTACATCTTTCAATTATAATACGTGAAAGAGTAACCGTGAGTATGAGCGGATTAACTGAAAAAAAAAACAGACGCAATGTTTGCAACGTTTTAAAACTGACATGTCTAAAAATAATGTGCTGCCTAAATACGCACACAAACGCACACAGACATATATATATGACCGTCAATTACACACACAAACGCACACAGATGACCGTCAAACACGCACAGTTACACACACATTCTAGTTACAAATAATATGAATTTAAAGGGGTGTCAAAATCAAAATTTTGAGAATAAAATCATAGCAATATATACTAAATATTTCTCTTTGTGTTTGGGTTTACGGGAGTGTGCGTATATGTGTGGAAAAATGTCAGTTAGTCAGTGAGTTAAGTACTATACCTGATACACGAATAGACGATCATGAAAATTTTCTCGCACTAGATTGCCATTATTTTCTGTGCTAGACAGGTTGCCAGCAAAGGCTATAAAACCACATCTATTTAGCCCATATCTATAGGGAAGAGACGGAATAATTACTTTCCCATGGGTATTTAATCGTATGTAAATGCAACAAATTTAAATGGATTACACATTAGTCTCTGAGAAAGCAGTATGTCTCCTAACATAACAATTTTCATTTTATTACGAACTATCTACCCATTGTAGTTTATTTACAGCCAGAAAACATTCAGAATTTAAACAGTTTTGGGAGATAATAATAGTTTAGTGACAGATATCATACTAATTAATTTTTATCTGATGGAGGAGTAATTGTAGATTCATACCTTATATAAAAATACTCGCACACAAGTGAATATAATGAGCCTAACTGAAATTGAAACTTGACTATCTGTTTATCTAATGACGAGTCATTATTCATTACGCTAAACGTACATCCAAGCTTACAGCACGTAGTATATAAGAGAGGTTACCCATTTAGTTACTGATCAGGTTCTACGGTGCTTAAGATTCGTGATATATGGAGATTCGTTTTCCACCGTTATAAGGCCAATAGAATAAATATTTTGTTGTTCAGTAATCAAAATTAATATTATTAATTCCATATTATTTAATGTTGTTGTAGTTACTGTATATATTCTTGATGTGAATCAATTTTGGAATGATTAATCAGAAAAATAATGGTAAATCTTTATGGGAAGAATAATATTGTGTACAAATATACATACAGATATCTTAAAGCAAGAAGTAAAAAACAAGCAATTCAAACTGGAAAACACACACACACACACACACATATATATATATATATAATGCATTTTTATATCGTTCTGGGTTTATGCCTGTGTGTTTGCACGCGCGTACGTGGTTGTGTTATTTTTCCCGGCAATAGGTAGAGCTTCATCATACTTTGAAGTAAACAGCTCCACGCCCGAAGCACCATTCATAATGTAGGGAACTTTCTTTTTTGGGGGTAAAAACCGGAAGGACGGAACATTCCACAAGCAAAACAAATCTACATTTCAACGCACGCGCTTAAACACGCACGCATAGACGCCTAAAAACTGACAATTCTTTTTCTCTCTCATATATATATCTGTGTGTGTGTGTGTGTGTGTTTATATGTGTGTGTATCTTTTAAGTGATGCATAATAATAATAATAACGTCAGTGCAAGAATAGAGAATTTTTCTATATCTAGCAAAGAAAATTCACAAACGTGCGCACATATCCACACGTATATATATATATATATATATATATATATATATATATTGTCAGAAAAATTATATATACTAATGAAAACTCATGAATACAAAGTTTATATATAAAATGTATATATATACAAACTTACAAATACAAAGTTCGCAAGCTATATATATATATATATATATGTTGCAGCAAACTTTGAGTTTGTAAGTTTTCTTATGTACATATAATTTTGCTGAAAGAAACCAATATACGATAATTTTATTGAAACAATCTCAGATATACTAGAAGAAAAAAATCTGATATTTCTTCATTTAGTAAATATTATGAATGCATTCTTCATGTTTCGGTGATTTTTCAAAAAGTGAGAATTAATGGCACTCTAAAACCTTCCTGTCCTTTACTGATCTACCTAAGTTTAACTTTTTCTATCCCTCTAAGTGCCTGTTCGGCCATGCTTTATTTAGTCCTTTCATTCCCTCGCTTTCATTATTTCATGTCGGTGGAAAAATCTCAAGATGCTCTTTCCTCATTACAATGGTTTTCTACGCGTAGCTTTGAGGCAACAAAAGACCGAATGTATGAAGCACGCTGTAAGGATCGATCTAATTACACGGTCGTATTTGCGCCAGCATATTTCTTCATTAAGAAATATTTGCAATAGTCTCTTTGTGGTGTTAAATCTATGCCCTTCTCTTTTTATACACATTAATACTTCTTTGTTGCTCTCATGTTTGTTTGATGATATTCTGAGTATAATTCTTTTGAAATGTTGTGAAGTAAGCAAGAGACACTGGAAACAGAAATGAATTAAGCTAGAGACCTTAAATGATGAGCTCAATAAGTGTTCAACGTCAGAGCTTTGATAAAGTGTTTCATAACGTACTCAGAGAATAGATCGATGCATTATATTATGACTGGTTGAAGCGAATTATAACAGCAGTAAAGAGGAATCGAAATTGATACCGAGTATGAAAAATACATTTTTATGCAGTGTGCATAATAGTGACAACGAGAAATTAGAAACATTTTGTGTATCTTTTTTGCTGTATATTAAAAATGATATTCTTAAATATGGAAAGATAATTAGTCCAAATGCGAAAATTTGAACAACAGCAACCAAAACAACAACATCAGTAAACAAAAAACACAATAATAAAATCTATATGTAATTGACATATTTAAGAAGAAAACGGAAAAATTATCTACTTACTACGACACCGGACGCCGTGGCTAATGTTATCACTTATTTCACATACAATTTAATTAATAGAATTTCCAATTCAGCTCATTTTAGAAGATACGATCAAACTTGCAGAGAGAAATGCATCGACTAAGGAGACGAGAATTATGAAAAGATTTTTGTCAAGAAACGTAGCATCAGTAGAACATGAAAAATAGTATAAAAGTGTACCACCAAGAAAACCGGGATAATTTTGCTTTAAAGAAACGATAAGTATTCTTACTAAAATTCATAGCGAGCGAATGTATTATTCAATACTGATTAACAATGTATGTCTCTAACGAAATGAAAAAAAAAAACGATGATTTTCTCATATATGCTGAAACCGTTAACAAATATGACGAAAGATTCAATTTAAACAAGGTTAATGTTCGTTCAAGGGTTAAGGGTAAAAAAATGATGCAGACATACACGCTGCAATCCTAACGAAACTGCAACCAAATCAAGAACTAACACTACAAGATATATCAGAGGAAAGTCAGAGAAACCGAAATCTGAGACGTGATAGTACAGAAAAGAAAGAACATGCGTATGTATACAAAACCAAAGACTGTTCCGTTAAGAATTAAAAGGGATATAAACATGTAAAATAGAATATAAAAAGTTACACTGAGAAATAAAATTGAGGAGAAATTCTTACTGAAAACATTTCTTACACAGCGTTGAGACAAAAAATAATTACAGAAAACTAAAGAAAATATGTTTATTTGAAAATTAATCGAGATACAAAATGCAACTAGACAGAGATATCACAATAATTAACGACGCCACAGAGAAAAGATTCATTAAAAAGAACTTAAAAATTCACACGTCGTGTGTGCGATAATATATTATTTGTTATTGTTGAAATGTCATCCAACGTTTCAGTTAGTAAAATGCGTGTAAATACTAAAGCATATGTATTAAAAATACTACATATTTATTCATTACTGACTGGATGAACTTAATTAGGTCGGTGTTCAAAATTAAAGCAAATATCATGTGTAAAATGGGTGGATACCGGTATTTAAAACAAAAGGCAATGAACCGTTCGTTCCCTTAGATCAAGTCAACGAATAATGAAAATAATGGGTCATTTGAAAAAATTGACCATTCAAGATTGGCAGCGCCAGCAATGTACATAAAAAATAAATGTATAAAACTTTTGTTTGCGTTGATGTTTCGAGTGTGTTAAAAATGTTTAGAATCCAGTAACTCTTCTTTAGTAAACCCAGAGGAAATGTTTGTGAAATTAAACGATTAAAACTGTTTTTCGAAGTGGGATCGTTCTGAGGCGTATTTGAAAATACAAGTTGAATGAATAATGTTCAGTTTTAATAACGATAAAAGATGCAATGTATTTTAAAAGTTTAACCGATTATTTTTGCGGTTAAATAAGCTCCAGCCATATTTCCACAAAGTATGGACAGTCAAAATGAAAATTGTGATTTTGTAGTTTCTTCTTTGGAATATCTTTTGATTAAAAGTATATCTAAGTAACAACATACCGAGCGTGTAAAAAGAATGTTTAAAAAATACGTGAGTATTGTTTCAAACACAGTAAGGAAAACTGCTCAAATGTTTAGCCTGAAAATCTGTACCTATGACAAATTAAGGTCAAAATTGTCGCCAACCAGATCCCTCAGAGGAAAGTTCAAATAAGAATATAGCTTTTCCAACAAACGTTGCAAGTCTAGAATAATTTCTCGGACTAGAAAATTATAATCTCTTCTGCATAATCAATTTGAAAGCTCCACTGAACAATTTGTTTAAAAATGTTGTCAACTGGAACAGGTTGAATGGTGTCAAAAGGAGTTTTTAGAAATCAAGCAAACACTAATGTTAATCTTATCAGTCGTGCATTACGATCCGAGAAAAAATGGTATTGGGGTCAGATGCTAGCGACTAGAGTATTGGAGCTGTAATTCGGAAAAGGCTGTGAAGAATAGACAAACTTAATGCTGGAACCGCTTATGCAGTGTCTGGGCAAATTTAGACAGTTGGCCCGAGTGTAACACCTCTGTTTCCCCATGTTTTGCATCTACCCCCTTGAGGGATGAATAGAGTATATAACCAGATATCTGCTCGTATTCAGACGGCGATTCAGTCGAGCTGTAGATATGGGCAGAGACTCGGCTGTAAAACAAACAATCCTGACATCGCATATGAGGGCTCTGTAGAATCGTTCCTCGGGTGTACGAGCTTAGAAACCATACGTTAGACACGATTTTGATTCATATCTATTCTCTGCGGGAAATTTTGTGTAAATAACTTAATTTCCGAGAGAATACGCACTTGTCAAACTCTCTCTCTCTCTCTCCTCTCTCTATCTCTCTCCTCTCTCTGGAGTGACTTAGTTATGTTTACTTAGTTATATTTACTTACATATGTTTACTGACGTACACTCGTCTGAGAAAATAGGCAAGCCCTATCATTCACTGGGGGAGCTAGAAAATATTTGGCTGAGTGTAAGCGCTTGAAAAAACACGTTAAAAATTGACCATATATCGCATCCTATTACAGTGACTAGAACTTTACTAAATACTCAGAGTTCTGCTCGAAATAGCTCTTGTCAATCTATCTGCCATTGGGCAGAGAAAAATAGGCAATCCGATCCCTGTTATTCAGAATTTCGGGTCGAATGTATGCTCTCGGAAACCTGATATTAAACTCGCCTTGTGTCATATTCATGTACTGATGATATGCATTTTTGCTCTATTCTTGTACACCCGTTAAAATCCTCATTTTGCAACAACATATATTGGGTGGCTCGTAAGCCTTCTATTACTATGTGAACAAGAGTAAAACATTATTTCATGGAAGTTTTTAACGTAAAATACGAGTAGTTTTCTGAGAATCATTTTTATTTTGTTCATTTTCTTTCCAAGTTAAATCTTTACCCTGAAAATTTGAATATTTACAATTTTGGACGGAACTGTATTCAATTCATTATTTCTACGTTCTTATAAGTATTGATAAAAATAAACTAAAATAAAGTTACTTTCACTTTTCCCGAGGTATTCCTCAGCCTACGAAATTAATATGCATTTTAGACAGAAATAACATCGAGCAAGTAAACCCCCATGATATTTTCACAGGTTTATATGTATTTAAGCATTTCCTTACATTTTGTGAATCTATTTGGTGCATTAATCATAGGAAGCGTCTTGCAGTAAAAATAGTGACATTTCCAATTTAGTTTACTTTGGTCGCTATAAACCAGGCAACATACACTTACACTGTCCAGCGATATTCCTGAATATTCCAAAAATGAATATTTAATTAGGTTCTGGATTTTCAAAGACAAAATATAGATCATATAAAAATAGTAACATGTAAATCTTGTCATTTTATTTAATGATTTTATTTTAATGATAGTTACTAATTAATTTTTGCACATATTTATATTGGGTTGTGCGGAAAGTTCCTGTCGGGTTTTAGTCGTTCAAGTTCCAGTACGTTAGAATACAGCAATTTTATCAACATATATCATATGCGTACATTTCCGAGTAGAGAACACTTTAAAATATCTCTTAGAAAAAAGATTAAAATTACTTAATTCCTAAAAAAACTTGCATCCTGATAAAAACAAGAGATTATTACGTGTATTCTTAGACAGCTGATGATTTTTTATTACACTAAAGGCAAAATGTCTGGAAAGCAACAAAAGTTATATATACCGTGAAAGTTGAAGTTGCTTAAGCTAACTGAACTGTAGAGAAGTTGTTCACTAGGGTTAGAGTAATGATATAAGCCTCATTTTTAATGAATACTCAGACAGACTCTTGATTACTCATCGTCAACGTCATCATCATCATCCGTTACAAAAAATGTTGTGTAGGGCAGCAACACAGCTTCTCCACTTCTGCCTATCTTGGGGCAGAATAGAAAATGACCCCCAAGATAACTGCATGGCTTTCCTCTCATTCGCCACCGTACTTCTCCATGTCGTTCTTGGTCTTCCCCTCTTTATTTTGCCATCTGCGGTTCAGTACAGTGCTGTTCTTGCGATTGACTGTGAATCTTTCCGGAGCACATGCCCAATCCATCTCCACCGCCTTCTTGTAATGATGGTGTCCATGTTCTCTTGCTTGCATCTCTTCAACAGGTCATCATTGGAGATCTTCTCTGGCCAAAATATTCTCAGTATTCGTCGGAGGCATATGGTGTGAAAGGATCGAAGTTTGACGAGATCCGCCTTAGTCATTCTCTAGCACTCAGATTCGTAGAGGAGAGTAGATACAACACAGCTCTGAGATAGCTTGGGCTTGGTGTTGGTGCTCTACTGTGTTGATCTCCAGATGTTGTTCATTCCCTTAAACACATCCATGGCCTTGCTTATTGTGCTTTGAATATCCTCTTTCGTGCCACCTTTGACGTCTGATGTCAACCAAATCAAGACATTGATTGGGTATAATCTGTATTAAACAACGTCAAAATTCTGTAGAACCACTAGTTTTAAACAACTCTACAATCTAGCAACTCACAGTAAAGCTTGAGTACTAAAATCAATGAGATATTTAGGCACTGCATGATCTGAGACAAAGGAATATTTTGATCCAATTTCTATTTGTGAGTTTTGGTATAAATGCAATGAAAATGCACTCTTTTGAAACAAATTGTCTAGGGGTAAAACTGTATCATTTACAACAATGTTCACCCAAGAAGATACTAGAATAAGCGACATTAACCAACTGTACTTATCTCAAATGCAGATCTTCATCTTGAAAAAGTCATGTTGTGCTTCTGTTGATAAGGAAAATCAGTCGTTCTGTCAAGTAAACAATGAATTTGTTCTGAAAAGTGCTGTTTGCAACAGGACAAACGAAATGCAGTAATAAAAAAAACAAAAATCAGAGAAATTGGCGAAAAAGAAAAGTTTGTTTTTCATCAGGAAAAATTTCTTTAGCGACTCAGCAAAAATAGTTGCTGCTTGACTGGGACGTATTATTCCCAGCCACCCTTCGGATTTTCATTTATTCCATTTCTCCTAAATAAAATCCGTCAATTGTTAAGATGTTTTACTCCTTGGATGGCATGAAAGCATCCTTGTCAAGAAACTACGAAAACTCTAGGAAGGCGAATTTTTTAATGATAAATGGAGAGACGTTGTATAACAGAATGGTACATTTTTAGTTAAATAAATACTTAATGACATAATTTTGTATAGTCTTATACTTTCCCTTTAAAATACGCTTTAACTTTTCGGACTTCCGAATATATATATATATATATATATATATATATATATATATATATATATATTGTATTTTTTATTACAATGGTTCATAAACGCATATTCATAGATGGACAGCTAAAAGCACGGTCATTCTGAGGTTTTCTCTGCCATTCTGATGATGAGATTATAGTCTCGAAATATCATAATAAACAGGTTATACAAACACCTCCCGACCTTCCTTTATTTCATTCAACGTATTGTGACAGCCTCCAAGACATAACACATACAACTATTTTACGCAATGCTTCAAGCAAATTACAAAACTTTACTAAAATATTCATGTTTCAGAACAATACTAGATGGCTCAATTAAGCTAAATTTGAGGAATTTCAGGTCATATAATGTGAGGGTTTTATTGGTCAATATACAGAGAGAGAGAGAGAGAGAGAGAGAGAGAGAGAGAGCGCAAGGAAAACTACTCCAGCTAGATAACTCCCACGGATGGACGTGGTTCCGTCTTATTTCCACTCCATTAGTAACTACCAGAAAATAAATATATACGATCATGTTTTTAACTACTCGTTATCCTGTATCTATCGTTTATCCGTCGAAACGATTGTAGTTTCAGCTGCGGCAATAGAGGCAGACTATACTATACACAGTTTAGTATATAACTCATGTACGGTTGTGGAGAATCGTAAGAATACGATTCTTTAACATGTAAATGCGCCTGAATTATACACATTACGAAAATCTTATGTAGCTGACAGTAAGTTTCTTAGTGATAACTTACTGAACAATTCCTCGCTGTCATTGATTCTTTTTATATCCTCATGGCAAATTCTTTTTTATTGATAATAATTCCATATATAAAAATGTTTTTTAAATAGAAAAGAATAACAATTTTCTATAAGATCAAGCTTGGCATATTTACAAACATATGGATTCTTTTATAATGCTGATCATTAATGGCACAAATTATAACAACACATTCCAGTTTGAAAACCCATTTAACAGCCCTAATACTTTAGAACATGTAACTTTTGTATCTAGTTAATATTTATTGTTCATCATATATTTAATCACAAAAAGAAGCAATTCTGGTTAAGTGGCCAAATCTTATCGTAATTGACTTTGGACAGTAGATGACTTGGAAAGAACTGCGTACATTAAGAATAAGAAAGTAAAAATAACACATTGGAATACATTTAGATATGATAAGATGATGATTCGGAGAGCAGATTGTTTTTTGGGATTCTGATTTACATCTAATTAGAACATCCTTATAAGGAGGAAGTTGACTATGACTTACAAAAAAGCATTAAAATTGTGGGCGCGAATAGTCTCAAATCACCAGCTTTACTATATATATATATATATTATACTAGCTTTACTATATATATATATATATCACCAGCTTTACTATATATATATATATATATTATACTAATCAAAAACCTAGTACATATATTGGTTTTACTACAACCACACTCTCCCGTAGACTTACATGTCATCTTTCTGATCAGAGTACTATTAAACAACATTTCTCTGAAAAGCATAAACATGTAGGTAATATCAGACAGATTTTGGTCAACAATACGGTGATCCTTACTCATACACACAGTAAGAGGAACCTGCAGATATTGGAGGCCATATACATCAAATCCAAACAACCAACACTCAATAAAATCAACTTTAAAATAGGAAATAACATATTACATTGCATTTGACTAGATGGTTTTGTTGTCATTTCGCTCTATCCCGCGGTGTGACGTCATAAAACCGCATCGCAAACTTAAGAACTGCGTTTATTATTTTTGGTAACTATTGCAGTTGCCAAGCGGAGTTTTATGTCAACACAAAATAAAATCGTCAGTGATGGTGGATTTTATAATATTTCAGTGTAAACTACCTCTCTGAAGATGGCTCATGTGAGCCGAAAGCTTAGAAAAAAAACAATAAATAATTATCCAAATGTTGGAGAATTTTTGTCTTTATTTTCAACTGAAATTAAAGCAAAAATACGACGTTTAGAACGGCTCATAATTAAACATAATAGACATTCATTGTCTCTTATATTTAATAGCATATGTTTAGAAAATTACTTGCTGCCTCGATATACTAAACATATATATATATTTACAGTGAGATTTACCTTGTCCAAGGCCCAGGGCCCACTCGAAGTAAAATGATGCAGTAAAAAAAACCTTCTATGCAGATTGGGAGGAAACAAAATTAATCCTAGTCTTGATCAACTTAACATTTTAATAATCGGGGAAAAAGCAGGCTTATTAAGATTGAAAGTATTTTCTTTGTGAATATACTATTTACGAAGCATTTAATATATAATCGATGTAGCTGAGTTGTCCGAAAATTCGTTTTCTGACCATGAAACCCTGGATCGATGCTCACCATGGTCAATATTTTAGGAAAGTGGTTTCTTAAAGTTATCGGTCTGCAGGAAGCGGTCCCAGCGAGTGGCCTCTTTTGGAATTACCGAAAAACCATAGCACGGGTTGACCCAATCCTTATGAGTGTAATTGTGTAGACGGATCCCTTTATTATTAAGCTTGTTCGAAGTCACAACTCATCATGTCTGAGGGTTTGAGTGCCAGGGTGTTATTCATATAGTTTATTGCACCGAGTAACATGATCCCACCCAGAAATTATTAATGTTGCATAGTCGCAGTATAAACCACAGACGGACACAGTATGTGTAAAACAAACACGAGTGTTTCTGAGCAAGCGTTTGCAATGGGGATCAGCTACCCACCCTCGAAGATACCTTCAGATACTAATGGTCAGCCATACAATATATTACTCGAATCATTCTTTACGTTCTTACATTTGTTAAAAGTGTAATATTTTAAATTTTATCAAAGAAATCTTATGATTTTGAAAGACTTAACGCACCGTCTAAATCTATACATACAGTGTATAGATATGGATTTAAAAAATAAGTTAATTTATCATAAACTAAAACAAGAATATTCAAAACAGAGACAATCTAAAGCAGAGCGGAGAACTATAATATGATTAAGTTTTACATGTGAATATTTATTATTAACAAGGAACAAATGGCCGCATGCAATCATACAAATTTTATAGCGTGGTAAGTGATATCGGTAAAACAAATTAAAATATCCTGACTATACTGTTGTTTTCAATTTAACAGTAAAAGTAGAAATTAAATAGAACGGTATATTTGACACAATTGAATAAAATGGTATAAGAGAAGAGACTCTCTGAATTATAAACAACGAAGAAATCTTATATTTTTCAATAATGTAAAGGAATTAACATGTAACAATTAAAAAGAAGCTAAAAAGTCGTGATTGCATGTGGCTGGTTCCATTTTGAACGCCGATATCCTTTACTCTACCGGCACTTCCATATACACGGCTACGAACTTAAGTAAATATTCAACCAAAACAAATCAGTGAGTAACTTCTGTCATGTAATTCTAGAAAAAATTAACTTTTTTTTGTGTATTCATGTTTGTTTGATTCAGTGTTGATCCCAGAAAAGTTTGTCCAGATCTTATTTCTTTCCAGAACACAAATGTTGGGAATTCTGCACGGGTTTGAGTTTAGAAAGTACATATTTTCAATAATTCATACCTTTTACTCTTACTTACCTAGACAATTAAGTTATCCTGGTTATTTCGCTAGTAAATGAGTTTCTTTTTACAGCGTCATTCTGCTTATCAAAACGAACACCTTCTCCAATGTATTTCAATTCCGTCCTTCTAATTTTCTTACCACGCCTCCTTATTGATACAAAATGTACACAGTCTTATCTAATTTGATATTTTCTATCTGGCAATCATTGCCTGTTAAATTAACACTGCATGCGTAATCAGCAGATAACCGAGTATAGGAGATTCATTTTATTTGCTATACAGTAGTAAAGGTCGTCAGTTCTATCTAGATAAACATGATAGTATAACTAGATATCTAGTCTATTATATTAACAAGGGGAATACAGTTTTTAAATAAAGAATTATGTTATTTTGTCCTATTAGAAGAAATTGATATACAGCGAGTCCATTAAATCCGGGTGCACATTAAAAAAACTTTATAAATTTTATTTGTATTTGTGACAGAAATAATCCGTAAAAAATGTTATAAATTTAATGTACCAAGTTTTAAGTATAGTTTTTGAATAATTCTTTACCACAAAATTTGCAACAATATTTAGATAAGTAAAAAAATATGAACTGCAACATCGTATTGCCCTTTGTATTGCCAATGATGAAGGACATGTGGAACATTTAAAAAAATTTAAATAAAACCTAAGAAAATATAGATTGTCTTCTTTCAAATTATTTTTACAATTTATTTCTATTGCAAATACAAATAAAGTTATAAATTTTCAAAAGTACACACGAATTTATGGACAACCTGTATATTGATAAATTAAAAGGGGAAAATACAAAGAATACCGTACCATGATATCTAAAATGAAGTTACAAAACAGCTTCCTTTTATGTTTTCTATTCATTTAGGTAATTAAAATGAATGAATTTTAGGGAATTAACTACCTTTGTCTGCCAGGAGGTTTACCATATTTAGTTCTATTCAGGGCTATAAAAGACAAATAATGACCCTTTTAGAGTCTTTTAACCTTAAAACGCTGTATGTCCATGAGACGTCCCGTTAACTCCAAGAAAGATCTACTTGGACGGCTGACTGCTAAATTCTAAACTCTGCCACTTGATACATTTCAAGCACGTATACACATCCAGATACATTTTGCAGCAGAAAATCTTATAAAAGTTGTTCTTTATTTTCAGCTAACTACGTACTATATTTTCTCTTTTTTTATTATTTTATTCTTTATAAATATTTTATTTAAATTCATTCAGTTTAATTATCTAAATGAATAGACAATATAAATGAAAGCTGTTTTCAAACTCTTCATTTCAAAATTATTGGGTCACGGAACCAGCTATTAATAATGTTATAGCGGAAATTGACGGAGTGTTTTGGTTCGGATCATTTTTTTGGATCAAATAAAATCGAAAATTAGGACGTGTGCTACTGATTATATTTGTCGTCTCAATCTAGATAGATCAGCAGCGCAAAAGGTAGTAGCGGAAATAGTGGATTTCCTGATTAAATTCCGTGATAGTAGGGTCGTAGCGCTCGCGAGGGCAGAGCTGACCTCCTTGAATATCAAGTAGTATCAAAATCTAGCAGTTAGTGTTAGCTTGAAAATAATGTCTTCCGAGGCGACAAATATGGCGGCCGAAGTTCGTGCAGAGGAAGTTAAGAAAGCGTCCCATCGACATATCACATTGACAGATAATCAGACCGTGACTTCAAACGCAATGATATATCATGAATTTCGTGATTACTTTCGTTATCTGTTCAACAGGAAGCCTGGTTTCGCCGACTACCCCGTATTGAGGCGGCTATAGTAGCTGATTGCGAGAATAGCATTATAGAGTTGGAAATCTGAGAAACGATAAAGCTTGTTGGCCGGTATAAATATGTTGCTTTTAGATGGTCTTCTTTATGAACTGTACTTGAGACAGTTAGCTGCCACTGTTCCTTTGCTGGAACTGATTTTCAACTATTGGATAAAGCATGTGTCCATACCTCAACGCTTCTCCAGGAATACAATTAATTGTCTATGCAAGGAATGAACGTTGACGATTGCTATAGGTAACTTTCGGTCTAAAATAAAAAGAAATTGTCTTGATATTAAATTCTAAACTAGTATATAAATAGTAGTGCATACTTTTTGCTAGTTATATTTGACCACAAATCTCAGTGAATATTTTGACGTGTGAAACGAATAACATCCTCAAAATCCAAATCTGCCCCCTTCATCTTTACCCAAGCAATACGAGCGACCGAACACAAGAAAATATTTATTGAAAAATGCGATCCATGTTCAAAACTTTTAGAAGCTACGTTTTCCAGTGACTACTTAAATATTCATACACATAATTTCTCCAAATAAACAATATTTTTTGTCTGGCTACTTGTACATTGAAGTTGTTTGAAACTTGCTATTAATGTTTAATAAAGTAAAATCTGTGACACTTGAACTACTTTGAATCCACAACTGCTGAACCATTACATTTAATTATCGACAAACATTATTCATCTTTAACGATACTTAGCATTTTATATAAAAAGGCACTTTTTATAAACAGTTCCGAAAGAATACTCGTACTTCAGATAGATGTGTGATATATCACTGCATAGCCACATCTTCTACGTTTAAATGTCTTTTGTCAACCACAGAACTTTGAAAACTTTAAACTAACTGTAAACATTCTGAAATACACCATTTCCATCTCACTTTTTTTTTCTGACATTTTTACACGTGTGGGATAACAAGAATCTTTTTTCTCTTTCTCTCTCTCTTTCTCTCTCTCTTTCTCTATCTCTCTCTCTCTCTTACACACACACACACACACACACACACACACACACACACACACACACACACACATATATATATATATATATATATATATATAAAGAGAAAGAGAGAGAGAGAGGTTTCCCTTTTTTAATGCCAAGTACATTTAACTTATGGAGCAATAGAAAGTCTTCTTAAGTGAAACATTTCGACAAGTGTCTTTAAGTGACTCATTTCGACATAAGAATGTATTGCATATGTGATTCTAAGTGGAAATTGTGGCCATGTACAAATGCTTTCATACATAATGCTTAACTCTGAAACAAATATAGCTGTCAATGTTGATAGGAATAGCGACAAAATGCACCTGCTCTCAAACTACTATTTACCGCAGCTATTTTGTGCTTTTGTTTAAAGGTAAAAAAATGTATAAGTTTAAAATAGTAAATTCCTCCGCTGCGAAAACATCAAAACCCCTCAAAGGCAGGAATAATTTAAAGAGAAACGCCTTTATCGTCAACCTTCATATATTTGTTTGTGGTTTCTCTTTCACTGCAATCGTCTCTGTCTTTTAGTGTCTTAAATTCATTTTCTTTGTTGCACTTGTTCTCTTCCTTTTGGCATTGATGCGTAATTGCACACATGCAAACACACACACACACACACACACACACACACACACATATATATATATATTCACACACACACACAAATATATATATATATATATATATATATATATATATATATATATATATTCACTGTCAAAAATACTCAGGAACAAAATCCCTCACACACAAATACAGAATCACACAAACTCGAACGCATACATGGATTCCCCATAAACATATATATATACACTCATCCTCATTTATCCATCACACCCAATGGTGCATAGGGCAGCAACCTTTTGTTGCTCGTTCTGTAAAAAACTGTTTTTTTTACGGGGCAGGGTTGTTAGCCCTGCACCCAGCCCCTAACCCCCAACCCTGAAGGACCGGTGGAACATTCTTGGTTCTTACGTTTACAGCACCTTGTATTCCCAAAATAGTCAACAGTTTAAGTACTGACCAGGCTCGATGTTGCTTAACTTCGATGATCGGACGGGAACGGTGCATTTAACACGATATAGCGGTATATAAACTACCGGTCATAATTATTAGGCCACCCCAGTGTTTTAAAAAATGATGTATTTCATACTATTTTTAGTATTGATTGCCAAGTAAATAATTATAAATGAATATAAAATGGTTCTTTTGTTAATACTGCACAATAACGTGCATCTAATGAATTTATAAATATTTCATAATTACCTATATTGCAGTTTCATCAATGATAGAATGAAGAAAATTTAAGGTGATTCAGACGCGTTCATCTTTGCTTCCATGCATTGTAAAATTTTGCAAATAATAATACCGAAAGAAGCATTCTATTTTCATTTGGCAATACAAGCTAAAACAAGTCGGAAATACATCATTTTAATTATGGCCGGTAGTGTACATACAATTATGCACAAATCCAAATCCATAGTTATACACATATCTACCAATATGTGCAGACCTTCATAACCTTGGTAACTAAATCCAAACAAAGAATGATCTTATTTGTTAGGATCTTGTTGAAATGAAAATAGTGTAGACACGAATAGATATTAGAGGGTTATTTCTTTTTCAATATTCTTTTCCGTATGGAAGTAAACATCAGCATCCTCGGAATACTTTGGAATTAATAAATAGGCATCATCTTTCTCGTTATGCGAATTGTCCCACAGGATGTGAGTGATAATGTCGCTTCACAATTCTCTGTCATTTTATTTCTTAATAAATTTTATATTTTTTTAAATGTCATTAAACCCAGTTCTGCTATCAATTTATTCATGCTAATTCATTATGTTAGGCCTTATATTTCTCTGTCACTGATGCTTTTAATATTTTCTGTGTGTATCATATTTTCTAAGTCGTTCAACAGTCTTATGTGCACCGGAAATATAAGCTGTCTTTTTAATGATGTTAAGTGTATGTTTCTTTTTTCGTGTCTATTATCTCCAAAACCTGGATGCTATTCAAATATTCTGTCAATGGTATCTTTTCTGTAGAATCACATTTCTGTTGCTTCGGGTAATTTCTTCATGTTTGAGGAAGGTTGTCTTGTATTCACTGTCATATAGTAGGACTGGCATCATTCATCAGTAAAATACGCACTTGTTTTCTTTTTTTAAACGAAATTTTACTGTCTCTTAATACTCTTCTTAAATTTTGAAATGAATATTTAGCTACCCAATTGCGTCTTCCGATTTCAATGTCGCACTTCGCAGTGTTGAAATTAAAACGAGTTAAGTGCCATACTCAATACTGGCCTTGGGCTATCATGTCCCTTTCGAAAAATTACTAACTAGACAAAAGATTATCCATCAGTAGGTTGTCATTGCTTTCTGCGGTAGACTGGTTGTCAACCAAGGCTAAAGAACACAATCTGTTCCATTATTTAACCCATAACTGGAGTTAAGAGGCAGATTAATACCTTTCACAAGGGCAAGTGAATGCAAGGGATTCAAGTAAAATTCGATCTCCGAAAACCGATTTTTTGTTCCAAGTCGATATCCCCTGCACCACATCAAACATCTCGATTAAAATAAGTATTCAACAAGTAAAATTAAGCAATAGTTTCATGCTCGATATAATTACTCTGTTAAAGAAATCTAATAAAATTATATTCATTGGAGTTTATCTAATATCTCATCAGGGTAAATATTTATTGAAATAACAACAATTTGTTAGTAGTTAAAATATAAGTTTCCCCAGACGAAGAAGGCAGTAAGAACAAAATATTTAATATAATCAATACAAAAAAACATATTTCTTATTAATATCACCGTGGCTGATTCCAAACTCTAGAAGAGCAACACATTATGTCTTTTTGATTTAACGTGTTTTATTGATATAGATTGGAGCGAATATAGTCAATCTATAACTCCATATACGGCTCGGAACTTATTTTCATGGAAACTGTTCTCTTGAGTTTTGTTTACTAGTGGCTCTATTTGATTAGCAAATACATCTCACATTTTTAATGTTGAACTGGCTAGAATTAGCTGACAAACGTTCTAAGAGTTTGTTTTCACTCTTTGTTTCTTGAAAAATATAATCTTCAAAAAGTTAAATGAAATGCCAATCACAGATTTCTGTTTCTTGAAACATGTTCATGTCTTTGTCTTTTATCATCTTCTCTAAGTTTTCTTTCTCTTTTCCTTCTTGTAACCCCAGACGTTCTAGTGGCATCATCCCGTTCAGTACGGTGTAGAATTAATATATATATATATATATATATATATATATATATATATATATATATCACGACTTTTAAAGTAAGATACAAAAAATACATAGTGCCTATTTCTGGAAAGGAAGCATGCAGCAAGAACACACTATATCAAATTGTTTATAGGAAATGAAGAAATATATTTCAATTATTATTCTTAATCTTCAGTGAAAAATTATGAAGAATTTCCCCAGTTATACAAATTGAAACATGTTTTAGTCTCCTACCGAGAATAAAAATGATCCATACAACTTTACTCAGAGGCAAACAATGACAGACATGAAGTATTAATTCAATATATTATCTACATGTGTTGTGATGAGTATGGCACTACCTCTTAACTGTTGTTTTTCCCGGGTTCACCCTGACCCATGTTAGGTTTCCAGCTATTGGCAAATAGTTAACCCCCAAAATTGAGGCCAAAACAGTATGAATGGATAAAAAGAGAATCATGTATACATAAAATTAGACTTTTATATAAAAATATACATGTTTGATGGAAAAATATCACCAACAAAATATATTTGAAAGAAAATTTTTTACCATAACACATTTTTGAAGAAAAAGAAAATTTCTATAATATACTTTTGAAGAAAAACAATATTACCAGCAATACATTTTTGTATACAAAATTAGAACCCAGTTATAGTTTTCTAAAATAAAAATCAAAAATAATGTTTTTTTATCAAAATCTGACTAAATCAACCTTCACACTATAACCGAACACTAAACAAAATCGCGTAATTTTTTGGCATTATATAACCCACAGAGGTTGATATGCCGTTAAACAAAACTCAAACTTAATACAAACTCAAACTTAAAGACTGATAATCCTATATGGATTGTATATCTGAGCTACATTATGCTGTGACATTCCACCAAGACAGGAGAGTATCACCCCGTCTATATTTCTCTTTATTGGTTAAATTGCGCAAACCTTACTGTTTCCAAATCATTAACATTCACAGGGCAAAACCGCGGACAGATCAGGCTTCTTCTTTTCTTTTGATAAATTTCTAGCTGTCATTTATACTCTGTGAAAAAATGTCAAGTAAAATTTGGATTATAGCATATAATTGATGTTTGAGAATCTTTCCTTTATGGGCTGCGAAAGACGCATTGTTAAATCATTTTTGCATGCTCCAAAACTTTTTAAGCACACACACACACACACACACACACACACACGGACAGACAAACAGAAAACACACACACACACACACATATATATATATATATATATGTTTTTTCTGTTTGTCTATATATATATATATATATATATATATATATATATGAATGACAACAGAAGAGATTTATATAGTTATGCATAGACATGTGCATATTTTAGTAGAAGAAATATATCTTTATAGGTACCTCCAAACAATCGCTAAAAACAACATAAACCGCATAGCATGAACAAAAAATCCCCAAACTTAATCAAACAATCTTTTTTCTATCAAAATGTTTATATTATTATTAAGGGGAATAATCAAATAATTTTTAATTATTTCCTAAAATTTTTTAAAACGTTCTAACATTTTTGAAATTTTGTCAGAAAATTCGTTTTGATTTAAATTAGCCTTTAAACAAACGTTACGACTATTTTACAATGGAAAAAGTAATGATTGCATCACCCACATTTTTTCCGGTGACTAACACATTAATTTGGAAATTCTATCAAAAGTCAAATGATTGTCGTATTTTTATGAAATTTTAGTACTCATTCACAAATGAATGAAATTATATTTGACATTTTTTAATTTTTTAAAAATAGTAGTAAAAAGTAAAAATATATTTTTTAACTCTGTCACACCGCTTCTACGTAAAACCATGAAATTTTTAAAATTTTTAATTGGCTGCGAAATAGTTTTTATTAGTTAAACGCAGCACACATTGGGAAATAGAAATCATATATTTTTTGTTTTAAATTTAATAATCTTATCCGAAAATCTGCTCCAAAGTGTAAAATAAAAACTGAAACACAACTCTGACTAATTAAATTTGATAAGCTTTTATTTGCTGAAATAAATAATAATAATTAAGGATGTTATATGCTGAAGAAAAACAATTTCGATTAATAATAAAGCTTTTAAAGAATTGTTTTAATTTTATTATTATTATGTCATTTTTCATCATATTTCGATTTCTGCTTTGGTCTCACGACCAACCAAGTCTGCGGGGAGACCTAAGGCAGGTAGTGGCGTGTTGTTATGACTCCATTTCATGTTTTTCTATCTTCCCTATCATCCCCAGCATTACATAGATAAAGTTTTCCTTAGTGTGTGGGCTGTAATTAATAAGACAATTTTTTGTATATCTCTTAAGCTGGGGTTTCCAGGGATTCTTTCAATGTGCTGTTTTGTTCCATTTTTTATCATTCCAAGTGCACCTACTATCACTGGCACAACTCTTGTTTCAATTTCCACATTTTTTCTATTTCAATTTCCAGGTCTTTATATTTTGACAGTTTTTCAAATTCCTTGGTTGCTATGTTACAATCCGCTGGACAAGCCATATCAATTAATAGACAAGTTTTCTCCTTCTGGTTTTTAACAATGATGTCTGGCCTGTTTGCTTCAATTTTTCTGTCTGTGTAGATGGTGTAATCCCATAGAATGGTTACATCTTCTATTTCTGTAACCGGTGCTGGATAATGTTCATACCAGTGTTTGTTTACAGCTTTTCCATAATGTTTGCACATTGCCCAATGTAAATATTGCCCAACACTATCGTGGCGATTTTTATATTCGTTTGGGGCAAGCACAGAACAGCCTGAGATTAGGTGGTCCATTTTTTTTGGTGTTTATCACAAAACCTGCATTTTGGATCCATATTATTATGCATAATATTTGCCTGAAAGTTTCTCGTGAAAAGACTTTGGTCTTGTGCTGCAAGTATAAATCCTTCAGTTTCAGACTTTAATCCAGATGCATAACCATCGATGAGTATTAACTTTGTCAACATTGGATTTATTGGCACGTACTGGATATTGGCCATGCAGAGGTTTGTCCTGCCAGCGCTGTTTCATCTTTTCAAGAGCTTTATCTTTGGCTTTCATTTTCATATTTTTTGCTGCAATAGTTGGTTCTTGGCTACTGTTTTGCTTTTCTACAGAATCTACTAATTGTAATTCTTGTTTGTATTTACTGCCTTCTTTTATTATTGAATATTTTTTCTTTCTTTCTTCATGTTGCCTTACTAATTGTATCATCCAATCCTTTGTTGTTTCTATGTATGTTAGTAAGCCAATAGTTGTTGTCTTGTATGACAATTCCAGCTGAATAAGACCCCTTCCACCTTCTTTACGGGGTATGTATAGACGGTCTACATCAGCCTTTGGGTGATGCATCCTATGCTTAGAAAGAAGCTTTCTTGTTTTAGCATCCATTCGCCTGATGTCGTTTAGAGTCCAGTTTAAGATGTTGAAGCTATATTGAACAACTGGGATTGCAAGGCTATTAATGGCCATAACTCTATTCTGTGAATTTAATTCAGTTTTTAATATCATTCGTAGCCTTCTATAGTACTCTTTACGCACTATTTCTTTCATTTTTTTATGGTGAATGTTTTCGCTCTCATTTACACCTAGGTATTTATAAGCTTCTTCTGGTTTCAATTCTTTTATTGTTACAGCAGGGTCTAGGCTAATTGAGGATGTTTCTTGTATTGATCCACGTAAAACTGTAGCTTTAGCACATTTATTCAAATTAAATTTCATTCCAATGTCTTCGCTGAAGCATTTTACAGTTTGCAGAAGACCTTCCAGCTCATTATCATTCTTAGCATATAACTTTAAGTCATTCATGTAAAATAGATGGCTTATTTTCTTTTGGCCTATTTTATAACCACATTCTGTCTTATTAAGTTGACTGGTTAGTGCTATTAATGATATGCAGAATAGTAAGGGAGATAAAGAATCACCTTGAAATATACCTCTTTTGATGTTTATTTCATCAGACTTATAGGTTCCATTTATATGATTGAGGTAAAGGGTTGTTTTCCATATAGACATGCACTGTTTGATGAAATTGATGATGTCGGGCGATATCTTGTATATATTTAAAGTCTTTAAAATCCATTCATGTGGCACACTATCGAATGCCTTTCGGTAGTCTATCCAGGCAGTACTAACATTTTTCTTTGTATTGTAGCAGTTTTCCAGCATCATTTTGTTAATTAGCAATTGGTCTTTACAGCCATAACAGCCACGTTTGCACCCTTTTTGTTCAAGCGGTATTATGTCATTTCTTTCTAAGAATAAATATATTTGTTTTGTTAAAATAGATGTTAGTAGTTTATATGTTGTCGGAAGACATGTAATTGGTCTGTAGTTTTTCGGGTTGTTTGTTTCATCATTCTTGGGAAGAAGAAAAAAATTATTATTATTATTATTATTATTATTATTATTATTATTAGAATATTTCATAAATTTTTAAAAATATTTTTATCATCCTTTAAAGAACTGTTGCCTTTATTTTTAGGTAAAGAATTGAGAATCATATTGCCTATCAATAATTGAAAAGCTTAATAAAAATTTTGCAGAAATTATTTTAAAATAATTTATTTTAAAATAATTAATTTTTTTTTCATTTGTGCATTTGATGCTTTTTATAGTAATTTCTATGTGCAAATTAAATGGTCAGAGTTTACTACCCTAACCAAAAACAAATGAGGACAATTTTGTTGCTTATGAACACCCTAATTTTATTTTATCTCAAACCAAAACTTGTCAACACCATCTTAATTTACGACGCGTATAGGTCAAAATGTTCAAATTTGTGATTAAGGAAAATTTATGTTCTAAATTTCACGTTATGAATAAGTAATATTGGTATAATTACATTAATTTCACATAAAATTTGCTAATTTTCCAAAACTAATCTACCACAGATGTATATTTTATGCTTACAATATTTTTAAAACCGAGAATTAGCTTTTGTTTACAGAAATTTGTCGATCGCTCAGAAATGGTGGAAAATTCAAAAATTAAAAACAAAATTAGACTTTTTTATTGCAATCAATATAATTTCTGTTTGTTATAAACCAGAGTATTTAGTTTACTGGAAATAGTAAATTTAATCAATTAGCTTTCAATTTAACCTAAAACAAATGTTTCAAGAATTTTTTTTCATTTTTAAAAATTCAGTTTAAATGTAACTATGCTGTTTTTTTCTCGATTTAGTAGAGTGCCTATTACACCGTGTCCATACGTTTTGTTTCAAACTTCTACGGTTTATTGTATTCATTGTAGATACTTTGATTTCTGATAGTGGTTTTATGCAGCGTAGTTCCAGCACGTGCAACAAACAATTATTTTTATGAGGATAGTGCATCTTTTAATTGGGGTTTGGTTGTTTGCGAGTTTCTCAATGAAACCTTTCGAAACAAGCTGATGTGAAAAAACATTCCAGTTCTCAGCCCAGCGAGCCTACTGTAGTTAAACGCATTAGAATTTTTCATATAGGACTGAGTTAAAGATATACTGAAACATACAAAATATGAGGACTTCAATAGACACAAGAAAGGAACATATTAATGATAACGAGATACTGCATAACACATATAACAAATATAATATTGATGCTTACCTCGAGAGGGATCTACATTCTGTGGCAAATTAAGGTAAGAAGTGGCTTGTCAATTTCAGTGCGTCTAAAACCAAGCTGTTGTGTGTCAATCATCACAGGCAACTTCTCCTGCCTCCCATAAGCTTGGACCAAGCGAGTATCCTTGAGAGCAATAATCTGCGCCTCCTTGGCCTTACCCTCTCTTCTGGTCTAAAATGGAACCACTACATTGAGTCAATAGATAAATCCACTGCTAAGAAGGCTGGGTTACTGTGTCGTACCAGGATGTTTTTCTCACCTGAATCCATCCTGCATATATACAAATCAACCATTCGTCCGTGCATACAATACTGCTGCCATATATGGTCAGGTGCTCCTGCTGTTCATCTCAGTGTTCTTGGCAGGCTCCAAAGGAGAATCAGTAATATGATAGGTACCAACTTGGCGGCTCGACTACAGCCACTTCCCCGCCGACGAGATGTGGCCTCACTTCGTCTGTTTTATAAATACTTTCATGGCTTCTTAAGTTACTGGTGCCTCTGCAACAGGTGTTTATTTGTGCAACCAGATTGGCAACTGCATCCCACCAATTCACATTTAGAGTAACCAAATGCAGACCACATTTCTACTCCTGCAGCTTCTTTTCTCGCACATCCCGGCTGTGGAATTCGTTTTCTTATTCTTGCTTTCCTGACGGCTACAACCTCCATAAAATTTAAATGCCAAGTCAATACTCATCTCTTAACCATCTGACTCTAGTTCTTTATTCACAACCCTGTATATCCTTTCGTTTCTCTCCACCCTTGCAACTGTCATCACACCTGTATTCCCATCCTTCTCTTTCTCCTTTCTAACTGGGTCGTCTTCCTCTTCACTCTCTTCTACTTAATTTTTTACTCTTATGTAGCCCCCTGCACTATAGTGGCATTACCGCCTTGCTCGGAGTGATACGATGAAAAAAAAGGATATATATATATATATATATATATATATATATATATATATGTATGTATGTATGTATGTATGTATATATATATATATATATATATATATATATATATATATATATGTATGTATGTATGTATGTATGTATGTATGCAGTTTTAGAAGATGTCAACTTTACAATTATCTAATTCTCGTTGTCGAATGACCTGAAATGACAATCCTAAAAACATGTCCTACAACTACTGATTCATTGTCAAAATAACCGTGAATTAATTTTATATTTTCAAAATAGATCATTTTTTGCCATTTATCTTAAAATATAACAGGAAGAAAATTGTGTCGTATTTTGATGATCTTATAAACCACTGTAATAACAAAATTACAATATATATATATATATATATTAAATCCCCTACCCAAACAGAAAGTGAATATAGTTAAAATCCGCAAAACCAGAAATTATTAATATTCATTTTATTAATATTAAAATTGATCCAGTTGAAAATCTCGATGTAAATAATCTATTTACAGAGCCGAATGTAGTCATGTACATTCCTTTTCTCGCCCCAATCTAAAACTTCGAACATCCCTTTCCAGAAGATTTTAGGAAATAAAAGAAGGACTAAAACCATAGTTAGTTGGGAACTGATAGAAAAATTACGATAAATATAATCTTTATTTTGTTAAAAAAATAAATTATAACGTATCCCAACAAAACCTACTTTCAATTTACGTAAGGAATCCATTAGCAAAGGTCACTAGAAATCTAAATTTTTGAATTTTAATTTTTAAATTTGAAATTTGAAGTTGTGATATTTTAAATTCTAATTTTTATTTTTAAATTTAATATAAATTTGATAATTTAAATTTAAATAATTAAAATTTTAAATTCTCCTATGAAATGTCCAATATTAACCCCTGTGTTATAGATGCATTCTTTTCTTCTGTATTTTTTCAAAAACTAAATCTACATAAAACAAACTATAGGCCAACTCTGTAACCATTAAATGTTTCCAGGCAATATATACCTTTTTAAAATTGTGATGAATATATATTTGTTTTTCTAATACTTGCATACTTTATCTGACAAAAATTAAAATTATTTTTTAATTAGACTTTATAAAGATTAATTTAAAATTTATTTTATAAATGTTTAGAAATTCCTATAACAATTATTCCTAATTCAGACCATTTTCATAAATACCAGTATTTTCCAAAACGAATCTAATATTTTTATATATGTATGCTGAGAATTTCTCGGATATAAACATCATCGCTAAAATTTGGGAGGTGCGTCAGGGAGCAAAATTTTTTACTTACACGTTGTTAGATAATTCTTCGCTTTCAGTATCATATCTTCAGTAAATCATTGAAAGATGCCAACCGTTTTACAACGGAAAAGTGTGCAGATAAGGGACTGATTCATTTCATTATCTGTGCGTTGTGACTTTCCACCCTCTGACGAAAACGTCACAGTCAAGTGATGAAGCTTAAACCTCATTCCGCACTATGTTTGATATAAATCAGAACACTCGTGCAGTTGTGATGATAATTTGTTTGCTTGACATATTTCTTGCATCTGAAGAAAATGCAGTTTTATAGAATAGGGAAAGTTTTTTGTTCAGTCTATGTGTTTGTGTGAAAAAGAGGGGAAATAATCCTCACGCAATAATTCACTTATAAGTTGTTTTTTAATCATATCACCCCGAGCAAGGCGTTAACGCCACTGATGTGCAGGGGGCTACATAGGAATAAAAAAAAATTAGATAGGAGAGTGAAGAGAAGGACGAACCAGTTAGAAAGAAACAAGAGAAGGAAGGGGTATACAGGTGTGATGACAGTTGCAGAGGTGGAGAGAAAGAGAAGGATATACAGAGTGGTGAAGAAAGAACTAGGGTCAGGTGGATAAGAGATGAGTATTGACCTTGCATTTAAATTCCTGGTGGTTGTAGCTGTCAGGAGAGCAAGAATAAGAAAGCGAGTTCCACAGGCGTGAAGTGCGAGTAAAGACGCTGCAGGAGTAGAATTGTCGTCTGCATTTGGTTGATCTAACTTTGAATGAGTGAGACCCAGTTGCCAGTCAGATTGCGCGAGTAAACACCTGTATCAGAGGCACCACTATCTTAAGTTCGTTGGAGCAGAAGCCAGGCAAGTATTTATAGAACAGAAAAAGGAAAGCCTCACCTCGTCGGTGGGAAAAATGGCTGTAGTCGAGCCACCAAATCGTACCTATCACATTACTGATTCTCCTTTGGAACCTGTCAAGAACACCGAGATGAACAGTGGGGGCACCTGACCATATATGGAAGCAGTACCCCATGCACGGACGAATGGTTGATTTGTATATATGCATGATGGTTTCAGGCGGGAAAAACATCCTGGCACGACAAAGTGACCCAACATTCTTAGCAGTAGATTTAGCTATTGACTCAATGTAGTGGTTCCACTTGAGATGAGAAGACAGGGCAAGGCTGAGGAGGCGCTGAGTATTGCTCTCAGGGAGACTCACTTGGTCCATGCTTACGGGAGGCAGGGGGTTTTGTTCAGTCTATGTGTTTGTGTGAAAAGGAGGTGAATTAATCCTCACGCAATAATTCACTTATAAGTTTTTTTAATCATATCACCCCGAGCAAGGCGGTAACGAAACTTGGTCTTAGACGCATTGAAATTTACAAGCCACTACTTACCTCAGATTACCACAGAATGTAGATCCCTTTCAAGATCAGCAGCGAAATTATGTTTTATCTTCATAGATACATAAACACACACACACACACACAGATATATATATATATATATATATATATATATATATATATATATATATATATATATATATATTGTTAAATAAAAAGAAGACAAGAGGAAAATGTTTCGTCCTTTGATAGACTTTATGAAGGCAAAAAGACAAAATAAACTTTATTCCATCTTCCGTATCTATAAACAAACAGTGTTAGCAACTGTAAAAACACTCACAGACCATTAAAAAAGATTAACAGAATATTTTAGTTTTAGTATTCCTTCATGTCTGGAGCAATGTCACAAAATATTAAAATGAAGGGAATTCAACTGTTTTCCGTGTTATATGTGTTTGGCAATGATTACGATTTCCCCACCTTTGTCGGAAGAAGATATGTTTATATATTTGATGTTTTGTAATTACTTCTTGGTTGTTAAATATCTACGAAGAACCGAGATTTGTATATATAAAATCAACGACATCTCAATTCCTCGCAGATATTTAATAGCAATAAAGGAATTAAAATACAACAAAGATATACAGATATCTTTCTCCGACTAGTGTGGGGGAATCGTAATCATGGACAAACACATATACCAACAAAAATATAAGACCTCATTGATGATGAAAGAATTTTCGAGAAATTTAACAAAGCAGAATCACAAAAGAGACATAAAACTTTATAATCAATATAGAATTTTTTTAAAACAGAAGACTATTTTTGGCTAAAGCTTATCACATGCCATTCAAAAACACCCACACTATACGGTCTCCCAAAAACACATAAACCAAATATACCAATTAAGACAAAAACAGAAATAATATTGCCTCTACCTACACAGAAAAAGATAAAACTAGGCTAATTACTAAGCAATGTTTCTTCACTCTCAATGACCATTTCTATAGACAAAAAATTTGGTTTGCCAATGGGATCGCCTCTCAGCGGCGTTCTCGCTTGTTTATTTTCAGAATTTCTAGAAAGAGACTGTGTCAGAAAAATTTTACCACTAAACTTCTCCTACGTTAATTATATAGACGACTTTCTTCTAATCTATTAAGAAACTACTAACATAGCAGATCTTGTCAATAAACTCAATAACATTGAACCTATTATAGACTTTACCTTCGAAACAATCAATCATACTTTTTATTTCCTAGATATATTATTACACAAAAGTAACCATCAACTCAATTTTGACGTCTATAGGTAAGCTACCAACAAAAAGACCTGGTTAATTTCTATTCTAACTACTCTTCGAAAATCAAACCTGGTATTATTATAGTCTTCTTTTAAGAGCAAAAAAAATCTGCAGCCGCCGATATTTAACAGAAGAAAAATACATAGAAAAACTTACAGTACCTGTATCACTTTATTCACAAAGCAAAAAGAAAGGTACATAATATATATAAAAGTTTACAAGACAATCGGGTGGTTAAATATATATATATATATATATATATATATATATATATATATATATATATTGTATGTGTGTGTGTGTGTGTGTGTGTGTGTGTGTGTGTGTGTGTGTGTGTGTGTGTGTGACTGTCTGCGCATGATAATTTAAGCCCTTGCTCGTCGATTGTGCACTCTGGAGAAAAGGTAGATTTTAAAACCAGTAGCTACTCACAGCTATTTCCGCATTGTTCATTCAGTAATAAATTTAAACAAACTCAACTACTGAAATGTGCTTACATTGTGTATATAGCACGGTAAAATTTGCCTTCTTCTCCCGAGCTGCAATATCTTAGAGGTAGAATCACAGACTGATTCAAATCCGTCAGGATTCAGTCTTGGCTGGGAGGAATAGGTTGTCTAAACGTATTGATGAGCAGTAATAAAAGTAAACAAGACTGTCTGCGGATAATTCTCTCTCTCTTTCTATATATATATATAAAGATATACGTAGAAAGATATATATATATATATATATATATATATATATATGTGTGTGTGTGTGTGTGTGTGTGTGTGTGTGTGTGTGTGTGTGTGTGTGTGTGTGTGTTTATATTGTGTGGGTATTTTGTGTGTATGTATATGTATGTGTTTATATATGTATTTGTATGCGTGTGTGTTTGTACCCATAATTGGAGTAAGGAGGAGGTTGTACGTGTTAAAAACAATCAGGTGTATTCATTAAAAATCGTTTAAGACTGAGGTCTGTTTGGTTTTCATGAAAAATTGCTTCGGTTTATTTTTCTTCTTATTCAACTTTATTGGTTTCATTAGTATATTATAATGTGTAAAATAGGCATCGTCTCTCTGTAAATTATTTTGGTCATCAAACTTTGAATGGAATAATTTCTTGTTTGTCATGTCCACACAATATTTGATTTCATTCTTTTATCGTGTTAACGTAGTTTTGTTTTAATGTTTTCTTCTTTAAATATTGATTTCCCTTTCGTTATTGCTAGTGTAATTCAGACAGAAAGTAAATTTCCACAAATAGTCAATTTCTGCGTTAACGTTAATCTCTTGAAACGATCGTGTCTGGTCGATCAAGGTAATCACTTAAGTTCGTTCTCTAAATACAAAACATAAAAAATGATTTTGGCTCCTAACCAACTTCAATGATGATGACTGCTTCTCTGCGTATTTTTAATGCCATAAATTTTCAAGATGGTGGCGGTAACGGAGCTTCATAGATAACTTAGCTTTATTATCATCGTTCATTATCACGATCAGTAAGCATTAGTTTTTATTTTATATAAGCCATGACTTATTAGGATGTAGGCGTTCTTGACTCTCCCCTGATAAATGTTCTTTCTGTTAAGTTTCAGGACTTATATTAAAAAACATTGGAACAGATACTTATTGTTTTCTCTGTGCTGGTGAATTGAGAATAGGTTTTCTCATACATTATCTACGATAAGGAACACATTCTAGTCGTTCATTCATATCATAGTTGGCATGAGAGACAATGAATTTGTAAGAAAGTAGAACAAACTAACATGGAATTTGAGAGCCTGGTCTTTTAACTCGGCTTTTCTATTCAACTTTACTCTAGGTACACATCACATTATTTAATAATAAAAATTATTTATTGCCCGATTTTGCGTCTAATACACAAATCTGTATATAATGTGATAGGCATGTTTATGTAATATGTAATTTTCTAAGAAAGCCAGTCTGACTTAAATTTTAATTCAGAGAGAGTAGAAATTATTCATTTCTTTTCCACGTGCATTAATACGAAACTTTTATATATATATATATATATATATATATATATATATATATATATATATATATATATATACTATTAGGGAAGCAATGCAAAATTAAATATTTACTTACTAATTTTAAATAGAGCATTTTAAGATAAAAGGGTTTCACATTTTTGATTGGTTTCACGAAATTGATGATGGTTCGCCTGAAATAGTCCTATAGTTTCGATTTACCATGAAATAACGTGTCTGCCTAAAGTTTTTCTTATATTTGCTCTATATGACACTTCTTTAGATTCTTCTATACACCTCATGCTTATATATATATATATATATATATATATATATATATATATATATATATATATAATATCCGACATATTTTTAATTTATTTGTTTAAGCATTATTTTTAATGGGTACTTATATTCGATTAGGTGTTCTGTTTTTATGAATAAGCAGTTTATTTATTTCTTTACATCGACCGGCCTGAATAATCGGGGAAATATTATCAGCAAAAACAAATTTGGTTCGGATATTTTTCCAAGAAAATTTTTTAGATTATTTAGGCAGGTAGATATTAATAAATAAATATATTGTTTAATTATAAAAAAAAAACATCTATTCAAATAAAAGTATCTATTGAAAATAATGTTATATATATATATATTAACAAACCTAGGTACGCCTTCTTCGATGTGTTGTAATTGAATCCAGAAATAATATTTTTTTCTCCCATAATTTTAATATATTTTCCATCTTTTGTTTTTTGGTATAAACAAAAATAAACTCATTTACAATGAGTTTAACTTAAGAAACGCTACTACTTAATAAAATAATTCAAATCTAGAATTCGAAAAATCTGTCACTTTATAATATGGACCTGATGATTGAATAATGCATTAAAATTAAGATTCGTGCTTAAAACGTAGTATATGTGTCTACTCACACACACACACACACACACACACACACACACACACACACACCACACACACACACACACACACACACACACACACACACACACTATATATATATATATATATATATATATATATATATATCAGCATGCAGTGTGGGTATAGAAGAATCCAAAGGAGTATCCTGTACAACAGTGGTAGGATAACTCTCTAAGAGATCTCTAAATATATATGTATATAAATACTTTTAGAGCAAATATAAGGAAAATGAAGACAGAAATGTTATTTCATGGTGAATCGTAAGTGTAGGTATTTTTCAGGCGAACCATCATCAGCTTCCGTCTTTACAAAGTATTTTACACGAATGAGATTCACAAAGACCTAAAAAAACGAATAGCAATAACGGTCGCTCCATTGAAAAGAAAATTTAAGAAAAATACATAATTTCGGCGCACACATACACATATTCATACATAATCACATATACACGCAACATATAATCAGATGACACGCGTAGCGGCCAATGTCAACAAAAGTTCGAAGATACATTCGTCTAACAGTTACGTTGCAGACCCGTAGATTTGAAACGTAAAGAAAGTGCGTTAGGTGAGAGAGAGATAGAGAGAGAGAGAGAAAGAAAAGGAGAGAGAGAGAGAGAGCGTTAAAAAGAAAGGGTAATTATCTTGAAGAGTATATATATACATATATATATATATATATATATATATATATATATATATAATCGAAGGTAAACTAAACACTGAAGAAAATATCCTTAAAATCCTTTTGTTTGTTAATAACAATGGGTAAATACATTTTTCTCAATGAGAAATTCATAAATCTGAGATTAGTCTGCCTTAATACACGTGTGTCTCCGTTTATTCTTGGTAATCTTGTTTTTTTGGACAGATATTTGTACCTTTCATAGTCGATAATGCAATCCAGTTATGGATTTTGTGTCGATGCTTTTCTTGAAACAGGTAATTTTATCTTGATAAGAATGTTTGAATCAATTTTATTTGTCGTTATTGCATTCTACTGATTAAAGAATTAATGTTAATCACGCTACATATATGGTTTATGAGGAAGATTTCTAGAAATTCCCTCTGTTTTAATTATATCGTGTTTGGACGTGGGGGCGTTTGTGTGTACGTTATAAATATTATGCTTATGGATGGAAGATTATTTGATATCAATAAAGGGTAATTTGTAGATATAGACGATTTGGATAGGAGAATAGAACCTGTATGTAAGTGACAGTCACGCCTCAAAAACGCATGTGACGTTTTCCGTTCAACGGATACAAATATAGACCTTTTAGAAATTGGCAAGTGAGAGAAAATTATTAGTTCAATTCTTTTAGGTAGGGTTAAGTAAAAGTATTTTCTCTCTTTAACAGAGCAGATTCATTCCGAATTTGAAGTTTTTATAGAACATCGTTATGATGTTCTCACGCGTCAGGGACGTTTGCCAGTATGTTCCGTTTATTTTATTTTGTTTGTTTATGTAAAATATGATGTGAAAGTAGCCTTATATTTGATTGGTTGATTATTATTTTTTATGAGTAGTTCATTTTTTCTTTTCCTTGATGTTTATTTTCTTTTTATTGTGTAGATGATTAGTTTTTATTATATTGTTCGTTCTTTTATTGTATGCGTATAATGAGTGTTTAATATCGAGATATGTAAAGTTAGAAATTTATTTGCTGGAAGAAAGCCAACTTTGAACTCGAAACGCGTGTCATGTCACAAAAAGCCATTACTAAAACTTAATGTATTATACAAAAGATATTTAATAATAACCTAAGAATAACAATGAATCTTCAACTTAAACAAAACGTTCACTACTTTTCACAATTTCTTTGGCAATACCAAATTCTCTCGTTGGAACAACCCCTATTTTTGTTTCCCACACACACACACACACACACACACACACACACACACACACATATATATATATATATATATATATATATAGCCTTTGAGATTACACTCTCCGAATCGACATATTTAATTGGGAGATCGAAGTTTATTGCTTTACTCGCCCGCGGTCGATTTAAAAAAAAAGGAATCACAAGTTACTTAAGATGACCTACAATGACATTTTAAAAATCTCTGGTCTCGCTTTAATCGTCCCGGTCAGTGTAAACAATTATTGAATTAACGCTTACAGAGCGGAGGCAAAATGTCGTCTGTCACATATTTTAGAATGTCATTTCATCAAATTCTTGATGTTCTCCATACTTTATGTCTCTAATATTCAACTGGCTCTTTCTGACTCTAGATACATATTAGTCCTTTGTTTTCTATTTTTCTTATAAGAACAGAATATCATTTTGCTTTAAATCTCTTAAATATGTCGCAATTTTTTTTCTATACTTTGAATCAAAATGATGTATTTGTCTTCGGGCAGACAAATCACATTTTATATCTCAATCTGTGTTTCTGTTTTCATATAGAACACAACAGATATTTGAAAGTTCATATAGAACACAACAGATAAATGAAAGTTGCCATTTCCTGAGGATTATAAAACTGCAAGTGCTCCTCCTTTATAACACTAAAGATGGAGTGTCAGAGGAATAACGACTCAAGCGCATCGTAGCTTGTACGAGTGAAAAATGTGGGGCCTTATCTCAGGTTCATGCGTTTGGACATTCCACTGACCTTCTTCAGTAACACTTCACATTACCTACAATATGCAGGAATTAACAAGGATTCCTAAAAACTTAAGAGCACAAGCAATTTCTCAGAATTTAAATAAACATACGATGTTTTCCATATGTCTTCTGATTATAGATGTTTAAATCACTTTTACGCACACATGAGTACTTTTTGTAAACGCCTAAATGATATGGTCTAAAAGAATTAAACATTTATCTTATAACTGACGTTTTAAAGGTTCTCAGTGCACTGAACAAAGCAAATATTTAGCTGTAAATAATATTTGATGTATTGTTATTTTTGTATTACGGATAACATTTGGCAGATTTACAAATGTATTGAGTAACGATACATGAAATGTGGCTTTAAATGGTTGTTCAGAAATGATAATGAAGATATATTAAATGTGGCAAAATTGGCGGAGATTCAAAGCTGCCAATCCGCACAGCCTTTAACTG
>JBBBDQ010000553.1:650000-700000 GCA_037127315.1 Ascarosepion bandense | reverse complement strand
GCTTTTTAACAGTCCCAGACACTCTTGTCTTTACTGTCGAATAGTTATTTATTATTTTAAAGAAGCGTACTAAAATTGTAACGTTGCTCGAACACACCGGCAAGCCTAACAGAATATCGCGGATCTTTTCGGTGTCAGCCTTTCAACAGTCGTGTAGCTAGACATAGATCTATCCATCCAAAACGTACAGTTAAATGCAGAGTGTGTTTGTGTTTGTGTTTGTGTGTGTGCTTATATAAATATATATATATATATATAGCGAGAGAGAGAGAGAGATTGATTGAAGGAGACAAGACGAGAGAGTGTGAAAAACATATTCAGTTATAAAATATCAACGTTTTTTTTTTTAGTGGCAACAGGCAGGAGGTCAAATGAAATATCATCACACAACCAATGCCCGATCAACACTGTGGTGCATTTGTGTCTTTTTCTAGCCTCACTTCTCTATATAGCTCTTTGCTTTTACGAAAAGGGCAGCATTCCACACAACATTATCCAAGTCAAACTTATTCTATATTTGGCGTTTTACAATGATGGTTGAAGCATATCTTGTGTAGTTGAACGTTATGCATGACTTTAGACAGTTCCCCATACCGTATGTTGTACGTATGAATAAGTCAAGAATTCCGAAATACAGTATGTATCTATGGTATAAAATCGGAAATTTGAGTCAGGATTCCAGAAGATACCATTGTCAAAATTATGAATACTGCTTTTCTACACCAGCCGTGGTTTAACTTATATTACATGTATCAGTTAATTATTAATATCTCTTTCATAATATTCATAAAATTGAAAATATATTCTGTCTTAAAATCACCTGGAAAAATTGATAAGTCGTAAAAACCAAATTAGTCTATTTTTCTTGGCCTTCTGCTCTAAATTTTATCAGATATTATAATGGAATTGCAGAAGAACGTGGACATGTGCTTCATAGAATATACAAAATCATTCGAAAAGTACGTCACAAAGACTTCGTGATGTTTGGCAAACTAGACATATTTGGGAAGACATTAAAGTAATGAAGAACCTGCAGTAGCAGCAAACAACATGCATAGGAGAGGAAACGTGTTCATCAGAAATACAAAGATAGATAGGGCTGTAAATCAACGATGGGTTTTCTCATCAGATTTATTCAACTTATGCAGAAAGGCAATTCTGACAGATCTAGAAGTTGTGACACTATTCAGCATGGGTGATTAGAATCTGAACTATAGAAAATACGCAGTTGATACAGTACTGATAGCAGACACGGAAAAAATACAAGAACTTCTATAGATTTTTAAAAGAAGGACGAAAGAAAAAATGCATCGAAGCCATAGAAAACAGAATGCATTGTCATCGGTAAAAGAAGAGAACAACATTTGTCTGATGGAAAGAGCGACACTGATTATGAAGGCGTATTAGCACTGTAAATGATGTATTCCAAAAGCTGAGTAGAGTATTTAGAGATAGAAAAATTTCGTTCGTAACAAAAAAGAGGGATGAAGATTATGATGTTTGTCCTTTAATATGGCCCTGAATGCAAGATAATCTCATCAAAGATGAAGGAAAGACTTGAAGCAAACGAAATGTAGTTCTAGGGAAAGAAGCTTGGGATACGATGTACCGAAAATATGAGCAACGATAAAGTTTAAAATATTAGAGAGAACATACTGATTGTAGAGAACATACCGATACTTAACACAGAGAAAAAAAAGCAGAACTTTCTTGTATATGTAATGAGAAAGAAGGGCTTAGAGTATAAGATATTCACAAGACAGAAAGAGCAAAAGAGACACAGGAAAAAGCAATTAGTAGCATATTTGATAGGTTTGAGAAAAATGGATTACAGAGCAGGGTTTGAGGTGGATTACAAATGAAAGGGCCTTAAGATTTACAAGGGAAAGGTAGATGTTGTAGGCCATGACCATCTACGTACTGAAGAAATAAGGCTATTAGAAGTATATTATCTTGTCGTCTAAATTTTGTTTCTTTATTGTTTAAAATCTGTCTTTTTTATCTCTTTTTATTCACTCATATATATATATATATATATATATATATATATATATATATATATTAAAAAAGGATTAATTCAAAGATGTTGAATAGCCATTTCGATATGAAGATCCCCACGGGGGACGACACATCACCTCAGCAACAGAAAAAACCTTTCAGAAACTGGAGAAAAATTAGTCTACTTTTCCTTTTTAAATAGATTGCAAAGAAATTAAAAAATAAATAATAAAATAAAATAATTTTTCTCCAGTTTCTGAAAGGGTTTTTCTGTTGCTGAGGTGATGTGTCGTCCCCCGTGGGGATCTTCATATCGAAATGGCTATTCAACATCTTTGAATTAATCCTTTTTTAATATATATTTGCTCTGTAATATTTTATTACATGGAGCTCTCGTCCTGTATCATTTTTTAATATTAAAATAAATTTTTAATATTAATTAGGATCGGGTTTTTTGGAATTTACCTTCCTGCTTTTTTCCCTTGGATTGAAGTATCTGAATTAAAAATATATATATATATATATATTACCGGGCATAATTATTAGGCCACCCCATTTTTTTTTAAAGGAATGGTGTATTTCATATTATTTTTCAGTATTTATTTCCAAATTAAAATAGAATGTTTCTTTTGTAATTATTACTTTGCAAAATTTTACAAGGCAAGGAAAGAAACTTGAATTCGTCCGAATAAACTTAAATTTACATTATTTTATTGATGAAACTGCAATATAGGTAATTAGCAAATATTCAAAAATGTATGTGCAGTATTAACAAGTCATCTATTCTATTTTCATTTAGAACTATTTATTTGCCAATACTTAAAAACAGTTTGAAATACATCATTTTCTATGACACTAGGGTGGCCTAATAATTATGCCCGATAGTATATATATATATATATATATATATATATATATATATATATATGATTAAAAAACAAGGAGCACAAAAACCATTTATCAAGGTAATTTGAAATTCATTTTTTGCAAGTTTTTTTATAAAAAATAAACTTGTATAAATCAATTGAAACGAAACGAATAAAGTTTTCATGATCAAGTATCCGTCGTCTCTTCGGGTTGATTTTCTCTTTTGATATTTTTTTCTTTACGTTACTTATTGATGGATCCAATTTTTTCTTGGCCCTGATGACACGGCTCACGGTTAAATAACTGACACAAAAAATCTCCGCGATCTCTATGTAGGTCTTGGCAGCCTGTTCCTGTAGGTTTGCAATTGTTGAACGATTTCTCGAAGTAGCTTACATCGCAGACAATGTCCGTAGAACAAATAATTGACACTCGAGACAATAGTGTCTAGACGTGATAAAAATCTGTTGCAACCACGGTTGATGCACTAATTTTCAAGGCGAAACAAATCTCATCACACGCCAAGAAAATCGATTTATACTACTAAACAGAAATCATTAAATTATGTCACTCCAGTAGATCTAAAAATAACCGTATGTTAAGAAATTAAATTAAAGCTGTTGTTTCAGTTAATTTGCACAAGAGTTTAAATCTACGCCCATTTCTATACAATCTTGACTTTCATGAAAAAAATTTTGTATTTTTCCAAGCAAGTCAGTCAGTTAAGTGATACACGCTTAGGCGATCATGCCTCGAAAGAGACATGACTGACTGGGCAGTATGTTATCCCGTAGTAGGCTGCCATTATATTCTGCAGTAGACTATAGAACCCAATCTTCCCTGTTAACTGGAAGGGAAGAGAAGGATTAATATCTTTCCCAAGTGTATTTGCGCATAAGTGAATGCAAGGAATTGTACTGGAATTCGAGCTCGGCTCCTCGATTTCTCGTTCCGAGCCGATAACCACTACATCACAGAACATACGGTTAAATGCTCACCTCATGTGTGTGAACATGTAAGGCAAATAAATCCATCCCACCCCGTAACAGTTTTATAACAATCTAAACAACATTCATTTAAACTCGCTTAATTTATTACCAGAGTTTGAATATCATTTTGTGCCCTACACATGTTTTAACTGACCTTTCAACAACCTGATAAAGATTTATGAACGTTTCCCAAATTTAAATCAAGTTCATCCTAGCTTTTGTATATAGAGGCGCATTAAAACAATTCTAACATTGCTTTGGGAAAGTTCTAAAGGTTGGCATCGTCTAAAAGAAGTTTTTCTATTTTTCTTTTTTATTCAATTTTTTTTATCGACACTCAAGCTAAAAATATTTTACGTACACACGCGCGCACACACACACACACACACACACACACACACATACATATATATATATATATATATATATATGTGAGTATGAGTGAGTGTTTGTGTGCGTCTTATCTTAGCATTTCTTTGTCATTCTCGTATTTATGACAAGGAGAATATATTCAATAATGCTACAAATTTTTTGCCACTTTATAAAAAATATTTAACACAAATCATGGGAAAATTGACACAAATACGCAGGCGTTTAATCATTTCACCCCAAGCGAGGCATTTCACTGCCACTGTTGCGCATGGAGTTACATAGGGGAAAGTGATGAGAAAGAGTGGTTAGGGGGTTACATCGGGGAAAGTGATGAGAAAGAGTGGTTAGGGGGTTACATAGGGGAAAGTGAGGAGAAAGGGTGGTTAGGAGGTTACATAGGGGAAAGTGATGAGAAAGAGTGTTTAGAGGGTTACAGAGGGAAAAGTGAGGAGAAAGGGTGGTTAGGAGGTTACATAGGGGAAAGTGATGAGAAAGAGTGTTTAGAGGGTTACATAGGGGAAAGTGAGGAGAAAGGGTGGTTAGGAGGTTACATAGGGGAAAGTAATGAGAAAGAGTGGTTAGGGGGTTACATAGGGGAAAGTGATGAGAAAGAGTGGTTAAGGGGTTACATAGGGGAAAGTGAGGAGAAAGGGTGGTTAGGAGGTTACATGGGGAAAGTGATAGAGAAAAGAGTGGTTATAGGGAGTTACATAGGGGAAAGTGAGGAGAAAGGGTGGTTTAGGAGGTTACATAGGGGAAAGTGATGAGAAAGAGTGTTTTGGGGTTACATACGGGAAAGTGATGAGAAAAAGTGGTTAGGGGGGTTACATAGGGAAAGTGAGGGAGAAAGGTTGGTTAATAGTTACATAGGGGAAAGTGATGAGAAAGGGTGGTTAGGAGGTTACATAGGAGAAAGTGATGAGAAAGAGTGGTTAGGAGGTTACATTGGGGAAAGTGATGAGAAAGGGTGGTTAGGAGGTTACATTGGAGAAAGTGATGAGAAAAGGAGTGGTTAGGAGGTTACATTGGAGAAAGTGATGAGAAAGGGTGATTAGGAGGTTACATAGGAGAAAGTGACGAGAAAGGGTGGTTAGGAGGTTACATAGGAGAAAGTGATGAGAAAGGGTGATTGGGAGGTTACATTGGAGAAAGTGATGAGAAAGATTGGTTAGGAGTTACATAGGAGAAAGTGATGAGAAAGGGTGGTTAGGAGGTTACATAGGAGAAGGATGAGAAAGGGTGGTTAGGGAGGTTACATGGGAAAAGTGACGAGAAAGGGTGGTTAGGAGGTTACATAGGAGAAAGTGACGAGAAAGGGGTGATTAGGAGGTTACATAGGAGAAAGTGATGAGAAAAGGGTGGTTAGGAGGTTACATGGGAGAAAGTGACGAGAAAGGGTGGTTAGGAGGTTACATAGGAGAAAGTGATGAGAAAGGGTGGTTAGGAGGTTACATAGGAGAAAGTGACGAGAAAGGGTGGTTAGGAGGTTACATAGGAGAAAGTGATGAGAAAGGGTGGTTAGGAGGTTACATGGAGAAAGTGACGAGAAAGGGTGGTTAGGAGGTTACATAGGAGAAAGTGATGAGAAAGGGTGGTTAGGAGGTTACATAGGGGAAAGTGAGGAGAAAGGATGGTTAGGAGGTTACATAGGGAAAGTGACGAGAAAGTGTGGTTAGGAGGTTACATGGGGAAAGTGAGGGAGAAAGAGTGGTTAGGGAGGTTTCCATTGGGGAAAGTGATGAGAAGGGCGGTTAGGAGGTTACATAGGGAGAAATGAGGAGAAAGGTTGGTTAATAGTTACATAGGGGAAAGTGATGAAAAAGTGGTTAGGGGGGTTACATAGGGGAAAGTGAGGAGAAAGGTTGGTTAATAGTTACATAGGGGAAAGTGATGAGAAAGGGTGGTTAGGAGGTTACATAGGAGAAAGTGATGAGAAAGGGTGGTTAGGAGGTTACATAGGGGAAGAGTGATGAGAAAGAGTGGTTAGGAGGTTTCCATTGGGGAAAGAGTGATGAGAAAGTGTGGTTAGGAGGTTACATGAGGAAAGTGATGAGAAAGGGTAGTTAGGAGGTTACATAGGAGAAAGTGATGAGAAAGGGTAGTTGGGAGGTTACATAGGAGAAAGTGATGAGAAAGGGTAGTTAGGAGGTTACATAGGGAAAGTGACGAGAAAGAGTGGTTAGGAGGTTACATAGAGGAAAACGATGAGAAAGTGTGGTTAGGAGGTTAAATAAGGAAAAGTGAGGAGAAAGGGTGGTTAATAGTTACATAGGGAAAGTGATGAGAAAGGGTGGTTAGGAGGTTACATAGGAGAAAGTGATGAGAAAGGGTAGTTAGGAGGTTACATAGGGAAAGTGATGAGAAAGAGTGGTTAGGAGGTTTCCATTGGGGAAAGTGATGAGAAAGGGGTGGTTAGGAGGTTACATAGGGGAAAGTGACGAAAGAGTGGTTAGGAGGTTACATGGAAAACGATGAGAAAGTGTGGTTAGGAGGTTAAATAAGGGAGAGAGTGAGGAGAAAGAATTGGTTAATAGTTACATGAGGAAAGTGATGAGAAAGGGTGGTTAGGAGGTTACATAGGAGAAAGTGATGAAAAGGGTAGTTAGGAGGTTACATAGGGGAAAGTGATGAAGAGTGGTTAGGGTTTCCATTGGGGAAAGTGATGAGAAAGGGTGGTTAGGAGGTTACATAGGGGAAAGTGACGAGAAGAGTGGTTAGGAGGTTACATAGAGGAAAACGATGAGAAAGTGTGGTTGAGGAGGTTAAATAAGGGAAAGTGAGGAGAAAGGGTGGTTAATAGTTACATAGGGGAAAGTGATGAGAAAGGGTAGTTAGGAGGTTACATGGGAGAAAGTGATGAGAAAGGGTAGTTAGGAGGTTACATAGGGGAAAGTGATGAGAAAGAGTGGTTAGGAGGTTTCCATTGGGGAATGTGATGAGAAAGGGTGGTTAGGAGGTTACATAGGGGAAAGTGACTGAGAAAGAGTGGTTAGGAGGTTACATAGAGGAAAACGATGAGAAAGTGTGGTTAGGAGGAGGTTAAATAAGGGAAAGTGAGGAGAAAGGGTGGTTAATAGTTACATAGGGGAAAGTGATGAGAAAGGGTGGTTAGGAGGTTACATAGGAGAAAGTGATGAAAAGGGTAGTTAGGAGGTTACATAGGGGAAAGTGATGAGAAAGAGTGGTTAGGAGGTTTCCATTGGGAAAGTGATGAGAAAGGGTGGTTAGGAGTTACATACGGGAAAGTGATGAGAAAGGGTAGTTAGGGAGGTTACATGAGGAAAGTGATGAGAAAGAGTGGTTGGAGTTTACATAGGGAAAGTGATGAGAAAGAGTGGTTAGGAGGTTTCCATTGGGGAAAGTGATGAGAAAGGGTGGTTAGGAGGTTACATAGGGAAAGTGACGAAGAAGTGGTTAGGAGGTTACATAGAGGAAAACGATGAGAAAGTGTGGTTAGGAGGTTAAATAAGGGAAAGTGAGGAGAAAGGTTGGTTAATAGTTACATAGGGAAAAGTGATAGAGAAAAAAGTGGTTAGGAGGTTACATAGGGGAAAAGTGAGGAGAAAGGTTGGTTAATAGTTACATAGGGGAAAGTGATGAGAAAGGGTGTGGTTAATAGTTACATAGGGGAAAGTGATGAGAAAAAAGTGGTTAGGAGGTTACATAGGGGAAAGTGAGGAGAAAGGTTGGTTAATAGTTACATAGGGGAAAGTGATGAGAAAGGTGGTTAGGAGGTTACATAGGGGAAAGTGAGGAGAAAGGTTGGTTAATAGTTACATAGGGAAAGTGATGAGAAAAGTGGTTAGGGGGGTTACATAGGGGAAAGTGAGGAGAAAGGTTGGTTAATAGTTACATAGGGGAAAGTGATGAGAAAGGGTGGTTAGGAGGTTACATAGGGGAAAGTGAGGAGAAAGGTTGGTTAATAGTTACATAGGGGAAAGTGATGAGAAAAAGTGGTTAGGGGTTACATAGGGGAGAGAAATTGAGGAGAAAGGTTGGTTAATAGTTACATAGGGGAAAGTGATGAGAAAAAGTGGTTAGGAGGTTACATAGGGGAAAGTGAGGAGAAAGGTTGGTTAATAGTTACATAGGGGAAAGTGATGAGAAAAAAGTGGTTAGGGGGGTTACATAGGGGAAAGTGAGGAGAAAGGTTGGTTAATAGTTACATGGGGGAAAATGATGAGGTGGTTAGGAGGTTACATAGGGGAAAGTGAGGAGAAAGGTTGGTTAATAGTTACATGGGGAAAGTGATGAAGAGAAAAGTGGTTAGGGGGGTTACATGGGGGAAAGTGAGGAGAAAGGTTGGTTAATAGTTACATAGGGGAAAGTGAGAAAGGGTGGTTAGGAGGTTACATGAGGAAAGTGAGGAGAAAGGTTGGTTAATAGTTACATAGGGAAAGTGATGAGAAAAAGTGGTTAGGGGGGTTACATAGGGGAAAGTGAGGAGAAAGGTTGGTTAATAGTTACATAGGGAAATTGATGAGAAAGGGTGGTTAGGAGGTTACATAGGGGAAAGTGAGGAGAAAGGTTGGTTAATAGTTACATAGGGGAAAGTGATGAGAAAAAGTGGTTGGGGGGGTTACATAGGGGAAAGTGAGGAGAAAGGTTGGTTAATAGTTACATAGGGGAAAGTGATGAGAAAAAGTGGTTAGGAGGTTACATAGGGGAAAGTGAGGAGAAAGGTTGGTTAATAGTTACATGAGGAAAGTGATGAGAAAGGGTGGTTAGGAGGTTACATAGGGGAAAGTGAGGAGAAAGGTTGGTTAATAGTTACATAGGGGAAAGTGATGAAAAAAGTGGTTAGGAGGGTTACATGGGGAAAGTGAGGAGAAAGGTTGGTTAATAGTTACATGGGGAAAGTGATGAGAAAGGGTGGTTAGGAGGTTACATAGGGGAAAGTGAGGAGAAAGGTTGGTTAATAGTTACATAGGGGAAAGTGATGAGAAAAAGTGGATTGGGGTTACATAGAGAAAAGTGAGGAGAAAGGTTGGTTAATAGTTACATAGGGGAAAGTGATGAGAAAGGGTGGTTAGGAGGTTACATAGGGGAAAGTGAGGAGAAAGGTTGGTTAATAGTTACATGGGGAAAGTGATGAGAAAAAGTGGTTAGGGGGGTTACATGGGGGAAAGTGAGGAGAAAGGTTGGTTAATAGTTACATAGGGGAAATTGATGAGAAAGAGGGTGGTTAGGAGGTTACATAGGGGAAAGTGAGGAGAAAGGTTGGTTAATAGTTACATAGGGGAAAGTGATGAGAAAAAGTGGTTAGGGGGGTTATAGGGGAAAGTGAGGAGAAAGGTTGGTTAATAGTTACATAGGGGAAAGTGATGAGAAAGGGTGGTTAGGAGGTTACATAGGGGAAAGTGAGGAGAAAGGTTGGTTAATAGTTACATAGGGGAGAGAGTGATGAGAAAAAGTGGTTAGGGGAACACAGGGGAAAATGAGGAGAAAGGTTGGTTAATAGTTACATAGGGGAAAGTGATGAGAAAGGGTGGTTAGGAGGTTACATAGGAGAAAGTGATGAGAAAGGGTAGTTAGGAGGTTACATAGGGGAAAGTGATGAGAAAGAGTGGTTAGGAGGTTTCCATTGGTGAAAGTGATGAAAGGGTGGTTAGGAGGTTACATAGGGGAAAGTGACGAGAAAGAGTGGTTAGGAGGAGGTTACATAGGGGAAGAAAACGATGAAAGTGTGGTTAGGAGGTTAAATGGGGGGAGAGTGAGGGAGAAAGGGTGGTTAATAGTTACATAGGGGAAAGTGATGAGAAAGGGTGGTTAGGGAAGTTGCATAGGAGAAAGTGATGAAAGGTAGTTAGGAGGTTACATGGGGGAAATTGATAGAAAAAGTGGTTAGGAGGTTTCCATTGGGGAAAGTGATGAGAAAGGTTAGTTAGGAGGTTACATAGGGGAAAGTGATGAGAAAGGGTAGTTAGGAGGTTACACACAGAGAAGAAGTGAGAAAGAGTGGTTAGGAGGTTTCCATTGGGGAAAGTGATGAGAAAGGGTGGTGGAGGTTACATAGGGGAAAGTGAGGAGAAAGGATGGTTAGGAGGGGGTTACATTAGCAAGGGAAAGTGACGAGAAAGTGTGGTTAGGAGGTTACATGGGGGGAAAGTGACGAGAAGAAGTGGTTAGGAGGTTTCCAGTAGGAAAGTGATGAGAAAGGGCGGTTAGGAGGTTACATGGGGAAAGTGAGGAAAAGGTTGGTTAATAGTTACATAGGGGAAAGTGATGAGAAAAAGTGGTTAGAGGATACATAGGGAAAGTGAGGAGAAAGGTTGGTTAATAGTTACATAGGGAAAGTGATGAGAAAGGGTGGTTAGGAGGTTACATAGGAGAAAGTGATGAGAAAGGGTAGTTAGGAGGTTACATGGGAAATGATGAGAAAGAGTGGTTAGGAGGTTTCCATTGGGGAAAGTGATGAGAAAGTGTGTGGTTAGGAGGTTATACATAGGAGAAAGTGGTAGAAAGGAATGAATTCAGAGGAGTTACATAGGAGAAAGTGATGAGAAAGGGTAGTTAGGAGGTTACATAGGAGAAAGTGATGAAAGGTAGTTGGAGGTTACACAGGGAAAGTGACGAAGAGTGGTTAGGAGGTTACATAGGGGAAAGTGAGGAGAAAGGGTAGTTAGGAGGTTACATAGGGGAAAGTGACGAAGAAGAGTGGACAGGAGGTTACATAGAGGAAAACGATGAAAGTGTGGTTAGGAGGTTAAATAAGGGAAAGTGAGGAGAAAGAGGGTGGTTAATAGTTACATAGGGGAAAGTGATGAGAAAGGGTGGTTAGGAGGTTACATGGAGAAGAGTGATGAGAAAGGGTAGTTAGGAGGTTACATAGGGGAAAGTGATGAGAAAGAGTGGTTAGGAGGTTTCCATTGGGGAAAGTGATGAGAAAGGGTGGTTAGGAGGTTACATAGGGGAAAGTGACGAGAAAGAGTGGTTAAGAGTTACATATAGAGGAAAACGATGAGAAAGTGTGGTTAGGAGGTTAAATAAAGGGAAAGTGAGGAGAAAGGGTGGTTAATAGTTACATAGGGAAAGTGATGAGAAAGGGTGGTTAGGAGGTTACATAGGAGAAAGTGATGAGAAGGGTAGTTAGGAGGTTACATGGGGAAAGTGATGAAAAGAGTGGTTAGGAGGTTCCATTGGGGAAAGTGATAGAAAGAGGTGGTTAGGAGGTTACATGAAGGGGAAAGTGACGAAGAGTGGTTAGGAGGTTACATAGAGGAAAACGATGAGAAAGTGTGGTTAGGAGGATTAAATAAGGGAAAGTGAGGAGAAAGGGTGGTTAATAGTTACATAGGGGAAAGTGATGAGAAAGGGTGGTTAGGAGGTTACATGAGAGAAAGTGATGAGAAAGGGTAGTTAGGAGGTTACATAGGGGAAAGTGATGAGAAAGAGTGGTTAGGAGGTTTCCATTGGGGAAGAGTGATGAAAGGGTGGTTAGGAGGTTACATAGGGGAAAGTGACGAGAAAGAGTGGGTAGGAGAGTTACACAGAGGAAAACGATGAGAAAGTGTGGTTAGGAGGTTAAATAAGGGGAAAAGTGAGGAGAAAGGGTGGTTAATGGTTACATAGGGGAAAGTGATGAAAAGAGGTGGTTAGGAGGTTACATAGGAGAAAGTGATGAGAAAGGGTAGTTGGGAAGTTCACATAGGGGGAAAGTGATGAGAAAGAGTGGTTAGGAGGTTTCCATTGAGGAAAGTGATGAAAAGGAGTGGTTAGGAGGTTACCATAGGGAGAAGTGATGAAAAGGGTAGTTAGGAGGTTACATAGGGGAAAGTGATGAGAAAGAGTGGTTAGGAGGTTCCATTGGGGAAAGTGATGAGAAAGGGTGGTTAGGAGGTTACATAGGAAGTGACGAAAGAGTGGTTAGGAGGTCCCCATAGAAATGATGAGAAAGTGTGGTTAGGAGGTTAAATAAGGGAAAGTGAGGAGAAAGGGTGGTTAATAGTTACATAGGGGAAAGTGATGAGAAGGGTGGTTAGGAGGTTACATAGGAGAAAGTGATGAGAAAGGGTAGTTGAGGAGTTGCATAGGGGGAAAGTGATGAAAAAGTGGATAGGAGGTTTCCAGGCAGGGAGAAGTGATGAGAAAGGGTGGTTAGGAGGTTACATAGGGGAAAGTGACGAAAGAGTGGTTAGGAGGTTACATAGAGGAAAACGATGAGAAAGTGTGGTTGGGGAGTTAAATAAGGAAAGTGAGGAGAAGGTGTTATTAGTTACATAGGGGAAAGTGATGAGAAAGGGTGGTTAGGAGGATTACATGGGAAATGATGAGAAAGGAAAAGGGTAGTTAGGAGGTTACATGGGGAAGATGATGAGAAAGAGTGGTTAGGAGGTTTCCATTGGGGAAAGTGAGAAAGAGGGTGGTTAGGAGGTTACATGGGGAAAGTGACGAGAAAGAGTGGTTAGGAGGTTATGGAAAACGATGAGAAAGTGTGGTTAGGAGGTTAAATAGGGAAAGTGAGGAGAAAGGGTGGTTAATAGTTACATAGGGAAAGTGATGAGAAAGGGTGGTTAGGAGGTTACATGGGAGAGAGTGATGAGAAAGGGTGGGTTAGGAGTTAAAACAGGGGGAAAGTGATGAGAAGGTGGTTAGGAGGTTTCCATTGGGGAAAGTGATGAGAAAGGGTGGTTAGGAGGTTACATAGGGGAAAGTGACGAAGAGTGGTTAGGAGAGTTTACATAGAGGAAAACGATGAGAAAGTGTGGTTAGGAGGATTAAATAAGGGAAAGTGAGGGAGAAAGGGTGGTTAATAGTTACATAGGGGGAAAGTGATGAGAAAGGGTGGTTAGGAGGTTACATAGGGAAAGTGAGGAGAGAAAGGTTGGTTAATAGTTACATGGGGAAAGTGATGAGAAAGGGGTGGTTAGGAGGTTACATAGGGGAAAGTGAGGAGAAAGGTTGGTTAATAGTTACATAGGGAAGTGATGAGAAAAAGTGGTTGGGGGGGTTACATAGGGAAAGTGAGGAGAAAGGTTGGTTAATAGTTACATAGGGGGAGCTGATGAGAAGAGGGTGGTTAGGAGGAGATTTTGTAAGGAAAGTGAGGAAAGGTTGGTTAATAGTTACATAGGGGAAAGTGATGAGAAAAAGTGGTTAGGGGGGGGGGGGGGGGGGGTTACATAGGGGAAAGTGAGGAGAAAGGTTGGTTAATAGTTACATAGGGGAAAGTGATGAGAAAAGTGGTTAGGGAGAGGTTACATGGGGAAAGAGAGAGAAGTGAGGCCAAAATATCAATAGTTACATGGGGAAAGTGATGAAGAGTTAGGAGGTTACATAGGGGAAAGTGAGGGAGAAAGGTTGGTTAATAGTTACATGGGGGAAAGTGATGAGAAAAAGAAAAAGTGGTTAGGGGGGGGTTACATAGGGGAAAGTGAGGAGAAGGTTGGTTAATAGTTACATAGGGGAAAGTGATGAAAAGGGTGGTTAGGAGGTTACATGGGGAAAGTGAGGAGAAAGGTTGTGGTTAATAGTTACATGAGGGGGAGAGAGTGATGAGAAAAGTGGTTAGGGGGGTTACATGAAGAAGTGAGGAGAAAGGTGGTTAATAGTTACATAGGGGAAAGTGATGAGAAAGGGTGGTTAGGAGGTTACATAGGGGAAAGTGAGGAGAAAGGTTGGTTAATAGTTACATAGGGGAAAGTGATGAGAAAAAGTGGTTAGGGGGGTTACATAAGGGAAAGTGAGGAGAAAGGTTGGATTAATAGTTACATAGGGGGAAATTGATGAGAAGGGTGGTTAGGAGGTTACATAGGGGAAAGTGAGGAGAAAGGTTGGTTAATAGTTACATAGGGGAAAGTGATGAGAAAAAGTGGTTAGAGGGGTTACATAGGGAAAGTGAGGAGAAAGGTTGGTTAATAAGTTACATAGGGGAAAGTGATAAGGAAGGGTGGATGGGAGGTTACATGGGGAAAGTGAGGAGAGAAGGTTGGTTAATAGTTACATGAGGAAAGTGATGAGAAAAAGTGGTTGGGGGGGTTACATAGGGGAAAGTGAGGAGAAAGGTTGGTTAATAGTTACATGGGGAAAGTGATGAGAAAGGGTGGTTAGGAGGTTACATAAGAGAAAGTGATGAGAAAGGGTAGTTAGGAGGTTACATGGGGAAAAGTGATGAGAAAGAGTGGTTGGAGGTTTCCATTGGGGAAAGTGATGAGAAAGGGTGGTTAGGAGGTTACATGAGAGAAGTGACGAGAAAGAGTGGTTAGGAGGTTACATAGAGGAAAACGATGAGAAAGTGTGGTTAGGAGGTTAAATAAGGGAAAGTGAGGAGAAAAGGGTGGTTAATAGTTACATAGGGAAAGTGATGAAGAGGGTGGTTAGGAGGTTACATAGGAGAATGTGATGAGAAAGGGTAGTTAGGAGGTTACATAGGGGAAAGTGATGAGAAAGAGTGGTTAGGAGGTTTCCATTGGGGAAAGTGATGAGAAAGGGTGGTTAGGAGGTTACATAGGGGAAAGTGATGAGAAAGGGTAGTTAGGAGGTTACATAGGGGAAAGTGATGAGAAAGAGTGGTTAGGAGGTTTCCATTGGGGAAAGTGATGAGAAAGGGTGGTTAGGAGGTTACATAGGGGAAAGTGACGAGAAAGAGTGGTTAGGAGGTTACATAGAGGAAAACGATGAGAAAGTGTGGTTAGGAGGTTAAATAAGGGAAAGTGTGGAGAAAGGGTGGTTAATAGTTACATAGGGGAAAGTGATGAGAAAGGGTGGTTAGGAGGTTACATAGGAGAAAGTGATGAGAAAGGGTAGTTAGGAGGTTACATAGGGGAAAGTGATGAGAAAGAGTGGTTAGGAGGTTTCCATTGGGGAAAGTGATGAGAAAGGGTGGTTAGGAGGTTACATAGGGGAAAGTGACGAGAAAGAGTGGTTAGGAGGTTACATAGAGGAAAACGATGAGAAAGTGTGGTTAGGAGGTTAAATAAGGGAAAGTGAGGAGAAAGGGTGGTTAATAGTTACATAGGGGAAAGTGATGAGAAAGGGTGGTTAGGAGGTTACATAGGAGAAAGTGATGAGAAAGGGTAGTTAGGAGGTTACATAGGGGAAAGTGATGAGAAAGAGTGGTTAGGAGGTTTCCATTGGGGAAAGTGATGAGAAAGGGTGGTTAGGAGGTTACATAGGGGAAAGTGACGAGAAAGAGTGGTTAGGAGGTTACATAGAGGAAAACGATGAGAAAGTGTGGTTAGGAGGTTAAATAAGGGAAAGTGAGGAGAAAGGGTGGTTAATAGTTACATAGGGGAAAGTGATGAGAAAGGGTGGTTAGGAGGTTACATAGGAGAAAGTGATGAGAAAGGGTAGTTAGGAGGTTACATAGGGGAAAGTGATGAGAAAGAGTGGTTAGGAGGTTTCCATTGGGGAAAGTGATGAGAAAGGGTGGTTAGGAGGTTACATAGGGGAAAGTGACGAGAAAGAGTGGTTAGGAGGTTACATAGAGGAAAACGATGAGAAAGTGTGGTTAGGAGGTTAAATAAGGGAAAGTGAGGAGAAAGGGTGGTTAATAGTTACATAGGGGAAAGTGATGAGAAAGGGTGGTTAGGAGGTTACATAGGGGAAAGTGAGGAGAAAGGTTGGTTAATAGTTACATAGGGGAAAGTGATGAGAAAGGGTGGTTAGGAGGTTACATAGGGGAAAGTGAGGAGAAAGGTTGGTTAATAGTTACATAGGGGAAAGTGATGAGAAAAAGTGGTTAGGGGGGGTTACATAGGGGAAAGTGAGGAGAAAGGTTGGTTAATAGTTACATAGGGGAAAGTGATCAGAAAGGGTGGTTAGGAGGTTACATAGGGGAAAGTGAGGAGAAAGGTTGGTTAATTGTTACATAGCGGAAAGTGATGAGAAAAAGTGGTTAGGGGGGTTACATAGGGGAAAGTGAGGAGAAAGGTTGGTTAATAGTTACATAGGGGAAAGTGATGAGAAAGGGTGGTTAGGAGGTTACATAGGGGAAAGTGAGGAGAAAGGTTGGTTAATAGTTACATAGGGGAAAGTGATGAGAAAAAGTGGTTAGGGGGGGTTACATAGGGGAAAGTGAGGAGAAAGGTTGGTTAATAGTTACATAGGGGAAAGTGATGAGAAAAAGTGGTTAGGAGGTTACATAGGAGAAAGTGAGGAGAAAGGTTGGTTAATAGTTACATAGGGGAAAGTGATGAGAAAAAGTGGTTAGGGGGGTTACATAGGGGAAAGTGAGGAGAAAGGTTGGTTAATAGTTACATAGGGGAAAGTGATGAGAAAGGGTGGTTAGGAGGTTACATAGGGGAAAGTGAGGAGAAAGGTTGGTTAATAGTTACATAGGGGAAAGTGATGAGAAAAAGTGGTTAGGGGGGGTTACATAGGGGAAAGTGAGGAGAAAGGTTGGTTAATAGTTACATAGGGGAAAGTGATGAGAAAGGGTGGTTAGGAGGTTACATAGGGGAAAGTGAGGAGAAAGGTTGGTTAATAGTTACATAGGGGAAAGTGATGAGAAAAAGTGGTTAGGGGGGTTACATAGGGGAAAGTGAGGAGAAAGGTTGGTTAATAGTTACATAGGGGAAATTGATGAGAAAGGGTGGTTAGGAGGTTACATAGGGGAAAGTGAGGAGAAAGGTTGGTTAATAGTTACATAGGGGAAAGTGATGAGAAAAAGTGGTTAGGGGGGTTACATAGGGGAAAGTGAGGAGAAAGGTTGGTTAATAGTTACATAGGGGAAAGTGATGAGAAAAAGTGGTTAGGAGGTTACATAGGGGAAAGTGAGGAGAAAGGTTGGTTAATAGTTACATAGGGGAAAGTGATGAGAAAGGGTGGTTAGGAGGTTACATAGGGGAAAGTGAGGAGAAAGGTTGGTTAATAGTTACATAGGGGAAAGTGATGAGAAAAAGTGGTTAGGGGGGTTACATAGGGGAAAGTGAGGAGAAAGGTTGGTTAATAGTTACATAGGGGAAAGTGATGAGAAAGGGTGGTTAGGAGGTTACATAGGGGAAAGTGAGGAGAAAGGTTGGTTAATAGTTACATAGGGGAAAGTGATGAGAAAAAGTTATTAGGGGGGTTACATAGGGGAAAGTGAGGAGAAAGGTTGGTTAATAGTTACATAGGGGAAAGTGATGAGAAAGGGTGGTTAGGAGGTTACATAGGGGAAAGTGAGGACAAAGGTTGGTTAATAGTTACATAGGGGAAAGTGATGAGAAAAAGTGGTTAGGGGGGTTACATAGGGGAAAGTGAGGAGAAAGGTTGGTTAATAGTTACATAGGGGAAATTGATGAGAAAGGGTGGTTAGGAGGTTACATAGGGGAAAGTGAGGAGAAAGGTTGGATAATAGTTACATGGGGGAAAGTGATGAGAAAAAGTGGTTAGGGGGGTTGCATAGGGGAAAGTGAGGAGAAAGGTTGGTTAATAATTACATAGAAAGTGATGAGAAAGGGTGGTTAGGAGGTTACATAGGGGAAAGTGAGGAGAAAAGGTTGGTTAATAGTTACATAGGGGAAAGTGAAAAAAAGTGGTTAGGGGGGTTACATAGGGGAAAGTGAGGAAAAGGTTGGTTAATAGTTACATAGGGGAAAGTGATGAGAAAGGGTAGATTAGGAGGTTACATAGGAAAGTGAGCAGAAAGGGTAGTTGGGAGGTTACCATAGGGGAAAGTGATGAAAGAGTGGTTGAGGAGGTTTTCATTGGGAAAGTGATGAAAGGGAGTGGTTAAGGAGGTTACATAGGGGAAAGTGACGAGAAAGAGTGGTTAGGAGGTTACAGGGAAAACGATGAGAAAGTGTGGTTAGGAGGTTAAATAAGGGGAAAGTGAGGAGAAAGGGTGGTTAATAGTTACATAGGGGAAAGTGATGAGAAAGGGTGGTTAGGAGGTTACATAGGAGAAAGTGATGAGAAAGGGTAGTTGGGGGTTGCAGGGAAAGTGATGAGAAAGAGTGGTTAGGAGGTTTCCATTGGGGAAAGTGATGAGAAAGGGTGGTTAGGAGGATTTACATATAGGAGAAAGTGATGAGAAAGAGTGGTTGGAGGTTACATAAAGCTAGAAAGGGTAGTTGGGAGGTTACATAGGGGAAAGTGATGAGAAAGGGTAGTTAGGAGGTTACATAGGGGAAAGTGATGAGAAAGAGTGGATTTAGGAGGTTTCCATTGGGGAAAGTGATGAGAAAGGGTGGTTAGGAGGGTTACATGAAGCTGGTGGAAAGGTGATTAGGAGGTTGCCAAAGGAAAGCAGTGAAAGAGTGGATGGAAGTTTCATTGAGAGAAATAGTAAGAAAGAGTGATTGGAGGGTGCCCATGGGGCATGGTGGTTGGGAGGGGGTTACATAGAGGGAAAACGATGAAAGTGTGGTTAGGAGGTTAAATAAGGGAAAGTGAGAGAAAAGGGTGGTTAATAGTTACATGAGAAAAGTGATGAGAAAGGGTGGTTAGGAGGTTACATAGGGAAAGTGATGAAAAGGGTAGTTGGGAGGTTACATAGGGGAAAGTGATGAGAAAGAGTGGTTAGGGTTTCCATTGGGGAAAGTGATGAAAAGGGTGGTTAAGGAGGTTACATAGGGAAAGTAGCTGTGAGAAAAGTGGGTGGGAGAAATTTTGCAAAGGAAAACGATGAAAGGTGTGGTTAGGAGGTTAAATAAGGGAAAAGTGAGGAGAAAGGGTGGTTAATAGTTACATAGGGGAAAGTGATGAGAAAGGGTGGATTTAGGAGGTTACATAAAAATGTTCCGAAAATGTGGTTAGAAAGGAAGTTATGGGGGAAAATGATGAGAAAGTGGTTAGTAAGTAACACTGGGGAAAAGTGATGAGAAAGGGTGTTTAGTGGTTACATAGTGGAAAGTGATGAGAAAGTGTGGTTAGGGGGTTACATAGGGGAAAGTGATGAGAAAGAGTGGTTAGGGGGTTACATAGGGGAAAGTGATGAGAAAGGGTGGTTAGGTGTTTACATCGGGGAAAGTGAAGAGAAAGGGTGGTTAGTGGTTACATCGGGGAAAGTGAAGAGAAAGGGTGATTAGTGGTTACATAGGGGAAAGTGATGAGAAAGGGTGGTTAGTCGTTACATACGGGAAAGTGATGAGAAAGGGTGGTTAGGAGGTTACATAGGTAAAGTAATTAGAAAGAGTGGTGAGGAGAAAGGGTCGTTAGTGGTTACATAGTGGAAAGTGATGAGAAAGAGTGAATAGTAGGTTACATAGGGGAAGTAATGAGAAAGGGTGTTTAGGGGTTTACATAGGGAAAGTAATTAGAAAGAGTGTTTAGGAGGTTACATAGGGGAAAGTGAGGAGAAAGTGTGGTTAGTGGTTACATAGGGGAAAGTGATGAGAAAGTGTGGTTAGGAGGTTACATAGGGGAAAGTGATGAGGAAGGGTGGTTAGGAGGTTACATAGGGAAAGTAATTAGAAAGAGTGGTTAGGAGGTTACATAGGGGAAAATGAGGAGAAAGGGTGGTTAGGAGGTTCCATAGGGGAAAGTGAGGAGAAAGAGTAGTTAGGGTGTTACATCGGGAAAAGTGATGAGTAAGAGTGGTTAGATATAGGAAATATAAGAAGGAGGGTGATAGACGAGTAAGGATAACGAGGATGAGGGTTGGGTCGATAGGAAGTGTGTTTGAGAGAATGGGTGTGAGTTAGTGTGTTGGAGTTGAATTGCGATTAACATTTAAATATTTCAGTTGTAAATATTTGAGACCTTGATACCGATCTGCCAACGCGCTTAAATTCATGTGGTCACGGCAGTTTGTAATTAAATTATTTGTGAAAAAGATAGATGGAAGTCACGTCGGTATGAAAGTAACTGAAGTCAAGATATTAAGCCAGGATCAAATTCACTACAGACCCATTTTTGGATATTGTCGAGAACCTCGAGTAGAACTTCATGAGCACCCGACCTGATATGACATCAATGCACGAACAAATGGTAGATTTATAAATACGCAAGACAGACTCTTAGGAGAAAGAGCATTATGGCATGACAATGACCAGACGTTTATTTCAGTTGACGCCGTTATTGACTTGATGCAGTCGTCCCACTTCAAGCCGGTTGAAAAGTTGTGCCCTTGACGCACACTCTGTTGCTCTCCAAAAAAAAAAGATGGTTGGTAGGTAGGTTTGTGATGGTTGAAAAAAAATTTTAGATTTCTCTTGTAGACATTAAAATATTCTGTGACATTTAGCCAAAGATTGGATTCAAATGCAACGGAATTTTTTTAATTTGCGAGATTTGACGGATATCATATTGAGAGAGGAGTTTTGATGCCTTCTGCATCAATGCCTGCTTGAGAACCGATGAAATCATGATGATCGTTTATGAAAATCAGAAACAGCGATGACTTAGCATACATTGTTGAGAAATACCCACGTTCATATGAATGGATCTAGAAGCGATTTGTTAGGAAAAATTAGATTAAATCAAACAATCATCATGTAAAAACTTAACCCGAGAGTTTGTGTACTAAACCAGCATGCCAAAACCTGCAAATATCTTAAAAGTAATCCCGAGCACATCTCGGACTGAGTCAGTATTATCAAATGACCGGTATATATATATATATATATATATATATATATATATATATATATATATATTCAGCCATGGCGGTTATCGCATCAGACGTACACTCGACGAATTGGAAGCCATATTGCTTTTCAGATAGTAAGTTGTGAGAGCCGAGATACATAGTTACGTCAGCATCGAATAGAGCTGCAAATAATTTGCCTTGAAGCTGTACGATGCTAATAAGGCTGATATTCACAGGCGTCACAAGGTTCCACAGCATTCTTAAAAACAACAACAGATGAGATGAATTAAGATATGTAAAAGTTCCTCGTTTATATGCTAGCAAGACGCGTGATTGAGTGTTTAATCTCTTGGAATGGTGAGTATGAGTATCAAAGAAAACGTATATTTGCCGACGGATGATTACACCAAACATCGCCTTTTTTCATTTGAGCTTTTTTTTTAAATACAGAATCCATCTATTTTACACTAATTAATCCCAGGGCTGACTTTAGCCCAATTATATTTTCGTTTTTTAAGGTTATAACGTTATTTGTTTTTTTTTTACATTTCGAGTAGCCATCCACACCAGTTACAAAAATATTATTAGATGACCTTTAGACTAATAGCCTAGACACGGCGGTTTGAGATGAATTCTCACGCGAGAAGGGTTCAATAATGTTAAGTGGTTTGAATATCAATTACTTTTTAATACGTAAAACTGATTTTGAAGAGTGCAAAAACATTTATCTAATGACGTTCTAATGTATGTTGTCATAGTTACACAGAATAATATATTTAAATTTTATTCCCATTAACCGGAACAGTAGAAATGATTCTAAGGGAATGAGTAAAAAGCCGACCAGAATTTATTATCAGTTAACATAATCGTAACAAATATTTATAGGTTGAAGGGACTGTACAGCTGGAGCATTGACATAATATTGTTTATATGGGTAGCAATGTTTATCTCACATTCTTTCATGAAATGTGGCGGACAATAAAAATCTCATAATAATATATGCAGTTTTGATAAATCTGTATATAGTTTTCATTTTTCGGGTTTCAATAGTGGGTATAAATTGTACATAGGGATTATGATTTGAGGTATTTTCGATCGATTCATTAGCCATTTTCAAGGGATTCGTTGTTGGTGTATATTCCAGCGTTTATACACTAGGTTTTTTGTGTTGAAGTAGTAGAAATTTTACATGTGAATAGTAGTAATTGTATGTTGGGTGAATTTAAACACCGCTATCAGGTTTTCTGTTTTGAAAATGATAGACTGAAAATAAAATGTTGTATAATCTGGAAACCAATTCGACTGAAATTAAATACAAACAATTTGTTAAAAATTACAATCTCTGACTGGAGAATTATTATCTCCCTTCCTAGCAAAAATGTCGACGTTGTCTAGCCTTCACCAGCAGTAATTAGTACCTTCTTGACATTTCAAATAACATATGCAACAAAATACGAATACATTTCTGGGGGCAATTCCACACCGACCCAAATTTTATTTAACAATTCAGGAAAATCTTGACGTTTTATTTGACAATCATTAATGACTTTTAGTATTATTCCATACCATTTTTCAAAATGTTCAGCTATGAAGATTTTCGGCGTTCTTTTCACGATCAATCGCTCTACAATACTCACGTTATTGTACAACAATTTATATAATATGATATTAAAAAATATAAAATAGACTGAAAATAAAATACAGGAGGTCCTGCAGAAGATACCAAAACAAAGCGAGAAACAATGACTAAATTTAAGATTCGAAAAAACTGAATGCAAATAAACGAGCTTAGATTACCAACTAATGTTTGGGGAAGAAAAAAGCAACAAGATCAGAAATTTAAATAACTAGGAAGATTTTTGAATGATGAAGAAAAGTGCGTGACTGAGATCCAGAAACGAATTGTCAAGGCGGAGGACGCATTTTAAAATCTCAGCTGAGTAGTGAGATACGAGAAAAAAGAAGCATAATAGATTGTTACATCTATCCATATAGCATTGAAGGCTGAACGACCTCTTCAAGGATAAAGTAGAGATTCGTAGCAGCAGAAATGTGGTACTACAGAAAGATTTTTTCAGAATGTATTAAATCGAGCATGTAAACTCCAACAATATATTGGAGAAGATGCAAATGAAAAGAAAACATATACTTAGAAGGTAGAACCAGTTTAAGTATATGCGACACGTAATGAGAATGGAAGGTTTAGAAAATCTGACACATTGAGGAGCGGATAGTAAGAATAGAGACAACGGAAAGCAGTGCGAGACATACGTGATTAACCTAGGCAAAAGGATGGTAGCGAGAGGTCATGGAGTGATAACAAGTATACAATTATTCAGAGTGACAAAGGATAGGGACAAGTTGAAGCCTATGATCGCTCATATCCTGAATGGACATGCCACATCAAAATCAGAAATCTGTCTTATAAAGAGGGTTTCAGATATCTTTAAACGCTTTGTACAATGCAGTCAGTGAAGTGCCATACGTGACACACGCTTCAGCGATCATGTCTCGACAGAGACATGACTGACTGGGCAGTAGGTTGCCTTTTTTTGCGGTAGACTGGTTACCAGCTCAGGTTATAGAACAAAATCTGTTCTGTTATTTAACCCATAACGGGAAGAAAGATACAGATTAATACCTTTCCAAGGGTATTTGTGCGCAAGTGAATGCAAGGAATTCAACTGAAACTAGAACTAGGCTTCCCGATTACTCGTCCTGAGCAGATAACCACTGCGCCGCGACAATTGTACAATTATATTTCTCAAAATGACATTGTTATCAATAAGCATTATTCCTGTTGTGAAAGGATATATTTGTGTATGAATGATTATGAGTTTCTTTATGGAAATGATATGGCTTAAATGGTGTAAAAGTTTAAATGTTTTGTACCCATATCAAGAGGTATTAAATCTGCAATCCAGAATCATATTTCTTGTATATTCTGGAAACCAATTCGACAGAGATTGAATGGAAACCAATTATCACAAAAATTACAATCTCTGACTTGAAACCTATTATCTTATTTCATGCAAAAATATCGATGTTTTCTTTTGTTGTCAAAATGACAAAAACTCTTCTCAATCAATATGACGAAACATAGACAGGGCCCAAATTTTCACAGTTATAAAATCGGCGATCCTTTTCACTTCAAAATAACCAACATCAAGTATTATATATAAAGTATAAAATTATATTTCATTCTCTCTTCGGTGACTCGGCGTAGTTCGTCTAGTCTAGATACCACCGTCCATTTTCGATATCTAAATTTGAATTGAAATTTAAAGAAAAACAAGTTGTCTTCACGCTTTAAAAATAGCTTTAATTGAAAGCCAAGAGATTAAACTTTAATTCCCAAAAGAAAAATACACTGGTGTATTTTAAACCGAAATTATATTGATTTTCATATGTTTTTTTCAAAATCGGAAAAATTAAATTCCCACCATTTTTGATTGATCGACATATTCTGTCAACATTCCAAAAACGGTAGCCAAATTTCTGTTTTAAAAATCTTGCAAGACTACATATACATCGCTGACATGTCATTTAAGTCAATTTTTAAAATTGAAACTTACCTTTATCTGATTTCAATCAAGAAATAAATCCTTACTGCCAGAAATTTACAATAAAAAAGAAACTTTTTAACTAAGGTAGCCCTACCTGTCATCACCACGATTTACTGAATGTTAAATGATTTATGAGAACCGGAAGTTGTCAAGAGGGAAAGTATTGCGACCATACGGGTAAAAAAAACATAAAATTTTAATTTCTTTTTTTTTTTGGTTTTTAACAAAATAGTAAAATTGATAATTTAATTTAATAATTTCAGCAAGTATATAATATTTAATTGAATTTTAGTTTAGACTTATAGCTAGACATTTGAATATGCTTTCTGAATAAATAAAAATTTAAAAGTTTAAATTTCTTTTAAAATAAATTTAATATAATCAGAAAGAATGAAATGAAAATAACCAAACTAAGTTATTTTATGTTATTTATTAATATTTTTATTATGCATTTTTCATATTAATAAGTTATCACTAAGTTTAAGGCATGGTAAAAATATCTAATTTAATTTTTATAGTAATGCAGAAATTATAATTATGGAAACATGTTATGACTCTTATGGAACACCGTACTTACTCAAAAGGAAACGGAAATGAACAAATTTACACCCAAAATGTTTTTTATTTAATTAATTTAAAATATTTAGGCTAAACGATTTTTATTTAACCTTTCAATTTTAGATAGGAAATATGTAATCAGCATTTAACTAAAAAGTTTACTCGCAATCAATTCCTGGGAGATTTTAAAAATATTTTAAAAGCTTATATACTATTAAATTATTTAATAATAAAATAATTTTAAAACTGAAAACAATTCTTTTAAAATTTTATTGTGAATCGAAAAAGAATTGTTTTTTCAGAGTATAATGTCCTTAATAGATATTATTTATTCCAGTAATTAAAAGATTATCAAATTAAATTATATCAAAGTTTCGTTGCATTTTTTATTTTACTCTTCGGAGAAGGTTTTCGGATAGTGATTGCAAACTTAAGATAAAAATATAGGTGATTCATATTCTCCAGTTAGTCCTGCGTTGAACTAATAAAAGTAAAGTTACCCATCAGCGTAAAATTTATAAAGATTTCATGGATTTACATGAAGGAGGTGTATCGAAGGCAACAGTTTTAAAAAATAATAATTTCAAAAGTAATTTCATTCACTTGTGAAGGAAAAGTTAAAGTTTCACTAAAATTCGACAATTATTTGATTTTTGCGAGAATTTCCAAATTAATGTGCTTGTAACCTAAAAAATGTGGCAAATGCAATCATAGGTTTCCATTGTAAAACTGTAGTAATGTTTCTAGCGGCTAACTCAAATCAAAACAAAACATTCTGACGAAATTTCGAAAATGTTGGAAGTGATTATATTTTTTTTAAAAATAATCAAAAATTACTTTCATCTTTCCTCTTAATAATAATATAATTATTTTGAAGGGAAAAGTTGGTTTCATTAAGTTTGGGACATTTTAAAATAAATTTATTTATTCTTTTTTATTCAAATTTTGCAACAAAATACAAATACATTTCTGGGCAAAATTCTACTAAGCTGTTTTGTTATCGATCCGACTGGAGGTACCTAGTCTAGTCGGAGGTAGTACACGAGTATGCAGAGGCAGTGGGTGCTACCACGTCTTATGTGTTTTCAACTCAAATGCTGTCTCCAAAATGCTGAACTAAACACTAACTTTTTGACAACTGACATCCTTTAAATTGTTGTCCTCATTTTGACAGTTAATACGTAGAACTTCAGGTGCATTCTGTCCCACCTCGGGAGATGGCCTTTTAAACTTCAAAGCAAAATCCAGCCTTCACCAGCAGTATTTCGTACATTCTTGACATTTGAAATAATATTTATTCTTTTTTTTTTCAAATTTTGCAACAAAATACAAATACATTTCTGGGCAAAATTCTACACCGATCTAAATTTTATACAACGATAAGGGAAAATCCTGTCGTTTCCTAAGGCAATCATTAATGACTTTTAGTATTATTCCACACTCACTTAAAAGAATATACGACACTCTTTCCTAAACATTTTTCAAAAGGGTCATCAATGGAGATTATAAGTGTTTTTTCTCGACCAACCTCTTCATGATATCCAAGTTACTTACAAGCATTTAACTAATATGATAAAAAGTCAATGTTAATACATAAGATATCAATATCAAAACCAAAATCCATTTCTTTCCACATTGAATGCATGTATCAACTTCGTTAATCCCATTGATGTAAAATACAAAAGAGTATCTTAATTTGGGCATAATAATGAATCATGTAAGAAATCGATTTTCATAAGAAATGTTTTCCTTTTCTAATTAATTCCTTCTTTTTTTCCTTTTAACTCTCCTGAATATATCCCCAGTCTACATATACTGAGTGGCGTTGGCACCCCGATGTAAAGTACTGGTTAACGCTAGGAAAATTACAACAGACTAGTGAGCTTGACCCTCACCACGTTCTCCATAATTTCTATCGTACGCCATATTTAAGCTACAATTAAAAAATCATCATTCAGAAACATATGGTTACATATCTTAAAACCCTAAAAGAAATTATCTTCTGCCTACCGTTTCCAGCTTTCAGCGCTTTCTGAGATTCAACATTTTGCAACAGTCTTGCAAAATTTTTCTGCCACAGCGATAATTCTTTGCCTTATCACTAAGACATTAACTCTGTTTTTTACTTTTTTTTACTTCATAGATTTCTTTTGTTCACTTACTTTTTCTATTTTTTCATTTATTTTTTTCATTTATTTTTTTCATTCATTCAAGCGCCAATCACATTCCACATACTGGCCACTAAATTAATGATTTACTCAAAGTCATTTCTTGCTTATTTCTATTCATTTATTTGTATTTGTTAATAAGTTTGTTATCAGTTTTGAGGTATCGACCAATTTATTTCTGATATCATGAAGACAAACCTTCTATCAAATAAATAAATGAATAATTATCTAAAGCACACTCCACTCGAAGAGAAAAGTGAAGATCACCTCATTCTTCATGTTTCCTTGTCACATTACTTTTATTTTACTGTTTTTTTCATTTTTCGTTTTTTCTTCATGATTATTTTTAAACGCAAAGTCAGATAGAGTTCTGTAATGTCTAAAGATTTCATTTTTTTAATTTTCTTTTTAAAGAGCACACAACAGAAATTTCAAAATTTCGTTTGTTTCCTTTCTTATTGAAGAACACACATCAGAAAGTTCTATTATACTCAAAAAGTTTGTCCTTTATTTATTTATTTATTTTTGGAACAGCATACCCCAGAAAGTTCTATAATGTTCAGAAAGTTTGTTTTGTTTTTATTTTATACTGTTCATAAGTCCTTTTTTTCTGTACTTTCTTTATTCCTTGGAATTTCACCACGTGCATAGGTGCCCGGTGCGCGACCATAAATCGTAAATATTGACCGCATCTTCAATTTCAATTCGGCATCAAAAAAATAACCGCAATTATACATGTGAAAACTGCCTCGGCTTTGCATCACACATAGAATTTCCGAAACGTAAATTATACTATGGCTGAACACGGAAAAAGCCATTTTTGCAGTGCATATCATTTCAAGTCTACCTGATGCACAGAAACAATAAAACAAGAGAAAATAAACAAAGAAAACTACCTGCTTCTGGCTTATATTTTGATCGAAGCATTAGTTAGCAACACTTATAATTTAAGCTCTCAACTAACTTAATCTAAAAATAGACCATCCTTACTTTAAACACTATATCTAAATGTTTCCAATCGAAATGCAACTACTACACAAATGCCATAATGGAGCTATTCAAATCCGTTTTTAAACACTGTTAATTTCTCCAATAACTTAATCTAAAACAAATATTTCCATATGCCTAACTTTCCTTGTGGTCTTTTTAGTACTCCCAGATTTAACTATTTCAGCTTTTCTTTTGTTGTCCCTCACTGATGTTATGAATATGCAAAGATTATGCATAATTTTGGTTGCTCCTCACAGTAATGTGATTGGCTGGTCTCAGCCATAAATAGCGAATAAGGCGTGGACGCTGAGAGGTCTACGTCCATCGCTCTACTGCTAGAAGTCTACCGGCCTACAACTATTGGTCTCAGTGTATTGACTACGCCTACGTCTCAGGATACTGCATACGTCGAGTACCGTCCATTACGTCTGCTTACTAAATTGTCCTACACGGTTGCATTTCCCTAAACCCTTCAACGACCTCGAAAGATATTTATATATACATATATATATATATATATCCCTTTCAGGTATATATCACTCACAAAGTGACGATTAGGTTATTCCAATGTTGGCTTTTACCTGCCTACAATTAAATCGGGTCGAGACCGAACTAAACAAATGAAAGAGTTCGAAAAAATCTTTCACTTTTCAAGGACGTCTTTTTTTTCTGAAAGTTTTACATTCTCTAACTGTTTCTTCACCTTCTTCTCTTTCAAGTTTGTTTCTTTTTTTCAATTCTAGTTCATTTACTAATTTCAATTCTAATTTCTTTGTATACGTTCACTATCCGCACCAAAATTACGTATGCTTCATTCTGCTCCTGGCAACTAACTACGGCGAAGCCGAAAATAATGCTGTACCTGATTCAGCGAGAATACATCTTGAATAAGTTCGCAGAGAATAAGCACGAACCAAATATTAATTATCTTTTCACTGATAACTGACGAAATAAACTGGACCTCAAGTAACTTACTTTTCCACAAATGACAAATTCGACGACCTTTCAGTGTTAAATTAACGGACTTCAACACATCATATATGAATAAAAATAGCTGATATTTTTATTAACTTCTCTTCGATGACTTGATTGTATTGTAGAGTAGTGGTTGGTCGGAAATTAGCACACATGCATGTAGTCGGCCTCCAGCAAGAAGGCTGGCCCTTCTGTCTTCGCTCTTGGTTTGAACCTAACTGTTGTTAAAATTATAATGACAAATTAACTCTAACTCTGTGACAACTGATATCACTTATATGGTTGTCTTAATTTTAGCACCTTGTACGTCGCAATTCCATTGCATTCTGTCCCACCTCGGGCGCTGATCTTTTTGACCTCGGTTTTCCAAAAGAGAATCCAAACTACGAGAGATGCATTTTGTATTCACTTGACATTTCAAATAACATTTTTTTTATTTTATCTTTTTTTTTATAAATTTTACAACGAAATGCTTATACTGTCCTGGGCAAAATTCCACACCGAACAAGATATTATATAACAATTCGGCAAAATCCTGTCATTTTCAATGGTAAACATTAATGACAGTATTATTACACAGCAACCAAGAGAATATAAAATATGCAAATTAATGACCTCGTTTTGCTAGCGATGCAGTTTTTTTAATTAGTAATAGAATCAGAATAGTGTGGGAGGCCATTGAAATGAATGAATTACATTAGATTTTCGGAAACTTTGATAGACATGTTAATTCTAATTACGGGGCAAATTCATCTTCTTAACATTTATTTATTTATCTGGTTGTTGAGGTATATTAATGTTTTTTCGCGCTCTGTATTAGTTTTATTTCTGTAGTCATAATCTTATTTGCTTATCGATAATGTAGTTGTGAAAAATATGTTCTTAACTTTTTAAATGGAAAAGAGAGGAAATTGCTAACTGTTGAGGTAGGGGAAAAACAGACCTTATTGATGCACACAGAAATGAGATGAATAAATACAAAATGTAAAGAAAATAATATGTCATTCAAAGGAAGTACTATGAGGATTAGAAAACCTACCATGGTTTAATATCGACTGTCTTAACAACATGAAATTCACAAAACGAATACGAGTTGAGGGACGTCATGGTAATGAAGGTATACTATATCCGGCAGGAAGGACTGTGATCGCGAGATTAGACTTTTGGAATAGACTACAAATACCTCGTAAATTACTGTTGTTTCTTCTCCACTAAGATCAGGGGTGCTAGCACTTATTAGGGTTCGATCAATGGGAAAAGTGTTAACCCCCAAAGTGTGGAAGTAAAAAAAAATTAATAGTGAAGTTAACTGTAGTGAATTTCCGATAGAAAATATTTCCAGCAGTATGATTTGAAAAATTAAAGAAAATACCAGAAATTCAATTTCGTAAGAATAAAATAGAAGGAACGCATTCGTGCTTAAAATTACCAGGGATACATTTTTTTAATAGAAAATTATAAATATGTCTCCCCAAAATTAAATTTCAGTATTAAATGGTCCCAAAGTAGTTGATATGCCGTGATGAAGTTACACAAATACTGTTATATTTCGACAATAAAATAAAAGAAAAAAATACAAATAATAATACCTATTAAATGTAAGAGAAGGAAAATAAGGGTGATCAGTACAAGAGACGAGACACGGCGATAGCTACGTATGAAATGCGTCGGAATTAAAGAGCGACCGATATTTCCTTGTGTGTGTAGTGTCAAAACATCCAACTTAAATATGATGTAGTATTCCAAAGAAGAATATAAATATTAAAACATGCATTCCAGAAATGATGAGATAGTAAAATTAAGTAAAAAACTTAAGAAAGTCTGACAAACCTCAGTGTAAAATATAACATTTTGTGCAACAGCAGATGGTAGAAGTGAATATATTCAGTGAGGAAAAAGTGAATTAAAGCAACATAGATATTAACTTATTTTAGGATACTGAAGATACCATGTAAAACCTGATCAACAATGTAGCTTTTAAGAAAAATATGACCTCAAGAACTATTTATCGTAGATTGAGGCGTGCAAGTCAAATTTTCCAACCCTAACACAATATTTGTATCAGTAGACGTCGTTTTATATGTGCAAACCTTTTACCAACGTGGTGTAAACAGAGGGAGAAACGCTCCTAATAAGTACTGTGCACCACTTACTGTCAAAAATGTGTTTGATGATCATACTTGAGATTTTAAAACAAAAATTAACATAACGTATTGAAATAGCAAGAAAAATGCAGTATTCTATAAACCCAATAGCAGCCATGACGAAAGAGCCGTTTCAATCAGAGGGCCATTAAAACAACTAGTTTTGGTATCCGTGTCACCCGGAACGTTTCATGACAGTAATGGAAATTAATGACACATAATGACAGTTTATCGCATTTACACCTACTGTAAAAACATCTTTACTGTGTAATTATTTTTCTGCATTTTTTTAAAGATTATTTGAAAGTTATTATATTGCCTTGATGATGATTAGCTTAACTCTCCGGTACGACGTAATTTTAAAGATATTACGATATTTTATCAATTCTTACTCTAAGGTTAATTATGGTAAAACGTTATTAGTTTATTAACAATAACACATCGGGTAATACATGTTTTAAAAATATTACTCCAAAGACTGTACATCATCGTTGTTTCTGGGGGTTCTATATATACAAAAGGTCAAGACCACTTTCAGAGATTTGATCTAAACGTCTAGATGCAAGATCGACTTATACTTATACAAGAATGCAACAGTTCACATTTCTTGATATATAACGAAAAATGTGGACAGAGAGAAAATTTCCCTTCACAGAAAATAATGAACTCAAAATAAGCAATGGAAACAGTGAGTATGTAGTTACTGACTTTGGATGAATTGATTATAAAACAAAGACAAACAAGAGGGTATACGGCCAGATGTTAGATGATGATACAAAGGACTAAGAATTCTCGAGAGTCTTCATGACCCTAAAAGGACGAGAGAACTGAAAGCACGAGTACATATGTTTGCCTATCAACCGTTTCACACGCCGCCTCGGTTTTTAAGTGGCCTAGGAAATGTTCTAACAGGAGATGGAAAGTGCGACACAGAGATCCGAAGGCGAATTGGCATGGCAAAGGACGCGTTCCAGAAGTTGAGTAAAGTACTAACACACAGAAAAGTTTCACTAGAAAAAACAAAAGAGTACTGGATTGCTATATGATGTCAGTTCGTCAATGCTGGACAATATCATCGAAATTGAGGACAAAACCTGAAGCAGCGAAAATGTGGTTCTACAGAAGGATGCTGCGGATATCGTGGACTGAGCATGCAAGCAACGATGAGGTGTTAGAAAGAATGGCAACGAAAAAGAAATTGATACTGAACATCAGGAAGAGACAACTGAAGTTCCTCGGGCATCAAATAAGGAAGGAGAGCTTGGAGAACCTGACACTGACAGGCCAGATAGGAGGAAAAAGTGACAGAGGAAAACAGCGGATAACATATTTGCAGTGCCTGATCAGGTGGATGACGGATCGGGTGTTGCGAAGTGTAACAGAAGCAAAAGTACTAAGAGCCGCAAGTTATAGGGAGACCTGGAGAACCATGATTGCCTACGTGCTGAAGGGACAGGGCACATGAAGAAGAAGACGAGTTTTATATTTGGTTTCCTGTTTGGAACTGGGTTGCTGATTGTTTCTAAATTATTTTCATTCTGTTCTATCCCAATAAGCTTACGGCCATATCACGTTGAATACACCGGTTCTCGCTCGATCGCCGAAGTTAAGCATCTTATATAGGTGACTGCTTAAGAATTCCAGGTGCTGTAACCGTTTAGTGATGGATGTGCGTTGTGGTGCAGTGGATATCGACTCGGAAAGAGAAATCGGTGAGCCGAGTTCGAATTCCAGTTGAATAACCTGCATTCACTTAAGCATTGGTACCCTTGGGAAAGGTATTAATCCGTCCCTTCCCTCCAGTTATGGATTAAATACAAGGGTAGGACTTGGGGAACCTACACTTAAAAACAAATCCCAATGAATCTAGATACTCGGAAAGAAAAAGACACAAAAGTTATATAAAAACAACAATAAATTGTTGAAAAAAAAAGTTGTTACCAGCAATAAATAAATAAAAACTTAGCAATAAATCACCTGCCGATGTTGATAAGCCATAAAACAAATCAACCAAACAACTATTCCCAGTAAACCCTTGCCATCTGGTGGGAACTGATGGTACCTTACTCTTTCTATCAACCTAGGATATAACTATGGAATTTCATTATTGGCCTTATTATGCAAGTTTTGTTGAAATTATAAAACATAAAGTAACACTCTCGTAACAATATCTATTCTATTTTTTCTCGATAGCTACTCGATAACAATTTAATTTATTTTTCATCCATCGGTGAATAATATTTTAAAATGCAACATCTATTGTTATTGTATTAGAAATGCAGATGCTGATTTTTCTTTTAGGTTTTATAAACGGAAGACAAAAGTAGGAATAAATAACTTGGTATTTCTTCATCTTTTTGAGTATGTATTTCATAAAGATTTATCATGAACATAAAGTTAGTTTTCATTGGGTTCACATTCGGTTATAATATTTCGCTTGAAAAAATTCGCCAAGAAAAGTTTCGATTTAGTTTTGTATCATATTCATGACAACATATAATGCAATTTTTGTATCATAAAATGTTTTGTTTGTTTGTGTATTCTTCAATAAAATAAAGGATGTGCGGGAAGTGTACCGATTAACGGCACGGAAAGTTGAACCCGTAAACATATTTCAAACTTCGTCTAAATAGTTGCTTTTCCTCCGGGCTGAAATAATTATTTTCATCTGCATCTAAAATGTTATATGTCAAAGCGGAAGTAAAGTGGGCTCATCATTTTTTAATATCAGCTAATCTTGAATAAGGATACATGAAAAACAGAAAACAATTCTCTCATCTTTTACAAGAGACTATGATGCTACACACACACACACACACACACACACACACACACACACACACACACACACATATATATATATATATATATGAAAGGCGCAGTATGTCCTATTTAACCCATAGATGGAGGATAAGTGATGCATTCATACCTAAATCAGTGGTACTTGAAAGTAAGTGAATCTCACGAATTTTATTGGAATTCGAACAAGGCTTTTGATTTATAATTCCGAGCCACTATCCATGAAACTAATGCATATTTACTACGATATAAAAATAAGGCGTTATCAGAAATTTTACAAGTGCTTTGTCTTTGCAAACATCCAGATTATAATATTAACAGACTGAAAATGATCGAGATATTTGCATGAAAGTATTTTTATTTTGAATAAATAATACGAACATGAGAAAAACATATTCATTTATGGGGGATCCTTCATTAAAACAACGATTGTTTTTATGCTTTGAAAAATACTGTTCAAATAATACGAGAAAGTAGCGTCACAAAATTAATGAAAAAAAAATGTTACTAATATAAAAAAAGTAAAAAAAATGAATATTGCATTTTCGCCAGATTTTCTGAAATAATATTATATTATAATCATATAATTATATTATATTATATTATGTTATATTATATTATAATCATATAATTATATTATATATATTATATTATATTATATTATATTATAATCATATAATTATATTATATTATATTATATTATAATCATATAATTAAATATATTTCTGTCAGCAAGCCTGCAACTTGGTGAGTTTAGCCAGTGTGATCTTATTTTTTATTATTTTTTGAATTATTTATTTACTTATTTTTACTTGTATTTTTTATTTTATTTTATTCTTTTTCGGTTCTTATCTTTTCTGCCTAATTTTTGTGTAAATTGTTCTTAATTATGAAATTTAGGTTTGGTATATTAGGGTTTTGGTTATATGTAGGAATTCTAAGACCGGCCATGTTTTTTTTTGTTTTTTTTTTTATTGTTCTCTGTCATTCCCTTGCTAACTGGACACATGGCTTGGAGGTGATTCCCCCCCTCCATCACACTACTGTCTGTTACTGCTTGCTTAAGGTAACTTAATCTCTCCAGAACTGTATAGAAGAAACAGAATGAAGATAATTTTTGAAATTTTCTTAACTTTTTTCTGTCAGCAAGCCTGCAACTTGGTGAGTTTAGCCAGTGTGATCTTATTTTTTATTATTTTTTGAATTATTTATTTACTTATTTTTACTTGTATTTTTTATTTTATTTTATTCTTTTTCGGTTCTTATCTTTTCTGCCTAATTTTTGTGTAAATTGTTCTTAATTATGAAATTTAGGTTTGGTATATTAGGGTTTTGGTTATATGTAGGAATTCTAAGACCGGCCATGTTTTTTTTTTGTTTTTTTTTTTTATTGTTCTCTGTCATTCCCTTGCTAACTGGACACATGGCTTGGAGGTGATTCCCCCCTCCATCACACTACTGTCTGTTACTGCTTGCTTAAGGTAACTTAATCTCTCCAGAACTGTATAGAAGAAACAGAATGAAGATAATTTTTGAAATTTTCTTAACTTTTTTCTGTCAGCAAGCCTGCAACTTGGTGAGTTTAGCCAGTGTGATCTTATTTTTTATTATTTTTTGAATTATTTATTTACTTATTTTTACTTGTATTTTTTATTTTATTTTATTCTTTTTCGGTTCTTATCTTTTCTGCCTAATTTTTGTGTAAATTGTTCTTAATTATGAAATTTAGGTTTGGTATATTAGGGTTTTGGTTATATGTAGGAATTCTAAGACCGGCCATGTTTTTTTTTTGTTTTTTTTTATTGTTCTCTGTCATTCCCTTGCTAACTGGACACATGGCTTGGAGGTGATTCCCCCCTCCATCACACTACTGTCTGTTACTGCTTGCTTAAGGTAACTTAATCTCTCCAGAACTGTATAGAAGAAACAGAATGAAGATAATTTTTGAAATTTTCTTAACTTTTTTCTGTCAGCAAGCCTGCAACTTGGTGAGTTTAGCCAGTGTGATCTTATTTTTTATTATTTTTTGAATTATTTATTTACTTATTTTTACTTGTATTTTTTATTTTATTTTATTCTTTTTCGGTTCTTATCTTTTCTGCCTAATTTTTGTGTAAATTGTTCTTAATTATGAAATTTAGGTTTGGTATATTAGGGTTTTGGTTATATGTAGGAATTCTAAGACCGGCCATGTTTTTTTTTGTTTTTTTTTATTGTTCTCTGTCATTCCCTTGCTAACTGGACACATGGCTTGGAGGTGATTCCCCCCTCCATCACACTACTGTCTGTTACTGCTTGCTTAAGGTAACTTAATCTCTCCAGAACTGTATAGAAGAAACAGAATGAAGATAATTTTTGAAATTTTCTTAACTTTTTTCTGTCAGCAAGCCTGCAACTTGGTGAGTTTAGCCAGTGTGATCTTATTTTTTATTATTTTTTGAATTATTTATTTACTTATTTTTACTTGTATTTTTTATTTTATTTTATTCTTTTTCGGTTCTTATCTTTTCTGCCTAATTTTTGTGTAAATTGTTCTTAATTATGAAATTTAGGTTTGGTATATTAGGGTTTTGGTTATATGTAGGAATTCTAAGACCGGCCATGTTTTTTTTTTGTTATTTTTATTGTTCTCTGTCATTCCCTTGCTAACTGGACACATGGCTTGGAGGTGATTCCCCCCTCCATCACACTACTGTCTGTTACTGCTTGCTTAAGGTAACTTAATCTCTCCAGAACTGTATAGAAGAAACAGAATGAAGATAATTTTTGAAATTTTCTTAACTTTTTTCTGTCAGCAAGCCTGCAACTTGGTGAGTTTAGCCAGTGTGATCTTATTTTTTATTATTTTTTGAATTATTTATTTACTTATTTTTACTTGTATTTTTTATTTTATTTTATTCTTTTTCGGTTCTTATCTTTTCTGCCTAATTTTTGTGTAAATTGTTCTTAATTATGAAATTTAGGTTTGGTATATTAGGGTTTTGGTTATATGTAGGAATTCTAAGACCGGCCATGTTTTTTTTTGTTTTTTTTTTTATTGTTCTCTGTCATTCCCTTGCTAACTGGACACATGGCTTGGAGGTGATTCCCCCCTCCATCACACTACTGTCTGTTACTGCTTGCTTAAGGTAACTTAATCTCTCCAGAACTGTATAGAAGAAACAGAATGAAGATAATTTTTGAAATTTTCTTAACTTTTTTCTGTCAGCAAGCCTGCAACTTGGTGAGTTTAGCCAGTGTGATCTTATTTTTTATTATTTTTTGAATTATTTATTTACTTATTTTTACTTGTATTTTTTATTTTATTTTATTCTTTTTCGGTTCTTATCTTTTCTGCCTAATTTTTGTGTAAATTGTTCTTAATTATGAAATTTAGGTTTGGTATATTAGGGTTTTGGTTATATGTAGGAATTCTAAGACCGGCCATGTTTTTTTTTTGTTTTTTTTTTTATTGTTCTCTGTCATTCCCTTGCTAACTGGACACATGGCTTGGAGGTGATTCCCCCCTCCATCACACTACTGTCTGTTACTGCTTGCTTAAGGTAACTTAATCTCTCCAGAACTCTCCAGAACTGTATAGAAGAAACAGAATGAAGATAATTTTTGAAATTTTCTTAACTTTTTTCTGTCAGCAAGCCTGCAACTTGGTGAGTTTAGCCAGTGTGATCTTATTTTTTATTATTTTTTGAATTATTTATTTACTTATTTTTACTTGTATTTTTTATTTTATTTTATTCTTTTTCGGTTCTTATCTTTTCTGCCTAATTTTTGTGTAAATTGTTCTTAATTATGAAATTTAGGTTTGACTTATACTAAGTTAAAACTTCATTAACTTCAGTCACATATTTATTTTTTTTAATTGGAGTAGATAGTACCTTCTATCGCCAGGTCTCACACTCCACCCCCTTCTTTTGGACAGGAGTAGAGTTGATCGCCTTGTTTCTAGTTTAGGAAGGGGTTCCCGAGTAGATAGATTAAACTAATTGGAGTAGATAGATTAAACTATCGCCCGGTTCACACTCCACCCACATCTATTGAACAGGTGAAGAGGCTCATCCCTTGTTTCCTGTTTAGGATGCGGTTTCCAGTTTTCTCTTTTCCAATCTTTTCACTCTTTTCCTTTATTATTTTATTTTTTTTTTCAATTGGAGTAGATAGACTAAACTATCGCCCGGTTCACACTCCACCCACATCTATTGAACAGGTGAAGAGGCTCATCCCTTGTTTCCTGTTTAGGATGCGGTTTCCGGTTTTCTCTTTTCCAATCTTTTCACTCTTTTCCTTTATTATTTTATTTTTTTTTTCAATTGGAGTAGATAGACTAAACTATCGCCCGGTTCACACTCCACCCACATCTATTGAACAGGTGAAGAGGCTCATCCCTTGTTTACTGTTTAGGATGCGGTTTCCGGTTTTCTCTTTTCCAATCTTTTCACTCTTTTCCTTTATTATTTTATTTTTTTTTTCAATTGGAGTAGATAGACTAAACTATCGCCCGGTTCACACTCCACCCACATCTATTGAACAGGTGAAGAGGCTCATCCCTTGTTTCCTGTTTAGGATGCGGTTTCCGGTTTTCTCTTTTCCAATCTTTTCACTCTTTTCCTTTATTATTTTATTTTTTTTTTCAATTGGAGTAGATAGACTAAACTATCGCCCGGTTCACACTCCACCCACATCTATTGAACAGGTGAAGAGGCTCATCCCTTGTTTCCTGTTTAGGATGCGGTTTCCGGTTTTCTCTTTTCCAATCTTTTCACTCTTTTCCTTTATTATTTTATTTTTTTTTTCAATTGGAGTAGATAGACTAAACTATCGCCCGGTTCACACTCCACCCACATCTATTGAACAGGTGAAGAGGCTCATCCCTTGTTTCCTGTTTAGGATGCGGTTTCCGGTTTTCTCTTTTCCAATCTTTTCACTCTTTTCCTTTATTATTTTATTTTTTTTTTCAATTGGAGTAGATAGACTAAACTATCGCCCGGTTCACACTCCACCCACATCTATTGAACAGGTGAAGAGGCTCATCCCTTGTTTCCTGTTTAGGATGCGGTTTCCGGTTTTCTCTTTTCCAATCTTTTCACTCTTTTCCTTTATTATTTTATTTTTTTTTTCAATTGGAGTAGATAGACTAAACTATCGCCCGGTTCACACTCCACCCACATCTATTGAACAGGTGAAGAGGCTCATCCCTTGTTTCCTGTTTAGGATGCGGTTTTCGGCTTTCTCTTTTCCATTCTTTTTACCCTTACGTAGCCCCCTGCGCATCAGTGGCGTTACTGCCTTGCTCGGGGTGATATGATTAAAAAAAAAAAAAAAAAAAAAAATATTATATTATATTATAATCATATAATTATATTATATTATATTATATTATAATCATATAATTATATTATATTATATTATATTATATTATAATCATATAATTATATTATATATATTATATTATATTATATTATAATCATATAATTAAATATATATTATATTATATTATATATATTATATTATATTATAATTATATTATATTATATTATATTATATTATATTATATTATATTATAAATGAAAAGGGAAAAAATTGTAAAAGAGGACAAATGTATATTTCCAGAAAAGTGGGAATATTTTTTCGGCGTTATATCTATAATTTCAAAACGATGTATAGAATAAGAAACTGTTTTTGTTTAAAAAAATACTGTTATAATGAAAAGGATTTATCTTCAATTTTTAAGATAAGTACCTGGATTGCTATGTGATGTCAGTTCTTCAATACGGCAGTGAATGCTGGACAATATCTTCGAAAAACAGGACAGAACTGGAAGCAGCGAAAATGTGGTTCTACAGAAGGATGCTGCTGATATCGTGCACCGAGCATGCAAGCAACGATGAGGAGTTGGAAAGAATGGCAACAAAAAGGAAATTAATACTGAACATCAGGAAGAGACAACTGAAGTTCCTGGGACGCGCAATGAGGAAGGAGAACTTGGAGATCCTGATACTGGCTGGCCAGATAGAAGAAAAAAGAGACAGAGGAAGGCAGGGGATAACATATTTGCAGGGCCTGATCAGGTGGATGACGAAACGGGAATTGCGAGGTGTAACAAGAGCAAACATACTAAGAGCCACAAGGGATAGGGAGATGTGGAGAACCATGATCGCCTACGTCCTGAAGGGATAGGGCACATAGATGAAGAGAAGAACTCCAGACAGTAAATATTTGGCGAAATCAACCCCGGATCAGTTGTCGAAGTAAGACAACGCTAATATTTTTTAGATTAAAGCAATAATGCTAAACATGATTTTACAGTTGTTAATGCCAAGACCTTATTTGTATGGCGCTTGTAAATTTGTGCAAATAAATATTAAATTATGTTGTGCAACTTTGATTTTACAAATTACCTGCCGACCTCACCATGCATATAGGATTTATTATATGCATTGGCTTCTTAATAAGCGAATGGATAGTGGAGTTGTTTTATGTAATCTTCCTCCACTTTTGAATAGGGTGTCGTTCTCTTGAAGATGTTAACATGCAATTCTTGTACTTTCAATCAAGATATTTCGCACGTAGCTGGAAAGAGTGGAAAATTTGCCAGATTCATGGTTTACAAAATGGAATTAGTGCGAAAGTAAATGCAGTAGAATTTATTTGAACTTGGCTTCTTGCTTTTAGTTTTTCTCGATGATTGTTTCCGCTTTTTACATACGAAAAATTGTACGTCATAAATATACATTGTTCCTTATGTCTAACGATATATCACCACTGGTACATTTGCGTAGATTAAAGTAACAAAGAATTTTTTATTAATGGAGGTTTATATCATTTGATAAACTATAATTGTATACAACAGTGGCGAATACAATTATACAATAATATCAGATAATAATCAATAATAACACGTTATGAAGTGATAAACTTGTTGCAGCAAAAGTAAAGTTACTTTCAATCTCCAAGGTCATTACTTTCCCTAACCCTTCATTTTATTCGCTTTTTTTATTCGATTTATGCATTTTTGTTTATTTGCTTTCTTTGCACGTGAACTGATTGCACTTATTGAATTAACATGTTCAAAAAGAAAAAAAAATTCATCAGCAAAGCAAGAACGTAGAATCGATCAGCCTGTCTAATTTAGGGTAACTCACAAAGTATTTAACGATTAAAGACGCCATTGTGAATTCAGCGAGAAAATCTATGAATACGCCCAACTTCTTGATACGCAGGAAAAATGAAGTCAGAGATTAAATAAATGCCGGAATTATAAAATGCTTTACGAATTTTTCTGTAATAAAAGTCACAACAGCGAAATGAGACCAAAAACGAAACACAAAGGTAGAAATATGTTAACAGAGGAAGACAAACATTTTCACTTTTGTACTAAAATTCTTACTCTCTAATATCACAGAAATAATGATCAATGCATTGGTTCTGGCAATCAGTAAATCATGGCATCGTATCTTGCTGAATGTTACTAACAATTTTCTCGCAGGGATGCTATCATATTTTATATTTCCATAGCAATGTTTCTTATTTTATACTTTTCCGAAAAAAATTTAATCAAATATTTGGAACTAGGAAATTTCAATAATTTTCAATGTTATATAATTCTAAATATGATTAAGTAAAATTTTAATTACCTTTATTAAAACACATAAAACACACAAATACACACACACATATGCATATATATGAAATTTTTTCCCATTTTTCCATATATATATATATATATATATATATCATAGTGTTACCCATTTATGATATATATATATATATATATATATATATATATATATATCATAAATGGGTAACACTTTTCAAATAGTGTGAAAGTAAATGAAGAGCTGGTTAAAACTAATCTGCCAAATAACTACTCCATAACTAATTACACACACACACACACACACACACACACACACACACACATATATATATATATATATATATATATATATATATATATATATAAAACATTAAATATATAAAATACAAATACTACCTTTGTCCATTAGCTGATTGAGGTTATGCTTAGTACTCCGACTTCAGATTTTTGTAGACGAACCATTTTTGCTATCGTTCGTTTCCCAGGTTCGGTGATATCAGTAAATGTATTGACCAATTCACCACAAGAAAGACGATAATATTATAAGAAGCAATGGGCTCTTGGGAGAAAAAAAGAATCAAAACCTTTAGAAAGAACAAGAAACGAATTGTAATCAGGAAACAAATGACAAATCTGTTCTCTTGTATAGAAGACAATGGAAATATGTGAACCGGAGTAATAGAGAACATATATACACCAGGTTTATACACAACACACACACACACATGCACACACACACACTAGGTGTGAGTTTGCACGAAATACTAGATTGGCAACTAGGTCCCACCCTTTTACAGTGAAACCGATGAAATGTAACCGCAATTTCTACTTCAATGGCTTCTATTCTCGCACTTCCCGCCTGTGGAATTTCCTTCCGTATGCTTGCTTCCCCGACGGCTATAACCTCCATGAGTCTAAATGTAAGGTCAATAGACACCTCCTAACACACTAACCCTCCCATTGTCTCCAACTCTCCCTCTATGTACATCCTAACTCGTCTATCGCCCTGTGTACCCCCCTGCGCTATAGTGGCAGTGGAATGCCTTGCTTGGTGTGACATGATTTTAAAATATATATATATATATCCGAGTGAATAAGGAACGAGGAAAATTTTACAACGTCCAAAACATTAAAACAGTGCTCGATATAAAATACAGAGCTGTGAATATTTAATATAAATTATATTTTACAGCATGTACAATTTCTTTTTATATATATCCACTACAAATTGTACATTTTGTTTCGACATTGGACTTAGAAAGGAATCAAAGACTTCTTTTCTTATATTTGGCAAGTTGTGTGTGGGATGTTGGTGGGGGTTAGCGATAAGGGAATAATTCTTGTAAATTGTCCGTTAGAATTTTGAAGAAATTCGGGTGCGTCAGACATATAGTTGATTAATGAAACTGTTGGGAATTTTGTAGACAGATTTAACATTAGAAGATGGTGCATTTGTTTTTATGGCCACCTGGCTATCCTTTATTATTTGGGTAAGGAGGTGTAAAGGTTAGAAAGGGATGGAGTTGAAGCTACCCTTAGTGTTTATTTGTAGAACTATAAAATATTTTATATTTAGGCACAGTTTTTATAATTAATCTAATTTTGTATATTTAACCTTAATTTTGAATTTAGGAAATCACTTTTTTCTATCAAACTTTGAATTAGATTATAGTGTGTTGTGTAATAGGTAAAATTTGATGTCAGATTGTTGTTAGTACTATAAAGGTTTATAGTCTTTAGGAGATCCTAGTTTGGCTTTTGTACTATTTATTTTTATAGAATATCTGCCTCACAATCTACTTGTTTTTAATTCGGACATAATTTTTAAATCAAACATTATTTCTCTTTAATATATTTTTCCATTGTTGTTATTTCTGTCATGAGGTTCTGGATGAATTCAGGAAGGAAATCAGTATTCAGTTGAAATTAGAAATAATATCTTTTAAATCCGATATTATTTCATATTAATGAAGGAAATGAATGTTTTAGCAGATATCCGAACTCCTTCCATCGAGGAAGTGGTAGAGTAGTGTTAGAATTGCCACATTTTCTTTGTGAAAGAGAGGTTAGAATGTAAATATAATTATAACTCTGTGACGCTTTGATTTCTATCAAGACACTAAGGTAGAGACTGCGCAGTATTCGCTGAAATATATACGTAATTTGAAAAACATGCCTTAATTCTTAAGTCAACTGTGCTTTTTATGTTCTCAATTTTAGGATAAATTGACAGAAATATAATAGAATTGAAAAATGTATTTTAGTCTAAAATTGTTTCATGGGAAGTATTTCAATCGACACTAGCTCTTTACGCTCAGGCTGATTTCCGAATATTTCTTTATAAAGTAAATGGTAACATTACCATTAAATTGTATAGATACATATATACGGGTTGATTTTTACTCCTATGCACAAAAGACTTTCTCTCTGATAGGTACTTTTGTTTTTTTCGTTTTTTTATTTCAGTTAGAATTTAAATGTTTCTGTCATTTATAACCTAAATAACGCTCTGCTATGGGCCTTTAATTTATTCTTAATTCTATCTTTAATTTTATAACCTCTCTTTTCCATGCCATAATATATAATTTGCTTATGCTTCTTGTGCACCATTATGTGATATTTGAGTCCGCAAAAAATCCACAAACCTTGTCACAAAACACGCAAAAGTAATCTGCAAGTCTGTCTGGTATATACATATATTAAGAATGTATGAAGTACCAAATGTCGACTCATAAAAATATAACGACTACTAACCAGAAGTTTTTATTTCTTTTCATAGCAAAAATGGCGGTTTTCGAAGATTAACATAAATGTAGAATTAAGGCTGAAAAATACGGAGTACCCAGTGATAACTGTCTATACAGTGGTAACTGCTATAGCTAGCCATTACTCTAAATTGAAGTATCCCTAGTGAGAGCATCTTTGATGTGGCACACGGCCGGATAGCGTGCGGCATTCAATGAAACTTGCGCTCACTTTTCAATATATTTCGCGCGAACCATTACACCCTGTGTGAAGAATATTGGTGGTTATTTAAGCCTAGGTTTGGTGTGACACAAGGCCGAAAAATTAAGGGAGAGCAAGTGAAGATCGATCGCACTATTCAGTTGCAACGGGTCTAGAGTGACAAGTTCCTAACCATTACACAATGTCGAAGTATCAGTCATATGAGCAATAATGTTTCTTGACACCAACAAGTGCTTAAAGCAGACGCGGCAAATTAATTTTCACTTTACATGTCTGTGTTGAAATGTCTGGATAAGACATCACTCATGAAAATTACACTAAAATACTTCCTTGTTATTTATGATGTTCTTGCCTGTTTAATAAAAGAAATCTTGATCAAATTTACTCCACATAACGACTTGCCTGCCGCAAGACAAAGAAAATGGAATTCTGAGAAATGTATTTTTGATAATATTTGTTGTCACGGAAAAATCAATTATCAAGTTATCCAGGTTAATCAAGTTTGGATGTGAAACATTTATCGTCGAGTTTTTTTTTAATCTAGCCGTGCGTATTTCAATTTGCTGCAGCGTGTTAAAATGGAAATAGTTGTTTGTTGCAAGGTCAGAAGAATATGGATTATTGGGTAAAACATCTCAATCAAGTTTCAAATTTTGTTCTTGTATTATTCATGATGTATGCAGATTTTACATTGGTATAGAAGAGAACAACACTTTTGTTATCTGGATCAATGCAGGACGCTCCTTCAACAAACAATGATAGACACGTTCCAGCTACTGGAAATACATATGGAGATTTAGTATTTCAACAGGCTTTAGATATTTCGAAACAAAGATATCAGACTCAAAATTCTTAGTGAGCTTAATTAAGGTGAGCATGTCTGAAGTCTTAATACTGTCAATGCACTGTTTTTTACACAAAAGATACGATGGGTAAAAGGTCGCCATCTTATAATTTTAATTTCGGGCATACACGTTGTTTATTTAAATTTGTCGACTTCACGCTCTACTAGATTCTGTTGGACATCGTCTGCCAGAAAAAAGCAACATGACACAATGCACTTCGTCAGAAATGTAGAAACAGTCTTCTACACTGATTGATATTCGTGTCAGGTGCTAGAATATGAGCATTTAAATATGTGATAGGTGGAAAAGATTTTGAATAATCTAAATATAATTTTGAATGAGTCTAGCAAAATCACTAGTTATGGCGATGTTATGTCTCAATTTTTATCCTCCCAAAATTCTCAGTCTCAACATAGAGGACCACATCTAGTTTCTTGACTTGAGTGCCGGTGGGTTTTAATCAAAGAGCACATAAAGACAGTTTTGTATATCACGCAAAACATTTTTCTTCAGTTGAGATTATTTTGACAGGATCTTAATAAATTAAAACCTGAAAAAGCAAAATCTGGTGAATATGGTGAGTGGAGTAATATATCTCATCCCTACTGAAAAAATTTATTCCGGGTTGCCAAATACATGTGCGATCTGGATTTATCCATATGGAAACAATTTCTTCATGTTCCCTGATTCTGACAGTTTTTCCTTTTAATCTGTCCAGTTGCGAGCATAATTTTTCAAAATCAATTAATTCTTGACCTGACAGAATCTCATAGTAATGATGTTTTTTCAAATCCCACCCCAGGCACAGGAGAAACTTCTCAGATAAAGAGCTGCTTTTGTGGTGGCTAAAGTTGGCTCATGCCGCTTGCCTCAAAATCTGTTTTGCTAAAGATTGTCGTAAATATTTAATTGCTCATCACTTGTTCCAATTTGCTTAAAACGCGTGTATTTTGTTTGTGTTGATACAACAAACTATAGATAGAGATGCCATTCAAAATATTTTCGCTCTGGTTATTTGGTACCCATAAAATCCTATCGATTTGAGTACCCAAATTTTCACCAAGAGTTCATAGGTTGGGATTTTGATAAATTTAGTTTTTCTGACAATTATTATGTAGTGTAATGTGGGTTATTCGCAATCTTTATTTGGATTTTGTGGTGATCTGTATGGAAACTTTGGCTGAATGGTCTTCACCAATAAGGCTACAATCAGCAATTCTAAACTTCTTCTGTAGAGTGCAAGTATGCCTGAAGGAGATGCTTCCCTGCGAGATCTTTGCTTTACTTCTATGCCTGACTCGTGTCATGCCATTCAGTTTTAACCTGATGGCAACTCTGATCATGCTGTAGTTTCTTTTAGTATCTTTCTCTACTCCCCTTTCGACAAGGAATCACCAACCAGCAGAATCTCTTACTGCTATCACATGAGCGGGCATGTAGGTGGTTCGTGATATTCTATTAGACGTACCTTGGGAAAAAAGTGTTTAGACTCATCATTGAAGACTGCACCGCTGAGGTTTTCTCCTGCGGGAGAGCAAGCATCTATGAATTATTTCCAGCTAGGAAGTTCTTAAAACCCCGTCTCCCGACTGGTTCTCTTCTGCTTGTTTGGCCGCTATATCCCACAGTTAATACCTCTCCCGGTTTTATAGGATTCGCGCGTGTGACCAAAATTTTGCCTTTGCACGTAATGAGTGCAAGAATCCTCAGTGACGGAAAGCTGCTGTTTGCTGACAGAATGAAGCAGCGTATAGCAGCCAACCCAAAAAACAACAAGCTGAGAAAGTATGTTAAGTTTTTAGTAAATAAACTTGAGCTCCTCACAGCTACAGTGAAAAAATCTGAGTTCCTTTCTCCCAGATTCTTCAAATTCCTAATTAATTCGTCAACAAGTATCAACATCCTACTTTCCATCAAGAATTGAAGTTCGCTGGTCTTTAACATTATTCCAAAGCATGAACCCATAAGACGACCGGAGAGAACAGAATCCTTTTCCTGTACCCCTAACTCTCCACTGTCCTTTACAAACACTACAACTACTGTCTCTTTGCTTTTTGCATTTCTGCCTGCTAGAAGTCCTCTTATATGTTTCCTGTTTTTTAGAACACTGAAGAACTCTCGTATCTATCTCTTCAATTATCGCCCTGTCATCCTCCTATCAATTTTTAGAAAAAGAGTACGAAGCCATCATCAATGCTGAAGTGGTGGAACATCTCATAGCCCAGTGCCTCCTCTGTGACAGAGAGTATGGCTTTCGCTTTGCCAGGTCTATTGATGACATGTTAACAACCATAACAGAGTGCATATAATAGGCTCTCGATGAGAACGGCGAAGACCGAGCTCCTGCACTGGATATCTCCTAGTTATTTGATACAGTCTCTTACGGTGGCCTTCTGAGCAAGCTACAGGTCTAATGTGCATCAGGACGTTAGTAAATCGTTCGTATCAAATCGTGTAATGAAGTCGTATTGAACGGACATGCTTTCAGACACTATCATACAAACGCGGGTGTTTCCAAAGGATCTATCCTAGTTATACGTTTTTGTTTATTTTCATTAACGATCTGACTGATATAATCAGATCCCATGTAGGCACCTAAGCTGATGACACCGCCATTTATTCCTGTCTTGATAAGAAAAAGCAAACCTTCCTGCTACTCTCGAAAATGACCTCTAGTCAGTGGTGGACTTGGGTAAGAAAGTTCCCGTAAATGTTAACGCTTCAAAAACCTAAGCTACTCTCCTTTAATCATCATAGACAATTTTTGTAATCCACACCCTGAACAAGGATCAGGCTAGTCCCCCAGAAAAAACATGCACAGCGCCTTCTCGGCCTTATTATTTCAATTGACCTCGTGTAGGACGACTGCATTTAATTATTAGATAAAATTTATGCTAAGAATGTCGAGTTCCTTTGTCGGTCCTGGAAGTTTTTCGCGACTGAATCCATCAAGCATATATACAAACCTCCAATCTCCCTGTGCATTGAATCCTGCTGCCGTATTTTATCAGGCACCCTTGCTATTCATCTTGGGGTTTTTGACAAAATTCAAAAAAGAAATTGCAATGGAGTTGATACCGAAATGCAGCCCGCCTCCAGTAATTTTCTCACTGACAAGATATAGCTCCGAGGCGTCTCTTCTACAAATATTTTCACGGATTCTAATCCAACGAGTTTAGCTCTGTGATGTCACCCTAGCATAGATTTAATCGATCTACTAGATTAACAACAAGGCGCCACACTTCTGGTCTAACAGCTTCTCTCGAACAACTCGCCTGAGGAAATCAGGCTACAATCTCCAAGTGTTTAAATGCAACATCAACAACCATCTCTAATCTGCTTGAGTCCCATTCGTTCCCCGGTACCCCGTAACTTGTTCTTCTCCCATTGCACTTTACTCTCACACAACTGTCTTCATAACAGTTTCCCGTCCTTTTCTTCTCCATTCTCCGATATCTATTGTCACCTGTTCCCCTTTCTCTTTGCTCTCCTATTATGTAAACACCTGCGCACCAGTGGCAGTCTTGTCTTTATTGAAACGTGATGATTATAAAATAAGTGTAGGTTGAAGCCAATTCAGCGTACATAGGACATATTTTGGTGCCTGAGTGACATTTGTCGCTTTACGGTAATAAAAGATTTTCAAATGTCAAAACTGCACCTTATAATCTTTTATTTACACAAAGATGCAAAATTGAATTAAGTAAAACTATAGTTACTCTCTGGATAAATAGTTTTTAGCATGTTTCAACTAGAATAATAAGCATATTATGTCTCTCAATAAACTTAACGTTTTCTAATGTTTTGGAACATGAACCAGTATAAATTGGCATGAACTTTCTGACTAGCCCGATAGTTTCATTAGCTATTTTGCGATACATTGCTCAGATTTGATTAACCACTAATTTAAATAGATTTTGGGAACATGCGCTTGCAGGAGCCTTTTTTTTAAATAACGAAATGAAATAGGCTGTAATAAATGGTACGGAATGGTACTTACCAACTTGAACTCCACATTCACAAGATTTGGAAAGTGAAGTTAAATTAACGACTGAAGTTTCAAAAATTGCATATGCACAAGAATCAAGGCACAGGCATTTTCTTACTAAATCACTGAACCATAAATTGCGTCGTTTATTTACTTTAAAAGAGAAAATTTAATGAACAGCTTAGCTATGTTATTTTGTAATGTTTTGTAAATTCTGTAGTTTTAGTGCTATATTTAAAAAAATACAAACATTATAAACAGTTTTCTAAAATTTCAACTCGGCAGCCTTATGGTGTTATGTACACTTTCTCTGATTAGATAATATTCACTTTTTTACTTTTATTATGACAGAGAAAACTGTATAAGATTTAATCGGTAGATTAGAATTTTTATAATGTTCACTGTTTTTACTTAGACATTTTATAAACAAAATCTGAGAAAATTAGTATATTTTGCAGAAGATATATAAAAATACTCAAAATCTACTAAGATATATCAATCTAATTTTTGGTGTCAGTACTTATCACAGTAAAATCTAATTAGCTTTCTAATTAAAAGTTAAAATAATTCACTAAGATGAAAATGAATAGGAAAAGCTTTAATTATTTTTTCAGCCACATGAAATTTATATCTATGTTCTATGTTCAAGATTTCGCCATTAATGTGAGATATTTTGAGATAATAGAAAGAAAAAGATAAATGCTATAGATACATTTTGATATACTGC
>JBBBDQ010000553.1:635000-647500 GCA_037127315.1 Ascarosepion bandense | reverse complement strand
TGCGGTTCACAGACCATTCAATCTTTCAGAGCGCTAGGGGGTGTCAGCTGCTCTAAAACACCTCCCCCTGAATTGTTTTGTGCCCTGGACGAGATATTTATTTTTCTTTTTGGATCGATGTAGATTGTTCCCGTAGTTCCCCTTTTTCGCTTTCCCAAGAAATATTGTTGTAACTCTGGAGACATCTGTATATCGAACGTGTTTATTATTTCCATGGGTTCGTCCCTGCGCTGTTCAGTAGTGAACCGTGTTTTTATTTGTTTTACGTGCCCCATTTAATATACCTTGGATGTTTTACAACGTATAAATGTGACTTATTCGCTTGTCTGTTAGGGCTTCTTTCCATGAGTCTTTACAGTTAAATGCGTTCCCCGTCGCACTTAATTCTGTCACTCATTTCCTTTTTACATTTACTTTCACTTTAACAAAAACTGCATTGATCTTTCTTTCGAACCTTAACTCTGCTGGAGACATTCCCGAAATAGCGTTTGCATTGATGTGATACGGTAGGCATAAGAAATTCTGTAGCGCCTCATTTCTTGTTTCTATTTCTTCCTCCTTTCTTCTTGCCCTTTTAAAAACGTCTCTAAACCGTTCTACTAACCAGTTGTATCTTGGATGATAGGGCGATGATATCAAATGAGTTACTGTACGTATTGTTTTAAAAAATCAGAATCCCCATGCTGGGTATTGAGTTTCGTTTTCCGATACGATCCTATCCGATACGCCAAATCTTGCCAACAATTCGTGTACACAATTATTATGATTTTTTTTGTCGGCGATTTGCATCTGAATATTTCTAACCATTTCGATAAGCTATCCACCACTATAAAGTAGTGTATAGCCCTTATTGTCTCTGCATAATTTATGTATGTATAGACTTATTGAAAGAAATATTTTCATTTCTTTCAATAATTCTTTCTTTTTATGAATTTTATGAACTTTTCAAACTTAACTTTAATTTTACCCCCGTCAATTTTGACAGAGTTGTATATGACATTTTTCTTTATTTCTGCTCCACAAACCATTGAATCTGTTATTGTTTCTTCCAGTGGCTTGGAATTTTTCGGAATTAATCTTGATAATTCGTCTGCATAAGCTATCATTTTTTTCAGTAAATATTCCATTTTAAAATAATAGCTGAGTAATATAGTCGGCCATCTTTGATGTTTGTATGCAGTGTGTTAGAGTTAGAGTACCTTCCTTCAGGCCCAAATTTGTTAGCAACTGACGTTTATCTGTTTGAAAATTAATTTGCCTGCCATGAATATACATGTGAAATATTTTCTAGCTAAAACAATTGCTAAATCCTCTTTTTTGATTTTGGAGTATAGTTCAACTTGTAGAAGGGTCCTTGAGACGTAATAAACGATTTTTTAAGCAAATACGGCCTCTAATCCGAGTAGGTTATCATCACCTGCTGCATATATTTTTTACTGGGGTCATTATGCGTTAATCATAGACCAGATATAAGTGCCGATTTCACTTTCTGAAATATTTTCTAGCACTCTTCAGATAGTACGCATTTTTTATATGATTTCAAAAATTTATTCGAAGAAGCTGTGAGCTCATTCATCTTAAGCATGCAGTTACTATAGAATTTTGCTAATCATAAGAATGCTTGTAAAGATGCAATATTTGTTGTTGCTGGCATGTTTTTATAGCACTTTCTTCTGCAAAAATACGGCCGTCTAACATGGTCATCAAGAATTTGATCTGAACATTTAATATTTGGTAGAAAGAACTCACATTTGTCTATACTTAGCTTAAAACCGTAATACTAGGCTTTTAATTAACACATACTTCAGTTATGCCGAACAGTAATCAAAACCAGTTAGGATCGCGTCAAGAGCTTGTTAAAAATAAAGGTGCTACTTTTACTCCGAATGCGAATCTGTTAAACTTAAACAGAACCTTGTGCTTATTTATGGTTAATATTTTTGCACACTTCTAGTCCATAGGAAATTGTAATTATATTTCTGACATGTCTAATTTAAAGTATACTTCTCCTCCGTTCAGATTTGGAAATATATATCTTCTGCTGAAGGTAAAGGGTAATTATGCTGTTTCAGGCATTCATTTAAATTCTTTTTCTATGTTTACTAGTATGGCGACTGATACCAATTGCTTTGTTCAAAAAACTGGAGTTAACTTTTCGTTTAACTCTAGCTTTGCCTTAACCTTTGAACAAAATCTTAGGCCTTCAGAAAAAATATCTTGAAATCTTGACTTTAAATCCCGTTTCAAATTTTTCTATGTAATTAGCTGATCCAAAAACATTGTTACAAAATCTGTTGAGAAGAATGTTGAATAAATCAAACTCCTAAAGTGCCGAAAGGATTCTGCGTTTGCTGCATGAGAGTCTATTGATTTTCTCTCTTTTCCAGCAAAACCAACGTTTCGATAGATTTCACCAAGAAATTCAAGTCTTTTGTTTTATATACATGTGACAATATCTTTAGACTTGCATAAAGTCCGTCTATCAATTTTGTCTCATGTATCCGCATTAATAATTATAAGGTTTGACCCTCTGTCAATTTGCATTTATACATTCAAGTCATTCAGTCAGACGTTTATGATTATTTTTCTGCGACATTTTAGCCCATAATGTAAGGAAGCATTTTCTTCTTAATTTTCTTTTAAAAAAAAGATATTTGTAACCATTATAACAACAAGTAAAGCAATTTTTATCTTTGAGTGAACAAACATTGTAAAAATGTAACTGAGCACGACCGTAGCATGGGTTTATTTCAACTTTCCTACTTTGTGGTTTCCCTTTTCGGATATATGATGTCTCTTATTATATATTTGCAGTATCTTTTTTTCATAATTCTCTGATATTCCTCAGCCAGTTGTTGTAGAATTATTTCCTAGTCTTGCTCCAAATTTGTTAATATATTCGCACCTACGTCTGCTTCACCTTCTGAGGGTAATCATTGTACAAAAGTACACTTAAATATATCCCTGCTTAATTCAGTCAGTCGGAACTGTTTACAGTCATTATTTTATATACTTGCGATCTTTGTGTAGTCATCATCATCGTTCTTTAGATAAATTTAAGCAACGCAATCGAGATTTGAACAAAGAACTAGATTCTCTAGAAATTTTAGGCAAATTCTAGATAGTTTCTGCAAATTGAATTTCGCGAGGTCGTTTTAATTGTATGTAGTTTCTGTATGCGTAGTGTTCAGAATCGCAAAACATACTTCACATTAAAAGAATCTTCTTATCGTCTGTCCATTTCGAGCAGTCTCTAAAAGTATCTCTTCAAACCTGCGATATTAAACATTATATTTTACCTCCTTTTTAGGATCGTATCTAAAATTTCTAATTGATTTAAACAAAACATTATACGTATCTGTATCTGTTATATCTGAGCTGGAAAATTTGCCTCTAAACAAGAAATTAATTTTCTTACCGTTTTTTTTTTTGCTAATTCTTGTTGCTTAAAAATTGTTTTTGTGCTAATACTTGCTGTTTGAAAATTTCAAGAAAGCATTTCGTGAAGTCCAATACTTTTAAATTTGCTGTTATTCGTGATTATTTTGAAATTGTGACCAAATTGTTCGTTTCGTCAGTAAATCTGTACGAATGGTTTTGGGTGAAACTGCGGTCAGATATTTTGAAGCCAAATCTGTTATTATAGATTTGCTTGTTTGAAATTTACGTATCCAAAACACTGATTTTGTTTATCACATCTTTGTCGCCAATCTGTAGTATTGGCGGTGTAGAAGTACAATACCATAGGATGTGTGCTGAAGTATCTACAGCATAATATCCGTATTAATAGATATTAGATACAAACAAGACAAACACAGATAAGACAGAACAATAATAATTATAACAGAGGAGAGGTTAAGTTTTTAGAGTCGCAGAGAACGCATTGCAATAATAATAGTCAATGATACTCCAAATTATTTACGACTTTGTCACGTGAGCAGATGTCCGAGGTATATGCGGCACAAAGCCAATAAACGTCCCAAAACCAAACTCATCAACTCGAACAAAAGTTATTGTCTGCTTTTCCCCAGAGAAGACCCACCCTTCTGCGGAAAGTTATCTAGGTTTCCTTCCACCTGGAGGCAATGAGTTCAAAAAAGTGAACGACTGGCGCACGCAGTTGATCTCCTTAGAATATCAATGACACTCCGAATTTTCTTACTGCTATTAATCTTTATCGATATAGTTAATCCAGCCCATTGACCAGTTCACTTTTGAGAGCGAGGGAGGGCTACCAGCTGCTGTAAAACTGGTGTTTTATTCATATCCCCGCCCATTTATCATTTCATGAAAAATTGTACATATTTTGTACATATGGTATATAAATAAATTTTCATCTTCATTTGGGGTCTTTGTAGGTGCGCTGAAGAATGAGGAATTTCGGTACCTGAAGGATTGATTGACGACGGATAGGTTCTTATTGTGAATGAGAAATTGTAAAGGATGTCTGGGTCGTGATTCTGATTAGCTATGTATAAGGTAGTGTTGACCAATCTGAGTTTTTGCCTCCCTCAAATGGCTTTGTGCCATTTTCTACAATAAATAAAGCAGTAAAACAGATGTATACAATAACATTAGAGATCACGGCTACAAATGAACCTTTGTGTTTCAGTACCAGTTTACCTGTGCTGTTACAACACCCGGCACCGAAATACAACTGCTCTTGTGATGCAGCAATTTATATTTTTCGTTTTAACTTCTATAATAAAGATATTACTATATATATTGCTCTATTAAGTATTGATTACTCTTCAAAAAATGAATTAACACAGACAGCGGACGGTTAAAACATTTCTTTTTACTGTAGTACTGACTCTCGGTCCGGAATTTTAAATGAATGCAATTGTAGCTCCGTTGATGCCTGCCCGGTGGAGGGCAAATGTAAATCCACCCAAGAAATTTATAAAGCTCACATTTCACCATCCAACAACAAGAAAAATTACCGGACTTATATTGGTATGTCTGTGGGGCTTTTAAGCAAAGATATTACAGTCACAGAAATACCAGACAGCCCTTTCACGCAGATTCTGGAAAATGAAGGAAGAAGGACTGGACCTTGTAATTAGTTGGAGAGTGATAGGTTCAGCCCGAATTCCGAGAAATTTTCGTGATAGGTGCGATCTGTGTTTGAAAGAAAAATACTAATATTAAAGTACCCAAACTAGCACCTACTCTTGAATTTTAGAAAGGAATTCATTAGTAAGTGCCGCCATAAGACGAAATTTGTGAACATTTAAAATTTAAATTCTAAAGTCAGATTTTAGAAGAGAAAATATAAATTAAATTGATTTTGATTAATTGATTAATTAATTAAATTTTCAAATAGTAAATTCGAACGCCTCTAACTTCCTTTTACTTTCTCCTATTAATATCTACCTTTTATGAAGTAGGGATACTTATACTAACTTAACCCCCAATTTTTTCTGCATTTATATATATATATATATATATATATCTTTTTCACAGCACCTAAAAAATTTATTTTTAAATATTTTTTATAAAAAATAAAAAAAATGTTTTTAATTTTTTAAAAATAAATTTTATTAATTTTATTTTTAATTTAAATGTACGTTTAAAATTGATTAATTTAATTTAATTGAAATAAATTATATATCAGCTTTTTCCCCCAAATAATGATTTTTCTGAAAGCCTTTTTACTAATATTTTAACCCATTTATAAACGCTAGTTTTGTTAACACATCTCTAGCGTCTCTATGAAAAAGAATTTTTTCTTTTATTCTTTCCTTTTTCATCCCTCTCTTTTTGTCTAGCTCACCTCTCAGTCAATCACCACTTACTATTTCTTCCGTTACGCCCTTCCCCTTTGTAAAGCTAGACAAAGCCAATTTTTTGAAATTTTTCACTTACAATTCAATCTAAAAGTAATGTTGTCCAGAATCTAAAAATAGACATTGATTGCTATCTAGTTGTTTGTGAACTAAACTTTTATAGTTAAGCCGGTAAATTCTTAATTTTTCAAATTTATTTTATTTCATTTTATTATTTCATTTTGAAATTTGTTGGTTGCCGAGAAGATGTGAAATTTCTCTTAAATATTTCATGTTGAAATGATTATTCAACTGTTTTGAACTTCGAAATTTGTTTTATTTTATAATTAGCTCTGTAATTTTAATTACATTGAGCCCTCCACCTGTATCATTTTTTAATATTAAAATTAATTAGGATCGGATCTTTCGGATTTACCTTCCTGCTTTTCGTTTTGGATTAAAGTTTATATATATATATATATATATATATATATATATGATTTTTTTAGTGCAACAAAATGCTAATACACACTTAAGATGGAGGACCATGGTGAAAAATGACAAACTATGAAAAAATAGTTTAATAATGTCGCTTAAAAAGAATAGAAGAGGGGATATCAAAGAAAATCAAAAGATTCGGTTAAAAAAAAAGAAAAACTCGAGTCAAGCCTTACATCCGTCGACTATTCATGGGTATAGGTAGGAATATTTGCAGAAGCTAGCCGAGATCACTAAAGGCAACGTCAGTAAAAATGTCTTATTTTATTTTGTAGGATCCACTTGCTTTTATTTTTCGAAAAGACAACTTCGTTATAGTTATTATTTAAATAAACCTGAAGACATTCAGTACAGACTTTCGTTCGACGACTATTCATAGGTATACGTCTGAAAATATGCAGAAGCTAGCCGAGACAATGACTAAGTATTTAAGACAACTTTGTTGTAGCTATTATTCAATGTAACCTGCAGACATACAGAACGCGCTTATCAAATGCAACAAATATATATGCGAAGAGATATTCTCTTCAAAAGTAACATATATTTGAATGGCTCAATGCACTTTGCCATGTCTGATTTTATTGAAAGCAGCGATACTTCATAGATAAAACATTTGTAAAAGAATCGATGTTCCGCTTCAAATCCCCTGATGGTGTCAGATTTCTTTGTTATGTGCTAATACGTAAAAGACGATTCTTTGATGTTCGTTTACGACTTCTTGCATTTTTAGCATTTTTATGAGTTCCTCTTTGTACAGCACATGCTTCTTTCAGTGCGGCAGCAATTCCTTGTTCTGTTACAAATGAAAATGTATTATCGGTAGCCGAAAGAAAATCCTTCTCTTGAACATTGACAATTGGCTTCGATGTGACGGTCATGTTAAAACGGACGAGCGAACTAATGACCATGTGTTACCTTGTCAGGCGGAAATTCACTGAAATCAGTATTCCTTTCAGAATATCTAACGAAATTAGATGTTGCAAGAACTGTGTAATTTTATTTCTTGCAGTCTTTTAACTTGTTCTCTAAAAAAATCCTCCATTTTCCAATTCAGAAGCCATTTTCCCCACAGAAAATTATCGATACATCGAATTAACAAATAAACGAATCATAATCGTAGTCATAATAAAAAAAAATAGCAGTATCATTACTACTAATACTATATTAATAATAATTATTATTATGTCTTAATAAATCTAGATAACTTAAGTAACACTTTAGTTCAATAAAATATGTTGATTTACAAACACATGATTTAAGCAGATGAGCTTGTATGTTCGTGAGCGAAGGTAAAGGAACAGCATCATGACTATGTGCTGTGCATTTTTTGTTGTTTCTTTTTTGTTGTTTTAAATATGAGAAGGCCAAATCGTCATTCTTGGAGTCATATATCGATTCTTGAAATACTACTAAATACGGAGACCGCCTGAGTGAATTGACTTATGCGAACTCATTATATTACTAACTGGACCACATCTGCAAGAATTTTTCTTTAAGTCATAGAAAACTTTTCGCTACTTCTAGACCTGTTGCCATACCGTGCACATCCATCTGTATGGCAGGTAATGTTGTATAATCTTATGAGAATGAGTGTCACCATTAATATATGAGGATTCGTTACTTTGTTGGCCAGCTGCTTTCTCACTATAATCATGATGATGATAATAAGAACGACGCAGATGATGATATTCAGTGAATTGTTGTTGTTCCAATTATTATTATTATTATTATTATTATTATTATTATTATTATTATTATTATTATTATTTATATATTTTAGTACGTTTACAGAGAGCTGACCAGCCACAACGCATACACTTTGTACACTTATAGAATTCGTATTCCATTACTGGGGAGTAAATTCAATTTGAACATTTTCTTACAACGAACCATTTTAGAAGAGACTACCAAGTAGATACTATCTAGAAAATTATGATGCTGTATTTCTCTAGAAAAGCATGTAAGGAGTTCTCATTCAGGCGGATAAGGCATAGCACATTGCTAGCAGATTCCCTTACAACTTAAGTCATCTGGAATACTCACACCCATCTTCCTACCTAAAACAGATCACCAAATTAGTGATATATATAACACCGTTTTTTTAAATCTCGAACAATAATTCTAAGCATGATTCCTTTGAGGCTATAAAGTGTGAAGGAATTCTAGTCATAGTCCTAAATAAATTTGCCCCTGAATTCTCTGCTTGCCTCTCCAAATTCTATAACTAATGCATCTCCGTTACTTCCTTTCTTTGTTTGAAGGGAATCTTCCTTTGTAGGATTTTATTTAATCCTTGGAGAGCACTCCGACGCTACTACCTTTCGCCGTTTTAGCCACAGTTTTTACAAAGTATTCGAGGCTATTATCAATGCTGAAATTAATCAAAATCTGATATGCAACAACTTAATCTCTTAAAAGAATTATGGCTTCCGCTTCCCCAGATCTACCGCTTATTTACTATCGGCTATTAGTGAATATATATAGGAAAAACTACTAAAAAGTTGTAAGTTAAAAATGTTGTTTTTTGACAGTACTTATTTATTTCTATTTGATATTTCAAACCGGCCTCGGCCTTTCATCAGAAACAAATGATTTTAAAATTTAAACTAGAAGCGTCCGTCTCTTTATATATATATACTGGATTCCTCGAAATTGTTTGACAGAGTTTGAAATGCTGGCCTGCTGTGCAACCTGCAGGGTTACGGTGTAATTTTTCGATTTGATACAATTGTTCCTGACAAATCGCAATATGATGATCGTTCTAAATTGGCATGCTTCGAAATACTTCTCATGTGAACGCAGGTGACACTAGAGGTTCTATCCTAGGTTCTACGCATTTTCTGATTTTCGTCAATGATTCCTGATGTAATCAATTCCCAAGTAGGCATCTGTGCAGATGAGACCTTCATTTGCTCTTATATCAATAGGTAATCTGTCATGGCTGACAAAGCAAACTTCCCTACTGTTTTCTGAAAAAATCTCATGTCTGTGATGGACTGGGGTAGCAAATAGCTCTTAATTTTTTTTAATTTTTCGTAAAGAATCTGCTCATACCTAACCACCATAGAGAAGACTTCTTACCTTCCATCATTACGGATCACGATAGTCTGCCTGAAAGCAATAAACTGCGCCACTTCGGCCTCACAATCTCAAGCGATATCAAATAGAATGACTACATTGCATCAATATTTATACCAGCTGCTAAGAAGATTGGTTCGGTGTGCTTAGAAAGGAGGTTTTTTCTTGTCGGAATTCTTCTTTCACATTTTTAAATCTACTATTTGTCCGTGCATCCAATACTGATGTCATATCTGTTTGAATGCTTCTGCTATATATCTCAGACCTCTCAATCAAATCAAAACGAGGATTTACAAAGTAATCGGTTCCGATTTGGCAGGTCGATTTCATTGAATTTCTCATTGATGGTAATTGGCTTCCATCTGTCTTTTCTAGAATTGTTTCCACGGCTTTTACTACGACGTGTTTCATTCCCTGATGTTCCGACTTTGTGAATTTAATTTGATTGGCAACTAGTTTTACCGTTAAATCAGGAAAATCTAGCCAACCTTTCTATTCTATCAGATTTTTTTCTTTCTAACTTCCTGCTTGTGGAAATGATCAGCTTGAAAATTAAAGTCATAAATACGAACAATTATAAAATTTGAAGTTATCAAAGAAAGAAGCATAAAATATATTTCTGTAAAATATTAACTATTTGTGAGCTTGAATGTCAAACACAGAAAAATGACAATTATAATAATGCAAGTTGTCAAAGAGAGAAACAAATTATACGTATTTCTGTTAAATCTTTAGTATAGTTGTGCTTGAAGGTTAAATATATTAAAAGAGGACAATTATAAAAATGGAAATCGTCAAAGAAAGAAGACTATTTATAAGTTCATCTCTTACACAGTGATTATGAATAATCTTGGAAATAAAAAGCATACAAAGAAAATTGTTATTTATTTAAAGTTGTCAGAGAGCAAAACGATAAATGTATTAATATTTACCTGAAACTTGTCACAGACAAAAACTTTAGGTTATAATTCTTCCTGTTGGATAGAGAACATTAATGAACTTAGGAATTAAAAATAGAAGGAACGGATAATTATTAATTTGAACATTTTAAAGGCAAAATACAAAAATTATAATAACTTTTTTCAATAAAGGCTACAGATGAGTTAAAAATTAAACACTTATTAGCTAGATAAGTATTTAATTAGAATTTGTCAATGAAAAAAAACACATGAATTACAAATACTTCTGCGCGCCTAGTAAAGTTTAATTTTTTCTGCAGGATTCACGTATTGACAATGGTCTAGAGAAATATATGTATCATTTATATTTACTTTCATTATTCATTAAAATAACGGGTTCAACTAGCAGCTCATCTGAATTTAGAAAAACACAGAGAAATATTGTGGCAAAACTTGAACATATTTCTTGTGATTCTCGGTTAATAAAACAATCAAGTTGGTGAAACAATGATCTCATAAGGTCGAGAAGAGTTGTAACATTTGTTTAAAATTAGTAAGCGTAGATTTCACCCAGAATTATCTGAAATAAATTTTAGCACTCAAAGCTTATGTATTCATGTGTTTAGTTTTAGTAATACTGAAATAATCTAGATTATAATGCGATCCAATTTATAATACAGTAAATGTTCACTAGTTTGTCTTTAATTTACCTTTACGCGGAATTATATCACATATTTTATATCACATTTATACCTTTGAATAATCTTTCTAAATGTGTTGCTCTCTAATTCGATCGAAACTCAATTATTAATTCCAGAATTACTAGACGCTATTTACACGTCACCCCGGGAGAACATAATATGACAAAAGGTCGAGTTCGATGTCACGCGTGCATGCGGTTAATACCAGAAATTGGCCATTTTCCCTCGACATTTTCAGTTAGGGACGAATAAGTCATTAGAGACATAGCCTGAAAAGCCATGTGATCTCTAGGTGATTAAACCATACTGGAACAATTGAGTCAGATATAAAGTGAACAACTAGTCTAAATAGAAACTTGAGTAGTTGAAATAACTAGTATTAATTTAACAATATGTATTAATTATTAAACTTCTTAAGACAGATGTCATAATATCTAATAACAGATTATTATAATTATGCAAAACATCAAACATATTGCATACAATAATTTTTTATTAAATAAGTATTCTCTTTTTATACGCGTTTAATACTCAAGCTGATCTATAGTCGATATTGAACAGTAGTAATCATGATTCATTTGATTTTGGTTCTTAGAGAACTTCCTATTGAATTAATGTCGTCTGTTTATGCGTTTAATTTTCAAAATGATTTTTTGTCACAATTTAAGATTTAGTAATTATGCTTCATGGAATTTTTCATGGTATTTGTTGATTGAAAAATTACAATTAAATAATTATTCTATTTTTATGCGTTTACATTATGATTTCATTTATAATCACTATTTAATAGAAGCAATTATAATTTATGATATTTCTATGACAAATTTTAATTAGATAATTATCACTTTTCATAAATTTAATTTCCAACGTATTTTATAGATATTTTTAAATAATTAATTATAATTCTTGGTTTTGTTTGTTGAGAAATTACAATTAACCAAATATCTAATTTATAAGCTCATCTGTAGTTACTATTTAAACGAGTAAGAATCATGTCACTAAAATCATTTTCTATCTCTAGCTACTAAGTTTTCCCATCAATCTGTTAGTATTTGAATCCCACATCAAAAGACAACGTCTTTCAGAATTAATCACAAGTCGACCATTGTTTTGGTACCTTCATAAGAATGAAAGTACTGCTTAGCCACGCCTTCCGACATCAATAGAAATAAGTAAAAATCGGACGCTGCAATACCTGGTAAATGCAGCGGGTGGAAAATGACTTCTTATTTAAGCATTTCCGAGTAGGTTTTAATCCGTTTAGCTAGATGTGGCTTAGTGTTATCACAGTGCAAAATCATTTTACTATGTCTCTGCTTGTGTAACAGCTGTTTTTGTTTCTTCAATACTCGACTCAAACACATCAATTTTAATTTAGAGCGATCTCCTGTGGTGTTTCTTGTCGGTTTGAACAGCTCATAATAAACTACAACGAACTGATCTCACCAAGTGCAAATATTTTCACCGATGTTGATGCCTGCCGGATTATCTAGATTTATCGTAGTATATTCACTTTTCTTCCGGTGGTACCGATACGATACAGAAGTGCTCTACTT
>JBBBDQ010000553.1:580000-632500 GCA_037127315.1 Ascarosepion bandense | reverse complement strand
ACAGATGGTCCAATTTACTGTATGATATAATCATGTTTTTTTATTCCTCTGTCAATGGCATTTACGCGAATGTTTAGGCAACAATGAAACTTTAATTGTAATATCTACCCACACACTCGACTTTTCTTTTTCATATCGTTACACAACATGCACATACTTTGCTTATTATAATGTTACTAAAGCTAGGATTGAGACCGGGTAAATAATATTTTGGTCAGTAATCTAGCCATTAGAATTTAAATCGGCACTTATTGTTTCCCATTAGGAATCTGAGCACCAACAGAGGTTAGGTTTTGATTTATGATACATGTTTGTCAAATTTAAATAATTGTGATCACATGTAACACTTGACAGGCCATTATTAATAAAAATATATACTTGTCCAAGAAAAATGACAAGTTTAAACCTAAGGAAGAAAGCAAGGTCTTCTCCAGAGTGAGAGACAACTGGATGCCACTGAAGGCCGAGAGATAAAGATTTCCGTAGATCTAGTTGAAATATATATCAATTTATAGCTCGATACATCTCAAAATTGAGTTTTCCCACCAAAAGCACCCAACTTTGAACAAATTTAATTTGACGCCACAAATAACATTTTTTTCGCTGTATGACGTATCGTTCTTTAGTTAAGGCGTAGAATTAAGTACGATGTTAAATTAAAGCGAAATATTACGTGCTTAAAAAGCCTGACGAATGAAGGTGACTGTTTCTAGCAAAAATTATTTAAATAAAGCCAGACTTGCCAACGTCAATATTCCTTGCTTTCTTTTTATAGATAATCATTGAGAGGTAATCATGAAACTTATGAAAAAAATGGCGTTATAATTATTGTATCAGAAAACGAAATTGATGAACCGATTTCAACTTCTCAAACAATGTTTGTTTTTGCTTCGCAATAATGAAAAGTATTAAAACTCTCTCAGATTCTTACATATGAATGAATAATACCATGAATTCGTATTTTTAGCATTGGTCCAAAAGCCAATGCATGAGAACAAGAAATCTCTTTTTAAAATGGACCACTGAGAGATGATCTCCTGTAGGGCACACACGCGTATTACGAATGTTTCTACTGTTGTTGTGGCAGTAAACATACATCACAACGCCACGAAAATTTTCTAACTTTTTAAAAATATTTATTGCGTAGACAAACTACTACAAATCGCTTCTTCAGTAACAGCCGAAGACGTCATGATTTAACCATAATCGTACATATTTTGATGCAATATGGACATTCTGTTTGCGAGACGAAACATCACTTTCAAAGGTAATTATCTTGTTAGTGGTATGCTGGACGGTTTATATAGTATTTAGAAAATTTATATTAGCTATAAGCTTTCAATATTTTGGTTTCATGTCTATACAAATGCTTTTTTTTTTCAGAACAATTTTATTATGATCACTGATCGTTAATGATGTTATCATAGACACAACGTTTCGGCCAATATCCTGTGGTCATCGCCGTGTGCATTTCATTGAATACACGGTTGGTATACAAATATATATTTTTAAATCATTTCATCCCAAGCAAGGCAGAAATGACACTGGAACAAAAAACGGTACGGTGGATGTCGAAGTAAAGAAAAGGAATGGATGGGAATCAAGTACATAAAAGATTGCAATTGACTTTGCATTGAAGCTTTTTTTAAGATTGTAGGTATCAAGGAAGGAAGCAGATTTCCACAAACGGAAATTAAAGGAAAAAAAGCTGTTCGAGTAAAGCGACCGTCACATTTAACTTTTTTTATTTTGATTTCAATATTAGAGACTTGGGACTTACATGCCAATCTAGTAGCACAAGTAAATACGTGTGGTTGGGGCACCAGGTAAAAATCTCTTCAGAGAAGTGGCTATGAAAATAATAAGAGAAGAGACAGAAGGTGAGAAAATGACTGAGGGCGGACTGCCAGATCAGGATCGTTTATATTGCAGATCCTATTTTGGATTTTGTGTAAATATGAATAAAAACAGCAACCGACCAGATATGGCAACATTATTTAATGGTAGATTTATAGATATGCAAAATGTATTCAGTCGAGAAAAACTGAGCGGCCCGTCAGAGGGAATCAACATTCTTAGCAGTGGATGCTGATATGGATTCAAAGTAATTATTAAATTTGAGGTCAATTGGGAGAGTGAGGTCAAAGAAGATTTAGTGTGTTGCTGTCTAGAAAACTAGCGCCATTCATTACAATGATAAGCAGGAATCTTTCCCTACGGTGGCTAAAGTACAGCAGCTTCGTTTGGAGTTATCAAAATTTACTAACCATTTTCTAACCGAATCAAGCACAGATTGGAGGTCTCTTTAGTGTGCAGCAACCAGGTTTACTTGGCAGACTTCTTACAGAGACGGAAGTAAATGGTGGTCTTACCTGTATAGATGCCAGATTCCGATTTGATTTAATCAAGAAGATCATTGATAAATATAAAAGAAGCGTAGGACCTATCCTACAGCGTTGAGAGACGCCCGCGTTTGTATGAAAGGATCTGGAATCTTACCTATTCAAAACCACTTCCACTCCACGATAATAGGAACGATGGGATTAAATGAAACAATCGTTCAAATTAACGTAACTGATGAACTTGAATATAAAGTCAATTATCAAACGTTTTCGATATATCAAGAGCAACAGCTCGAGCTTCATCGTTCTTACCAACAGCTAGGTATATATATTCGGTGATTTCCCTAAGCACATCAGCGATAGATCTGGCAAAACGGAAGCAATATTGTTTGTCCGGGACAAAATTGTCAGATGGGAGATGCCTAACTAAAACAGCATTTAAAATAGTCTCGAATACCTTGCCAAAAAGAGGTAAGAAACCAGTAAGGCCATAATTAATCGGGGAAGGTTGCACTCCAGAATTGTTAAAACAGCAAAGACAAAGGAGAATTTCCAACAAGAAGGAAGGTAGGAAGAGGTGAGGTAATAATTATAGAGTTTGAAGAACACTGCAGCCAGAGCAGGGGCACATTTCTCTCGGACGATGTCTAGAAATTCATCACCTCTTCTTACCTTATGGGAATCAACCTTAGAAACTATGTTAGAGACCAGAGAATTGTTTATATATTAATTAGTTGAACCCCAGTTCAAGGTGGGAAATTGGGCGCGGGTACATTAAATGTAGATTTTGATAAGAATTTGAAACCAAAAACTCGACTTTGTCTGCTGTGGTGATGAGGACTTCGAATTTATTGAATAGAGTAGGGACTGAGGGATTCCGTTGTTCAGTACACTCAGAGTCGCCTGTAATCTTTGGAACCGAACTTTCGAGATGCTATAAGCTGCTTCATAATATCAGCAAACAAATATTTAGCATTATTTAGGACACACATTTATTATGTGCAGAGAAAAAGAGTCACCTATTGCGATCAGACGGATCGCTTCGGTAAAGCCGGAGGAAGTAATTCCTTTGGACCATAGCAACTGAGCAAGCTGGAAGTAACCAAAGAGATGAACGTGGTTTAAGTCGAAATTTTCTAGCTAGGATGAAAGCACCAAGCAGGCTTTCACACAGGAGTAGACTTCAAAGGTGGAGTTTTGAAGAGGGAGACTAAAAACATTGTTCCAAGGGATAACCAAAAAGAAAATAACAGAACGAGTTCCAGTCCGCTCGTTGGTAGCAATATTATCTTCTTCTGGTAGAAGGTTCCTGGATAAAGGGTGAAGAAAGAGACAGTTAGTGACAATCGTTTTTCAAACGTATATATAAAAATATAATACAATTTATTCTTCGTCAGTGAGTGTTGTGTGTAGTGTTGGGCAGCCTGAGAGAATCACGCACAATCGAGGGAGACGACGGAGATTCGTTAGCCAGCAGGTGTTCTCTGTTCTCTCACTCTTTCTCTCTCTCTCTCTCTCTTTCTCTCTCTCGCTCAGTGTGCGTGTTCTGACCTCTTCTGTCTTTGAATTTTATAACCACAACTTCCCATGCACTTCGAGCTGTTGTTCAATCGACTTCAGTCATATTTTGTTGGCCATTGCTTTTCAAGTCTTTTATTGTCACTTTGCGTCTTCTGTATTTGATGTCGATCAAATACCTCTGACCGCCACAGCCTTCGATCTCTGCCTTTGATGGTGATCGTATTTTTGTCGGTCTTTGATTGTTTTCTCTTCCTTCATATTTTTGTCGCTTACTGCTTGTGTTTTATGCCTTTGAAGTCAAGCATATTTCTGCCGGGTCAAAACAATACATTAAATCTGGTCTTAATTATGTTTTTTTTATTTTTAATATTCTTTGACACACATTAACCGCTTTTTTTCGAGATTTTATAGTATTCTTTGGGGTAAAATGACAAAAAACAATATGTGTTTACTACTACCTCTTCTGAGTATGAAGTAATCCGATGAACTTAGCTCACTGTTATTCCCTATATATAAATTTACTCGAGCCACAAGATTAGCAAGTATATCCCACAGTTTTACTGTGAAAAAATAAATTGTAAACGCTAAATCTACTCCATCAGTTTATTTTCTTGCACTTCCCGTCTGTGGAATTCCCTTCCATTTAAATGCAAAGTCAATAGTCATCTCCTATTTCACTGATATGCATCCACTCTCTCTCATGTTCTTTTCTTCGTCCATTCCACACCTATCAGTATTCTCATCCTTCTCTTACTCACTTCTTGACACACCCTATAATCTGTCACTCTAATAACTTTCCTCCTATGTCACCCCCTGCAAAACAGTGGCAATAAATTGCCTTTCTTGGGGCGATATATATATATATATATATATATATATATATATAGATAGATAGATAGATAGATAGATATAGCCTCTGCAACAAAAAAAAATAATGATGTCGACGTCAAAATTATAATACGAACATCAATCTGCATTATTTAACACTTTGTATTCTTCATTGTTTCTTCAGTCTTCGGTCGATGTTCAAAATATTTGATGACGTCCCCTCATAGTTGTTCCATGATCTCACCAATACGCTTATTATTTCATCCTTCAACTGTTAAATTGTTGGGTTGTTGGCAAAGACTTTACTTTTGTGACCCCAAAGGAAGGAATCTGAATGCGCCAAGTCGAACAATCGTGGTGGAAAATTGACCTCAATGTTTTGAGAGATGATGCGAACTGAGAACTTCTAATTCAATAACGCCGAATGCATTTATCTTTGAACATTTATTTTCTTAATATACTTCTACAACTTTAACATGTTCTTGTATTGTCAATTATTTTCTGGTTGGAATTGTCATAGACTAAAGTTGTTAAATCTTAAAGGAACTGAGAAAAAATCATTAGATGCTCAAACTTCATTGAAATTTAAAATCGGTCCATGTAACTGAAAACCTTATATATACGTCAAACAATACCTGATGCAGGTTTCAGGTGACATACTTCTGCATTTGTGGAAAAAATAATAAATAATGATTAGTTTTGAACTTGCGTACTTTAAAGATTTGGTTTTAAATTTAAATGAAGTGTCTATTACGCTATAACACCACAGTTTTACCATATAAAATGGCATTAATTAAAAACTCAGTATCTATATTCTGGGTGGGTCAATTGTCGGTGAATATTTTGAAAAATATCAAACAACAAATTTTAATATTTACATTGTTGTGAACGTTGTATTCATCTTTTTTGCCATGTTTACAATGTTTCGATTGTTGTACGCTCTGGCCGTATTCAGGTGCTTAAAATTTTGAACCGAATTCTTTATTCTAATCACAGGATATATCATTCTCAACCCATGCGCTATACCACTTCTGGATGTCATGTAGTTATCCTCTTTTAACTCATAAAGTAAATAATGCAAATAGTAAATCTTCTCAGAAGTTCAGATAAATAACAAATTTCATTTCTGTTCTTTATTTCTTTAGAATTCTAATGATACAATAATACTGGTGAAATAAAAGTTGGTAACGCAGCAACTGGCAAATTAGTAAAATAGAATTTATTCTTAAACATTCATGTGCTCTGCTACTGACGTCTATTTATAATAACAAATTTGCTTTTCATTTATTGGAAACATTTTATGTAAAAGTGTTTTTATTTCAGATGTAAACTTGTTAATAAATAGTTTGCAAAATTATAGTCTATATTCTTAGTTTAGTTTTATGATGAAAAGAATTCATCAGTAAAAATTTAATCGAGGATTATATGTGCTAATTTACTGAAAGAATAATAGAAATAATAGTGATATAATGTCTTTTAATATTCCTGAATATATAATTTGATGGAAGCACATTCAGTTTTTGAACTCCTCTCGACGATATTTTAATTCACAAACATCAGTTCCTCAATTAAAGACAGGATTCCGTTCCAAATATATAATTGCTAAAAGAATTAGTCGCTAAAAAGAAACTTACCTCACCACTATTTCAATATTTTTCACTTTTTGTAATATATCTAATACATTTCAAAATGTTTTTACATTAGCCATGTGCACTGAAAACGTAATAAACTCAAAATAAACTAAAAATCAGCTCTATCTTTGGTACATTTTCTTCGCTTTGCATGTTGTAAATACAGCAACAGAATTTATTGTAAAATTACTTTTTAATCTTTCTCTTAATCTTATTAATTTGGAAGAAACATGAATTAAATTTTATTTAAATTCATGTAGTACAAACAATTTTAAGTTGTTTTTTAATTAATTTGATTTTTATCGCTGGTTGAATGTCATAAAGTGTTAAATGTCATAAAGTGTTAAATGTCATAAAGTGTTAAATTAGTAAGTTCGTGAGAAATAATTGTAATTAAAATTTTAACTGATTTTAAAATGCTGCTTTCACTCAAACCGAAAACTTTATAAATGATAACTCCGTTTCTTTCTTAAAAAGATACATTCGTTCAATACACGCTGAATGGAAGTTTATGATCTTTACACTTATGAGAAAGTTTCAACATTGTTTTCTTTTGGAAACGTGTAACTACTTTTTCTACTTATTTAGAAATGAGTTGACACCTCTGACATGGAACGTGTCTTTCTCAGCTATTCACAAATTTCTCACAGTTACCTTTCAGCAACATTTGCTCCTCAAATATATTGACAGTTATCGATTGTACAGACTATATATTAACTACACTTAAACAATTACTGCATTTATTCTGTTCGTAACCCAGCGAATCACGTAGGAACAAAGTAAAGAAATATCCTGTCAGTTTACTTGTTCTTAATTTGCTGTCTATCTATTTGCTTAAACAATTAGAAAAATCCACCCATATAGTATATGCTGTGTTTGCTGGAAGACCATAAAGATTTTGAGAGTTACAAAATTGTTGAAAGGTTGATATTTTGGAAGGCATATTAAAAATTGTATACGTCATTGACTGCAAAGAATCAAATATATTTACCACAACATTATAACTTTAACAAAATATGTAATTAATGCAATTCTAGCCCGAAGACTACAGATAAAATGTATTGTTGGTCTTTCTGCATGAATAAAAAATTGTTTATCGCCATATCAAATCCATAGAGGTCACTTAATGTTGACATTTAATTTTATTAAAGATTAATAGAAAGGAATAGCTTGTATTTTGAAGATAAAAATGCATTTTTATAATTTTCTGAAGTTTTATCCGTAATTGAGTGGTTAACTAGCTGACAAGTACTAGAGCCATAACTGCTGCTATCTATCCAGGTCTGGGAGGAGCTTGGAAAAACAGCATTTAAGAGGTCATTCCAAGCTCCTCAAAACCTCCAATTTCCTGATTAATTGCCATGCCGCAGGATATAGTCTATTGTAATAACCAGGACTAATATTTTATAACAAATGGCATATTAATGGCCTGATCATAGTAAGCGCATGACTCTTAAGTCTTACGGAGATAAAATGATATCAATAAATACGCAAAACCTAGAAGACTAAAATATGAACGTGTTTCCCCAAAGATGCATTCTATATTTAGAGTAGGTACGTCCACTGGAGTCCAGTCAATTATTCTATACTTAAATTTAAATTTAAATTTTAAAAATAAATAAGTTATCTTCAAGCTTTAAAATTAGCTTTAATTGAAAGCCAATAGATTAAATTTAATAAATTTGGTAAGCAAAAAACATACTCGTGTATTTTTAACCGAAATTATATTGATTTAAATCTAAAATTTTAAAATTTTATTATTTTTTTTAAAAATACCACCATTGTTGATTGATTGGCTCATTACACAAACAGTAGCCAAATTTCTGTTTTTAAAAATCTTGAAAAAATAAAATTTACCGCGCTGGCACATTATTTAGTTCAAATTTTAATATTAAAACTTACCTTTATCTGTTTTCAATCAATTAATAATTGCTTACTCCCAGAAATTTACAATAAAAAAAAATTAAATACGGTAGCCATTTTTTGTTATGTAAGTCATAGAGTTGCTGACAGATGACAGCAACCGGATGTTGACAGACACGCTATGTCTGGTGACCAATCGTGATATATTTTTTTAAATTTTTTTTTGGTGGTGGGTGGTTAACTAAATAGTGAAATTAAAAATTTAACATAATAATTTCAGCACTTACATAATATTTTATAGAATTTTAGCTTAGATTTATAGCTAGACATTTGAATATGCTTTCTGAATAAATAAAAATTTTAGAAACGTAGAGAATAAAATATCGTAAGAATGAAAGTGCGTTCTTCTGTTTTGCTATGTAAGAAGGACTAACCCAGAACGCTTGTTAACTTATTAAATAATTTTGACCCATAAGGAACACAGTACTTTATAAGATTTGAATATCGTACTTTATAACTTTGAACGTATTTGCACAAATAATTAATTGTTTTTTTTCTTTTTAAAAATATTTTTGGTGAAAAATTTTTATTAATTTTTTTTATTTTATAGGCAGTATAATCATCAATTCTTAACTAAAAGGAAAAAACGATACAGTTCTTTAAAAGATTTTTAAAATATTTTAAAACTTTATACATTATTTATAATAAAAAATAAAAAATGTAAACAATTCTTTTATAATTTTATTAGTAATCAAAACTTTTTTTTTCAGACTATAATGTCCTTAATTTTTATTATTTATTCCAGCAATTAAAAGCTTATCAAATTAAATTATATTAAAGTTTTATTGCATTTTTAATATTTCTCTACGGAGCAGATTTTGGTATCGTGAATCATAATTTTAAATAAAAAAAATACATGATTTATATTTCCCGATGAGTTCTGCGTTTAACTAATAAAACAAAAAATACCAGAAAATTAAAATTTATTAAAATTTCATGAATTACTTCAAGGGCGGTAACAGACTTAAAAAAATTGTTTTCATCAAAATTTTAAGAAGGTAATAATTTCAAAAATAATTTTATTAATGAGTACTGAAAGTTTCATTAAAATCCGACAAATATTTGATTTTTGCGAGAATTTCCAAATTAATGTGTTTGTCAACGAAAAATTGAGTTACGAAAAAAAAATTGCGTAATCAATTATAAAATAGACGTAATATTTTTAACCACGCTAACTCCAAATCAAAAACAAAATGTTCTGACAAAATTTCGAAAATGTTAAAAGGGATTAGAAAATTTTACAAAATAATTAAAATTTACTTTGATCTTTCCTCTTCATAATATAAACATTTAGGATAGAAAAAGTTCCTTTATTAAGTTTTTAAACTTTTTAAACTTTTTCTTATGCTGGAATTTTGATACGTAATGGAGGTACCTAATTTAGAGTAATGTTTTCATGAGAAAATTAAAATTTCTGTCAAGATTAATTATTGGCTATCATAATGTTAAAAGAAATGAGATATGCAGATGAAAGTATTCATTTCTAATAACAAAATGACAAACAAGATATAACACCAATCTACGGATAACGGAAAAGGAAAACAAAATCTACTGATTTAAATTAAATAAAGCGTTAAAATTTAATTTTCTAATTTTTATTTAGATCGTCGGATAATTTGTGAGAGTAAATATGAGGATATGAATTTGATTGTCAGTGAAAGGTATTACTTGAACTAATCATTTCAGAACATCCCTGAGCCACATTTGATTCATGCTAATGTTCTAAATTGAAAAAATGTTGATAACTAAGAAATATTTCTCTATGATTATTGTATTACTAATTTGAATACATATCTATATTAATTTTATCATATCATCAATATTCGATAAGCTATATTTTTTTATCATTTCACACCAAGCAAGGTATTCCACTGCCGCTATTGCGCTTGGGGCTACATGGGGGAAGGTAAATAGAAAGAGTGGTTAGATATAGGAAATTTCAGAAGGGGGGGTGATAGATAGGTAGGTGGGAAAATTGTTTGAAAGAATGGAAGCGAGTTAGTTTGTTAGGAGGTGTCTATTGACCTTACATTTAAACTCCTGGAGAGTGTAGCCGTCGGGAAGCAGTCTTTTGAAAGGGAATTCCACAGTTGGGAAGTGCTATGAAAGAAGCTGTTTGAGTAGAAGTTGCGGTTGCATTTTATCGGTTTCACTGTAAAAGGGTGGGATCTAGTTGCTAATCTAGTATCTCGTGCAAATTCGAACCTAGAGAGCACCAGTGATCTAAGTTCATCGGAGTAGAAGCCGTGAAAATATTTATAGAAGAGACACAGGGAAGCCACGTCGCGCCGGTGAGAGAGAGACTGCAGGCGGTCTGCTAAGTCGGTATCGATTACATTACAGACCCTCCGCTGTACCTTGTCGAGAAGCCCAAGGAGAATAGCAGGGGAACCCGACCAGATATGGCAACAGTAATCAATGCACGAGCGGATGGTAGATTTACAAATGTACAGGATAGATTCAGACGGAAAAAACTTCCGGGCACTGTACAGAGAACCGACTTTCATAGCAGCGGATTTAACAATGGATTCGATATTGTCATTCCACCTGAGGTCCGTTGAAATTGTGAGACCAATTGTGAGACTAATGGCGTAGTGTTTTACTCTCTGGGAGGCAAGCCTGGTCCATGCTAATAGGAGGTAGGTTCGATTGTCTGATGATTAATTGATAGTAACTTCGTTTTAGAAGCATTAAAATTTACGAGCCATTTCTTACCCCAGTCCACTACGGATTGGAGGTCCCTTCCAAGCTTAGCTGCAAGGTTAGTTTTGTCGCCCACACCAGATTCTTGATCGAGGCGAGAATAAACTATGGTGTCATCGGCGTACATACCTAGCTGGGATCTTATGGTATCAGGGAGATCATTAATATAGATCAGGAAGAGCGTAGGACCTAGGATAGAGCCTTGAGGGACACCCGCGTTCGTATGGTAGTTCTGGGAGGCATGTCCGTTTAATACCACTAATAGATAGGAATGACTGGATGAGTTCAATCAATTGTCCAGCTCTACCATAGTTCCGCAGTTTTGCATAGAAGGCCAGCATGCTAAACTCTGTGGAACGCTTTAGAGATATGCAAGGCAACGGTTCGTGCTTCACCATTCCTCTAGAGTGCCTGATATATGTACTCGGTGATTGTCGTTAGCATATCAGCTGTCGACCTGGTGAAGCTGAAACCATACTGCTTGTCCGAGAGGAGCCTGTGTGCTGTGAGATGCTGAACCACCTCGGCGTTGTTAATGGCTTCGAACACTTTGCCAAAGATCGGAAGAAGGCTGATAGGTCGGTAATTTGCGGGGTCCGAGTGTTCTCCAGTGTTTTTATATATAGGAAAATATAGAGGAAGATTTCCAACAGGCAGGAAAGCAGGAATCAGATATGCAGAAGTTGTATAGCTTAGAAAGTACAGAGGAAACAACAAATAACATCTTAGCTTCGTTAAGTATCTTTTTGCACTTATTCCGAGCTGAAGCGAAAAGGCGTCTGTTTTCGTCTGACGCGTAGCTACGATAGAATCAAAAGAAATGATTCCGATGGGCAATGGCGGCCGAGCAAGCGGGCGAGAATCATGGAGACGAATGAGATTTTAGCTAAAATTTCCTGGCAGGGATGAAAGCATCGATGCCAGCCTTACCCCAGGAGGAGACCTCGGTGGACATTCTTTGATGGGAAGACTAAAACGTTGTTCCATGGTACGTCACAGAGGAAGTCTCAGAACGAATCCCAGTCTGCTCTGTGGTAGCAGTAGGATATTCTACATGTCTTGGTTTCTTGCTTTGGATGGGAGTGGAATGAAATGTTGACGAAAAATACGAGTGGGCAGAGTTGTCTGGTAGTGCAAGAGTCTGGGATGGAAGTGAAGCAGAGCTCTAGCAGTGAGTCCCTTCTATTAGGGTTGTCGGAGAAACGCGTGAGGAAGTTCACCACTTGCGTAAGGGATTGGGTGATTGAAAAATGCATGGTGTGGACACCACCAGAGCTGGTTACAGAGTTCTCCAGCCACTTGGTGTGGTGGGCGTTAAATTCACCAAACACGAATATATGGGCAGAGGGATGGGAAGAAATGGCTTTGTCAATATTGTCAGAGATACTGTCAAGTAACGAACAGTCTGGGGAGGAAGGGGAGCGGTAGAGAAAGAAGAGATAGCTAATCAAGCTTAGAAGTGAGAGACGAAAGCACATGAAAGAATGATCCAGGGATTCAAGGGATGTCGCCCTAGCTAGGGGAAGGTGTTTGCTGACATACACACCAAGCCCATGCATATGAACTTTGGAGTCCTTCCTGAAGAGGGGAAGGTAGCCAGAAACGTCAAACTCAGAAGAGGGGATAGAAGGGTTAAGGTTAGTTTCACATAGAGCCAAGATATCAGGTGAGTTAGTGAAGGAATGAATCTACGCTGAGGAAGTTAGTGCGGATACCACGTATGTTAGTGCAAGAGATGCAGACGGGTTTGGGCGTTTTCAGACTAGCTGGTTTAGCCTTACTATTATGTTTGCTTTTTTCCATAGTGATTCAATTAAGGAGAGCTCTTAGAATAGAGTCAGTCGGTCACTTCTTTGCAGCATGTGAAGGATGGATACTGGCGTGGCCTACAACATAATGTGGCCTCGGGGTTGCCCACCGAACGTTCATGTAGGGACGCTCATCCATGCGCAATATGGCACAACAAGAACCCCGGAATTATTCAACTGTTGATCAGAGCAGCCTCTTAAGACGCTACGCAAGAGTTCGGGCTCCTAAGTACCATTTGGAAGCAGCAACCACGACACTGCCAACCTGGTACCCTCAGAATGTAAAGACGTTGCCACCATACTCCGTTACTGCAAAGAGCTTCCAGCGGAACTAACACTAAGACCGAAGAAGAGGGATGAACCGGGAACCCCTTCCTGAACAAGAAACAAAGCGATCCACTCTACTCTTGATCAAAAGAAAGGGGTGGAGTGTGAGACCGGGCGATAGTAGGAACTATCTACTCCAATTAAAAAAAAAAGAGTAACTGATATTTAACTTAGTATAAGTCGAAACGAACCTTCAATTGCAAAATAATTTACACGAACTACTTAGTTTAGTGACAACACAAATAAAATAAAAAATGAGCAAAAAACCAAAAATTTAAAAAATAAATAATTAAAAATTAAATTAAATTAAATTAAAAAATTACAGAAAAGACAGACTGATTCCGGGTTTGCGCAGAATATGTGCAAATCAGAAAATAAATAATAGCCCTTGTGCAAATTAATTGAACAAAAAGAATAAAGTCTTCCTAGGAATTGTCACCTAAAATTACATCCAAAATATCATGTTTAGAATGGATAATGATGAACCATAATAGACATTCATTGTGTTATATTTAACTGTATATGTTTAGAACATTATCTGCTGATTCGATACACTATATGCATAGATGTCTAAAACGGTTCATGATTAAACATAATAGACATTCAGTGTCTCTTATATCTTACAGTCTATATATATATATATATATGTGTGTGTGTGTGTGTGTGTGTGTGTGTGTGTTATTACTTGACCCTACTGTTAAGGAAAAGAAAGGAAAATTGGTATATCTTTCTATCCTATTTTTTCCAATTTGCATTTGGCACTTGCATTTTCATTTTTCGCACTTCACTAAGACCTATTTGCCTATTTGGAAATAATAACAATTTGTTTTCAATCTGGTAGAATCTTTCAGAATAATGATCGTAAATTACTAAATCCTTTCATTTCGACAATCGTCATTGCAACGACATTGTGCCATTAACAAAGCTATTAGATAAATTTGCCCATTTACTTGAGAACTATTAACGACTTGAAGTATAAAAAGTGTTTACAGCCAAAAAGATACAGACGTGTGATTTCATAATCTAAAATGCGAAAACGATTAGCTTTAATTTTTGTGTTCTACAAAATGGAAACAAAAATGTAGAAGAATTCAAAGGGAATTATGAGACGGACATTGTGAACATTTAAGAAAAAATGGAAACAAAAATGATACTTTACATATCTCCAGGAAGAGAGAGTCGAAATTTTACTGCATATAGATAAGAACATCTGTTTAAAAATCGTGTTTTAAAAATCAGATATAAAAATGAATAATTATTGAAATATGTAAAATAATAACCCACATCTCTTGAACAGGTGAAGAGGCTCATCCCTTGTTTCCTGTTTAGGATGCGCTTTCCGGTTTTCTCTTTTCCAATCTTTTCACTCTTTTCCTTATTTTTATTTTTTTTTCAATTGGAGTAGATAGACTAAACTATCGCCCGGTTCACACTCCACCCACATCTATTGAACAGGTGAAGAGACTCATCCCTTGTTTCCTGTTTAGGATGTGGTTTCCGGCTTTCTCTTTTCCATTCTTTTTACCCTTACGTAGCCCCCTGCGCATCAGTGGCGTTACCGCCTTGCTCGGGGTGATATGATTAAAAAAAAAAAAAAAAAAAAAATTCTGAAGTTAGATAGAAATGCGAAGGATGATTTTTTTTTCAGAAAACTTATAAAGGAATTTGAAATTTGTAATTCTTCCTTACAAACAAAAAAATATTTTAATATTGATAATAATTTCTAGGGCACATAATGAGGCTAGACTATTTGAAACATCTAATACTCATAAGCCATATTGTAGGCAAGAGAGACAAAGAAAATCAACGCGTAAAATACTTCGTGCTCGTGAGTAAATGTATGACAAAACAGTGATTAAAAAAATAAGTGTAAGTCTAAATTTATTAAGACATTCAAGAGAGAGGAAGTTTTGCAGCGACATTATTCCTTACGTCATCATGTGATACAGGCACATAAAGACGAAGTATAGCAATGGAGAGATGTTCTGTCAAATAATTCAGGAAATATTGAAAGATAATTACTTTCAAACACTGTGAAAGAAATTAAAAATTGTAAATCCTCATTAGAAACAACAAAATATTCAACTATTGATAATAAATGAAATGGACTACAGGAATTTGTTACAAACCAACGGATATTTGATGCAATGAAGATTTATTCTACCGCGAATACTGAGGATACATTGTTTAGATTGTAGCGAAAATTGACAGCTATTAATAATAATGTGTTCAATTTATTTATTGCTAGCAATTAAATAATAACAACTAAGACATTTAAAAGATAATCAGGAAAGAAATCTTTATTATAATTCCACTGAATACAGGTGTGAAATGGTTAAAAAATAACATACCTGTTGTGGATGTCAGAGGAGGAACCGACAAAATAATGAACAACAAAAATAGGTTTAGAGATAGAAAAGTACGTTATATTGAACGTAATATGCAAATTAACGCTGGTTAGTTAATTCAAGAATACTATAAGAAAAGATAAATATATCCAAGTCAAAGTGAGGAAAAAGTTGGAAGAAGTATATCCGGGTAACACTTCGGTATCTGTCTGAACACTTCGATAACAGTAACGGATCTCTACGATTACTCTCCACTGTAAACTTGCAACAATAACTAAGATTCCAGATCGAGATCACTGTTCTCTCTCTGTCAGGATTATATGTACACTCAATCGAGTTCATTATCATATACAAAAAAGGGAAGATCCCACAACAATACAAAATGAAACAATGACTAATGTCTTTGAGAGTTTGATCAAATAATATTGTTTACCAGCAGAAACAAAAAAATAGTGCAATTATTAATGAACAAATTTTTGTTAAATAAACAAATCACTGAAATTTATGAAGATTAATGATTCTCAAAGCCTAAATAGAAATTATACATATGTTAAGCGAAAACAGAAATAGTCACCAAGATTACCAAACACCAAATGACAAGAAAATAAATGATTTAAGAGTTGCAGGTGTTTCTGTTTAATAAATTAATCCTTTGAAAATAAATATTTGTTATTTTTAACCAATGTATTGCGTTTCTATCAACCACAAAAACATACATTGTGTTTTCTTTGACAGGTATTAAAGCAGTGATTCTAGACGGTTAAAGTCGGAACGGAAGACAGAGATCAACAGTTCAAGATTTCGTCATAAAGAAATGTTTTCTCCTTCACTCGTATCCATTACAAATCTTCATGACAGTTGTATTTTTTCTCACTTTCTCTCTCTTCTTTTTTACATATAGAAACCAAAAAGTACATTTATTTTCATCTTAATTTTTAAAAAAATAACTTATAAAATTAAAAATTATATCTTTCTATTTAAATATATGCTTTGATTTTTTTATTGTGTGTTGATTCAAATTCGCCACGCATGGAATAATAGGGAGAGAAATACAGAAAAAATATTTTTTTTCTGAAAGTTGACAGATTAATTTCTATGTACATTCTATAGGGGAAGATTAATGATGTCTTTACAGTTAGAGACAGGGTGAAATTAACCGTTAATTATAATAGGTAACTCGTAGAAGGGAGTACTTAAATCCAATGAATAAATTATGCTAATTTCTTGATATTTGCGGAACATACATTCCAATATGACAGCTGCAAAAATGGTAGCATTTCGTTAATCAAAAATACACCACGTAAGCAAAATGTTGGTTAATTTGTGCAGGGGATGAGCGAAACCAAATTCAGTCGGTGCCAAAGTGACTCAGATTGATATTAACTTTGGTAAGATTATGTCAAGCTAGTACGGGACAACGAAGATGCATGTGACATTGTGGAATTTTTAATTTTTAAATGTTACAAAATCAAACATGTTTGACTATGAATGGCTCATTCTTTGGATAGTTAAGGATGGTCTACTTATATGACAAGAAATGTCTTGCCAATACCTTTCTCGAGCATTTGCTTTTCACTCACAGTGACAGCTCTCGATTTTTCACACTGTATAATAATTCTCATAAAAATTACAGCATGTATTCTGTTCACTACAAAGTAAATCACGTTGAGACAAAGTAATAAATAAGTTTTACTGTTAGAAAAGCACAATTCTTGATGTTTCTATTTACGTATTTGCAAAATAATAAATTATACTCATAATTTTTGCTGCCTTTTTTTAGAAAAAATACACAGTCATTTTCAGAAACAGTTTTAGTTGGTTGATTTTTTAGTGGCCTATAAAAATCTCTACGGCTTATTGACTGCAAAAATATAAAGAAGTTTAGCACAATGTTATTGCTTTAACTAAAAATATTTTAAACATGTCTAGCTACTACTCAATAAGATCAGCAGTACATTACAAAATGGAGGGAGAAAGCAACAATACAGCATTCTCAGATATAGAATGAGCATGATTTCAAGAAATCCGTATATTATTCATTTAATAATGACTCAACTTCAAGTACCAGCAAATATACAGTGAAAAGGAAACGGACTGTCCGTGTTGCATACCATTTAGACGAGGATAATTTGGAACCACAGTTGGCGATCGTCTGGACACCAACGATGAACAACGAACACGGATTCATATAAAATATAAACTTTCTTCATTGTTTTTGGTGGCGTGGTTTTGGAATAGAAGTTATTCGGTGCGACGGAATATACGAATAGTAGAACAGCTGAATTCTGGTTTGTCTTTTCTTCATTTCTCAATCCAATATATTCTCCATCTCTCCAAAGATCCCTCCGTCTTACGAGCTGTCTCTGAATCTCACTCTCGCTTGTCTTTTTTAGGCGAAATTCGTTTCACATGCCATTTTCTCTTTGCATATGTTTATTAATTCCGAATTAAAATCTATGACTTTGACTACGCATTTTATCGAGGGGAGTTTTCGGCTGTTACTTGAGTTTTCGAAATCTTGACTTATCAAAACTATAAATTTTCTTTTAAATTCCACCGTCTCTACATTGTTCCAACAAATACTTATTTCACCAATGTAAAAGATACTTCCGGACAAAATTATACACGGTATTAAAAGAATATATGACATTCCCTGCTTTCAAGATCGAAAAAATTCATAATTTTTGATCCAGAGATACATGAACATTAAATTAAATTAATCTAATTTTATAGGTGTTGTTTTGTTCTGTAATAATATCGCTCCAAGCAAGGCATTTTACTGCCACTGTTTTACAAGGGGTTACATAGGAAGAAAGTTATGAGAAAGAGTGACAGGTTATAGAGGGTGTCAGGTAGTGGGTAAGAGAAGGCTGAGTATACTAATGAGAGGAGAGTGGACGGATAAAGGAGCATGAGAGAGAGGATGCAGGGAAATGACTACTGACTTTACATTTAAATTCTTGGAGATTGTAGCTGTCGGGAAAGCAAGTAAACGGAAGGAAATTCAACAAGCGGGAAGTGTGAGAAAAGAAGATGAGGAGGAGAATTTTAGTTTACAGTTTATTGATTTCACAGTAAAAATATCTTGCTAATCTTGTGGCTCGAGTAAATTTATATATATGAAGTACTAGTGAGTTAAATTCATTGGAGCAGAAACCGTTAAAATATTTGTAGAATAGCCACAAGGAAGACACATTGCACCGGTGAGAAAGTGATTGTATCTGTAGCGGTAAAAAACTTCCTGGCACTACACAGAGAACCGACTATCTTAGCAGGAGATTAAGCTATAGATTCCATATAGTTATTCTACTTGAGGTTTTTCGTGAGAGTATATATAAAAACCAGTCATAGAATTTCGTACTCATAAACACGCTAAAATTATTTTTTTTATAGTTATGATAAATACACACGCGTACACGTATGCAGTGTAGTGAGATAAGAGATGACTATTGATTTACATTTAATACACGCATTTTATTGTTTATTTTTCTTCTTTTAAGTCCTGTGTTAAATTTGCTATTCGTCTTTTTTTGCTCGGTCATCCTGCGTAGTTGCTTGACTTTCCACAACCCCCACCGCCTCTGCCACGTCTGTCGGCCAAATGGATAAAATAATTTTAATTTTACCTACTGTCAGTGTAGCTCGTGTGTTTGGGTTGGAAACAACTGTTTTAAATATTGTTAAAAGTAAGTCATGATTTTGTTTTTATTTTTGTGTCTAATTTTAAGTTTCATGGTTAATTGAAGGAGTGTATTTTTCGTCTTTTTTCAAGTACTTGACTGGACTCAACATTCTTAACTTCTTTTTTAATTGAAGTAAATAAACCAAACTATTGCCCGGTTCACACTCCACCCATGTCTATTGAACAGTAGTAGAGACTTACCCCTGATGTGGTTTCCGGCTGTTTGTTTTCTCTCTTCAGACCTTAGTATTGGTGCTTCCGTGATTTTCCTGCGATGTGTCTAGTTGGTGGCAACGTCTCATCATTGTGAGGGTACCGGGTTGGCAGTTTCCTGGTTGCTGCTTCCGACTGGTAGTTAGGAGCCCTAACTCTTGCGTAGCGTCAAGAGCGGCTGCTCTGATCAACAGTTGTATAATATCGGGGTTCTTGTAGTGCCATGTCGCGCATGGATAGGTGTCCCTGCAAGCGCTTTCGGTGGGCAACCCTGAGGCCACACTTTGTTGCAGCCCAAGCCAGTCTGCCTCCCAGCACAGATCGTGGATAATGACCGCCTTTATCCTCTGCTCTAGGTCCCTCCCTATCAACAAAACATAACATGACCAGCAAAATCAGAAAATATCCCAAACCAGCCAAAATCAAACCACCAAAATCCCTTAACTTTTCTTTTACTAATATCCGGGGCATCCGTACTAACTTTCCTATCGTACTAGCGCTCTGTGAGACTAACCTCAACTTTTCAAATCCCACCTCTGATTTCTAATTCCCTGGTTACCTCCCCCTCTTAAGGAAGGATTCCACTGTCCACATGCATGGGCTGGGGGTCTACGTTAGTGAACACCTCCCCATAGCTATGGGGATTTCACTCGAATCTACTGACCACCAATATGTATGTCTCCGCCTGTCTCTCCTCAGTTCGGTTAGTTACCTATTCTTTCTTTACCGTTCTCCCTAACTACTCCCTTCTATATAGCATTGCTGACACCCATTCGCTCACATATTTGTATTCGGAGATCTTCACGCCCATCACTCTGCGTGGCTTAAAGACTCAGTTACTGATCTAGCGGGTGTCCACGTCTTTCACTTCGCTATTTCTCAATCCCTTACGCAGGTGGTGGACTTTCCTACTCTCTTTCCAAGCACTCCCTCTGGACACACCTCGCTAATAGACATATTTTTTACCTCTGCACCTGACGCCTGTCAATCTCGCAGCTTTGCCCTCTCGGCAACCTCCCAGCAGCCTCCTACCTATAGGACCTCCTACTGCTACCAAAAAGCTGAACGGGACGCCTTTCGCGATTTCCTTTGCGACGTCCCTAGAGAAAAAGTGTTCGATCTCCCAGTTGATGACTGTGCCTCTGAGGTTTTGTCATGGATGAAAGCTGGCATTGATGCCTTCATACCTACCAGGAAGTATTGTCTAAAACCTCATTCCTCAATCCTGTCTGTTCGGCCGCCATTGCCCACAGGAAACATTACTTCCGACTATTCCGGAGACAGTCATCTGATCACAATAGGCGCCTATTCACGTCTGCTCGTAATGAGTGCAAGAGAATCATGAATGACGCCAAACGGTTGTTTGCTGAGAGAATGCGACAGCGCATAGCTGACCGCAAGTTCGGCTCCAAGGACTATTCGCGGTTATGCAAACGAACAATACCAAATCCTCAATACCTCCTTTAATCAATGAATTCGAGGTTCACACTTTATCTACGGACAAAGCTGAGTAATTTGCCCGCAGAGTACCCTCTCTCAAATTCCCTATTAGAACTGAGGTTAAACTGTACGATGTATATATTACCCCGACAGTAATATCCCGAGTAATTTCAAAACTTGACCCCCATAGGGCGAGCGGTGGTGATGGAATCCCAGAGATAGTGATTAAGAGGTGTGCTCCTGAACTCTCCCCTGTCCACTCTAAACTGTATAACTACTGCTTTCTGCTTCCTATGCTAACAACCGCTACGGAGTACATGCTCCTGGCCCTTGAAGAATCAGGCGAGATTCGTGCTGTTGCTCTGGACATCTCCAAGGCTTTTGACAGGGCATGGAACTCTGGCCTTCTATGCAATCTACGGGTTTACGGTATTACCGGACGCTTACTTGATCTAATCCAATCTTTTTTAAATAACCGCAGAATGAATGTTATTTTGAATGGACATGCCTCTTCATCCTACAACACAAATGCTGGTGTCCCACAGGACTCTATACTGGGCCCGACGCTCTTCCTTATTTTCATCAACGATCTCCCAGATGAGATCAAGTGCCAAGTAGGCATCTACGCAGATGATACCACAATTTACTCGCGCATCACTAAGAAACCCGTCGTGGCGGACAAACATAATCTCGCTACTGACCTTGAACGGGATCTACACTCTGTGGTGAATTGGGGCAAGAAGTGGCTTGTCAATTTCAATACTCTCTAAGACCAAGCTGTTGTCTGTCAATCATCACAGGCAACCTCTCCTGCCTCCCATAAGTATGGACCAAGCGATTCTCCCTGAGTAAAAATACACTGCGCCTCCTCGGCCTTACCCTCTCTTCTGATCTCAAATGGGACCACTACATCGAGCCCATAGCTAACTCCACTGCTAGGAAGGTTGGGTCACTGTGTCGGCCAGGATGTTTTTCCGCCTGAATCCATCCTGCATATATACAAATCAAACATTCGTCCATGCATGGAGTACTGCTGTCATATATGGTGAGGCGCCCCTGCCGTTCACCTCAGTTTTCTCGACAGGCTCCAAAGGAGAATCAGTAATGTGATAAGTACTGGCCTGGCGGCTCAACTACAGCTACTTCCCGATCGACGAAATGTGGCCTCCCTTTGTCTGTTCTATAAATAATTTCTCGGACAAACTTAAGTCACTGGTGTCTCCTCAATAGGTGTTTACTCGTGCAGCCTGATTGGCAACTGGGTTGCACCCATTCAAAGTTAGGTCAACCAAATGCTGACGACAATTCCCGTCGTCCTGCGGCCTCAGCCGAGTTAGAACTCACTACACCCCTCCAGTGTTCCCTGTGCATTAGGAACCGTGGCTCATTTTATAGCGAAATTCATAATATTGTCAAATGGCTGAATACTTGATGCTTCGCCAGGGCTACCAAGGTTGTTTTTATTGTGACACCACACTGGATGGGTTGTCTTCCATGCCCCATCCTGTTATTTAACCAATAACTGTAGGGAAGTGACGGATTAATACCTTTCCCAATGTTACCAGTGCTTAAGTGAATGCAGGGTACACAACTGGAATTTGAACTCGGCTCACCGATTTCTCTTTCCAATCCGACATACACTGCACCAAAACGCACATCCGTCACTGAACGTCGTTTAACTTCGGTGTATTCAACGTGATATACTGTAACAATTCTACTCCTGCAGCTTGTTTTCTCGCACTTCCCGACTGTGGAACTCGCTTCCCTACTCTTGTTTTCCTGACGGCTACAACCTCCAGGAATGCCAATATCAATACTCCGCTCTTAACCACTTAACTTTAGTTTTTTCTTCACCACACTATATGCCCTTTCCTTTTTCTCCACCTCAGCAACTGTCATCACACCTGTATTCCTATCCTACTTTTGCTTCTTTCTACCTTGCTAGTCTTTCTCTTTACTCTCTTATGTAGTCCCCTGCACATCAGTGGCGTTACCACCTTGCTCAGGGTGACACAATTAAGCATAAATATATATATATATATATATATATATATATATATATATATATATATATTAATCGGTTATATTGCTTAATAACAAGGATATAGTGTGTGCAATGTCTTTCGCTTTGTGATCACTCAGCAAGAAGGAATTTAGTCGATGGCATATTGCACATTCTGCTGTACGACTGTTTGTCTCTTCACCCATGTTATGGATGAGTAGGCAACTGGAATATGGTTCTACAGAAGGATGCTGAGAATATCATGGATCGAGCATGTGAGCAATGATGACGTCATAGAAATTGTGGAAACAAAAAAGAAATTAATACTGAGCATCAGGAAGAGACAGATGAAGTTCCTGGGACATGCAATTACGAATCATGGCTTGGAGAAACCTGATACTAATAGTCCAGATAGAGGGAAAACAGACAGGGAAAAGCAACGGCTAACTTATTTGAAGGAATCAATCAGGTGGATGATGAAACGAGGGTTGCATGGTGTACGAGGATGAGGCGTGCTCAGAGCCATCAGGATTACAGAAACGTGGAAAGCCCTGATCGCCTACGCCATGAAGGGACAGGGCACATAGAAGAAGAAGAATCATTTGGTAGAAATGGATGAAAATTACATAACCAACATTTGTGGGTCGATCGGAATCTACATGCCACATTACATGCTAGTTACCAGCATCAGTTTACAATTGATGTGTACGCTGGAATTGTCTGGTTGATGAATATGCTTTCCCAGCACATCCTACATGAGCTATCTAAAACAACATTTAGTAACATTGTTTGCGATGCACTGGCTGACAATTACTATAAAAGATGTATATATTAGGGAGTTGCGGTACCATAGATATTACGTTCCTTCCATCTTAATCCTTTGGATTTGTGTGTATATATGAGCCAACTAAATTAACTCATTTTTGTGGAGCATTGGATATCGGCTTGGAACGAGAAATCGGGTGGCCGAGTTCGAATTCCAGCCGAATTCATTGCATTCACTTACGCGCAAATACCCTTGGGAAAGGTATTAATCCGTCTATGCTTTCCAGTTGTGGGATAAATAACAGTACAGATTGGGTTCTATAGCCTTGGCTGGCAACCAGTCTATTGCAAAAAGCAATGGCAACCTACTGCGAGATAATCACCTGCCCAGTCAGTCATGCCTTTTTCGAGACATGATCGCCCAAGAGTGTTTCACGTATGGCACTTAACTGACTGATACAGCATACATTAATTAATGCAAATATGGTTCCTTAAACAGTTATGGTGGCCTGTAAAACTTTCGACTCATTTCGTAAAGAAGTATTTGAAAGTGTCTTCCACACAATTATAACTCGTCTTTATGTAGAAGGAAGCGGATGATTATTAAAAACTGCTATGATTTGGTGTGGTTATGTATCGACAAATGTTACTGTAGATATTTAGATATTTATCTTTAGATCCTAATGCTTGTAAATGTCTTTTTGATTATATATATATATATATATATATATAATCAAAAAGACATGTATATATTTATATATATAGTCATCCGCAGACAGACCTATTTTGCTGTATCACAGCTCATCAGTATGGTTAGACATCCGATTGTTTTTACACAGAATTGAAACCCGACCGAATTGGCGTCAGTCGGTAATTCTACCTCTGAGCTATGGGCGCTCGGTAGAAGGAAGCAGACTTTTAGCGAATCATGTGTCATACCACAGTAGTTAGAAGGCTCTAATTCATTACTGAATGAGCGATGCGTAGATGCTAGAGTAACTACTGTTTTTCCAAAGTCTACCATTTTGCCAGAGTGCTCAAACAGGGTGTGAGAGCGTAAATAACCATCCACAGATAGATATGTTTCGCTGTATCACAGCGCATCAGTACGGTTAGACATCCGATTGCTTTTAGCTAGAATTGAAATGCGACCGAATTGGCGTCAGTGGGGCATACTTTTAGCGTATCGTGTATCATACATTAGTAGTTAGTGTACTTGTTTATGTTGAGCGTTGATGTCAAGGCGATTGTGTGTCCGCAACAGCTTCAGCGGCAGTATGTCCCAAAACCGAGTGGTATATAACATATATGTGTATGATGGTGTACCGATTTTATTTAATTTTTAATTGTATAAAATTGTCCAAATATTCGGCATATCCAACTGCGTTTGTGTTTATCCAACATCAAGGGCTATTTTTTATTTTCACTGGATCTATCTGGTTTTATGTATGTTTCTAGAATTATAAGAATGATTTCTTTTCCAAACAAGGTCAGCCCATTGAGACCATATCCAAAGTTGATATTTATTTCTTTGTTTATTATTATTGTTTCTAGTATTTTTATTCTAATTTTACATTTGGATGAGGCTAATATCACTTGCATTTTTTGCAAGAACGTTACGGATAGCGTTCGGTATGTTTTTGTGAGTACGGGAATGAGTAACATTTGAGATTTGTTTAAGCAGGTGTAGCACATATATATACACACACGTTTCATTTCGTACGCACACACACACGCACATACAGAGGCATACACACATATAAATTCTATGATTCTGATCTTAATTGAGAAACATGAAACGCGTCGTCTTAGAATTTTTTTCGATTTGCAGTTCACAGTTGTTTTCTTCTCTTTTAATGTCGGCAGTACATACCTGGATGTGAGCTGTGTTGCAGTGGATATCGATTAAAAACGACAAATCGGGGTGCCGAGGTCAAATTCCTTACATTCACTTACGCACAAATAGCCTTGGGAAAGATATTAATTAGTCTCTTCCCTACAGTTATGGGTTAAATGACAGGACAGAATGTTTTGTATCCCTTTGTCTGGCGACTGGTTTACCGCAGAAGGCAATGACAACCTACTGTAGGATAATCTTCTGCCTTGTCAGTCATGTCTGTTTCGAGACATGATCACCCAAACATTTTTTCACTTATGACACTTAAATGATGAATATATATCTGCTTATATGGCAACAATAACAAAATGTCTTACCATTTGGAAAATATTTATGATTGCTAATCAAAAATTATTTCATCCTGTCAGTTCGCCAGAGGTCAAAGGCAAAACGTATTAGATAAATTTGCCGATCCACTGAAGAATATATAACACTTTAACCTATAAAAATCCTTTACAAAAGGCGTACGTTCGTCGTCATTATATAGATACTAGCAGTATAGCCCGGCGTTGCTCGGATGTAATGAAAACTTTAAAACTAATCCATGGTCCTGGAGTTCAGACTCTTTGGACGTTGGCGCGAAACACTAAAAAGCAATAGTTGTTTCCAGTTAAAGCGAAACCGTAGACTGAAAGAAAAATGAATGGATGTAAGTCAAATTTTGATTTCCTGGTATCGATATCAAATAAGTTTTTTCGTCGTAAACTGAATGTTGAAGGCTAAAAAAGTCCTCTGAGTAAATGGTTTCATGGCTGAGACTAAGAACTACAATTATACCTACTTAGAGCCAAACCCGAAGCAAAAACTAACATAAAAGTGCTGAAAAATTGCAGACATACAAAACAAACACACACACAAACATCCTGCCTTTTATATATATATATATATATATATATATATATTATCGATTTTCTGGACTATTGTAAGAATTGCAACCTTGAAACTTATGAATATCGTTTCTTATGTCTTTGTCTATGAGAGTATCAAATTTGATTAAAATTGAACCACTCCTTCTATAACCAGATTTTTTCGATTATCGATTTTCGATATTTATCGCGAGTACCTCGACACAAAATCTAGCTAAGAACACTCGCAGACGCATATTGCACAAGTGTGTAAATTTTGAAGAAAATCGGTTCAGCCGTTTCGAAGTGTATAGGTAACGGACGCACACACACAGACACACACACACACCCAGACAAAGTTCCATTTATAAATAGGTTTATATTTAGATGAAGTTATTTTACTCTTGTGCCGGAAAATCTCGAAGCAACCAAAAGGTGGTTATACAGAACGATTCGGAAGATAATTGAGACGGAACATGTGAGTAACGACGGATATTAAAGAAAATAGAATAAAAAAGGTAACTTTAATTAACAAAAAGAAGAGACAGTTGAAATTTTTAAGGCATTAAATGAGGGAAGAGTAAATTAGTAAATGTGATACTCACAAGAAAGTTGAAGCTAAGATAGACAGAGGAAATCAGTTAAATAACGTAATTATTGTACTTGAATAAATGAATGCCAGAACAGAGGTTGAAAAAAGAAGAGTAAATTTATATTTATTGAGACCTTAAAACGGCAGGATGTTCTGGAGAACAATGGTATCCTATGACCTAATGTGACACTGCACATAAAGACGAGAAATAACGATAAAAATTATGTCAAATAACAATAAAACAACGATAAATATGATGACAATGACAATGACAATGAGAAATAACGATTTTTTTTTCATATCACAGAGAAAAATGATGTCAAATAATTCCGAAGGCGAATACAATGTGCAAAGGATTATTTTTTTTCAGAACACTGCGAAAAGAATTTAAAATGTATAAATTCTGTTGAGAAACAACAAATTGCATATTACACTGTAGACTATACATGAATACAAAATTTTGTTACACATCAAGGAAGTCTTGATGCGATAAAGATTTACTCTACCGGCAAATACTGAGGTTACATTGTAGAGATTATAAGGAAAATTGGGAACAGTTAGATAAATAATTTAAAATAATTATTGGTAACAATTAGATAAAGACAACTGAAACATTTCATATATAATTAGAAAGGAAGGATTGGAATATTTAAAAGTCACAGGACAGAGAGTAAAATTATTAAAGTAAGTTAAATGTGATCGACGTCCTTCCCAGTGTGAACAAATAGATTCGTAAACAAGCAGAAAAAATGTATTGCGATCGTTAATGAAGATACATAATTTCAAGGAAAAAAAATCACAGGAAATTATATAGAGTTATGATTCCAATTTAGTCATTTGAGTGCTATACGTGATACACGCTAGGGCGATCATGTTTCGAAAGAGACATGACTGACTAGGCAAAAGATTATCTTGCAGTATTTTACCATTGCTTTCTATGGTAGACTGGTTGCCAGCTTGGATTATGGAACCCAATGTGTCTTATTATTTAACCCATAATTGGAGGGAAGAGACGGATTAATACCTTTCCCAAGGTTAATTGTGCGTAAGTGAATGAAAGAAATTTAACAGGAATTCGAACTAGGCTCACCGATCTGTCGTTCCGGGTCGATTCCCACTGAATCACAAGGCACATACTGCACCACAAGGCACATTCCATTACACAGCTTTAAAATTATACATATGTGAGGTGAAAACGGAAATAAACGAGAGGAGACAAAAGTTGATTTCCGCGTCGAAGGATCACGCGTACTACCAGTTAATAAATTCATGCTTTAAAATAAAAAAAAATAATGCTTTCAATCAACTTCTTGCGTTCCCACCAACAATAAAACATTCATCGTGATTCACTTGAGGGATATTTATTTTTCTATACAGAAAAAAAAAATGAAAAGAAGGACACCTGGTAACAGAGAATTGCACATTAATAGTTCGACTTTGAAGAAATTCCATTATTCACTCATATGGATCACCAACTTCCGTGACACTTACTCATTCCTACTCACTTTCTTCCTTGCTTTTTTATTCTTACATATAGATGCAAAGAATTCATAAATGTTTCCATCTTAATCAACTAGAAAATGGACTGCAAGAAAAAAATTAAATTTAAAAAATTAAATTAAATTTTTAAAAATTAAATTTTATAAATTAAATATAGATGTCAAAAACACGAAAATAGAAGTATTCGTTTATATTTAATGATAGTCTTTGCTTTTTTCTATGCTGAGTGTTGATTCAAATCCATTACACATGGAATACTCGGGAGAGAAATACAGAGAAATAATTTTTTTCTCTGTAATATGAAAAATTGATTCCTCTCTAGAGACCATCAAAGAAAAGCAGAAAAGAAATATCGTTAATCATTTACTAGTCTTCATTAGCATGATACATGCCAATTGCACATTTCTGCTTAATTTCTTCTTTTATTTTTTTCAATATGGATGCGAAGGGATCACATTTATTTTAATTTTAACTACAAAACAGGAAAACTTACAAACATTGTCAACAAACGCGAACACATAATTTATGATTAAACATTTTTTCGCCTTTTTTCATCATTTTTTTTACTCAAATCTGTAACACAAAGGCGAATGGGAAAAGAAATGAAAAAGTAATATCTTCTAGCAAAGATGACATATTAAATTTTATCTGCATTCCATAGGAGAAAATCCATTATATCCTTAGAGTTGTAGACATGATTATTGGTGATTTTTTCCGCACATTAAATAGGTAAACGTTAGCATAACATATGAAACATATATTCAAAGAGAACAGCTGCAGAAAATGGTAGTGTAGCAATCCGATAATCCAAAAATAAGATAGATTCTGAAGTAATATGTTTCAATCAAATCAAAAAATTATCCCATAAATATATTGCTTCTTATGTAATAATTTTATTCAAATATAATCAGAGGTCAAAACATCTAAAACATACTTGCCAGCTTTCCGATATTGAAATCTAATTAAAAACAAAATTATTAATGTTTTTAGACGATATTTTTCATGCACTCAAAAGAAAACCTAAATAAATTATGAATCAGAAAGCGAATAAAAATAATATAAGAAATTTCAATAATTCGAACTTGATTTCGAACATGATAGCACAATCATAGCTCTGTTGCAATATTATGAATCTGCGGATTTTAGAAGTTGATGAACATTTTTAATTTACAAATATATTGATAAAATGACGTATATACATTTATTCACATAATATAAAGAAAGGATTCTCAGTTAAAAAATAGTTTTGTCACATATTGAAAGTGCAGGGTGTTTCATAATAATTAGACACATTTTACATGCAAATGCATTTGATAAGAAAAAGTACATAGAATACTAAATACATTTATTACATAATTGATAGCCAAACGTTCCATAACTCTGTGAAAATATTACGTATCATACGGAGAGAGATAGCATCCATTCCAGTTGATAAGATAAAACATATTATTGTGTTATTTTGTGATGTAAATGAGACAACATGAAATCGATAAGAAGTATGAGAACCGGGGAAAAAAACTATCCCAGAAATGTTAATATTACCATTTATCTTTAAATGCTACAAAGCATTTATTATGAATAGACCATTTATTGATTAATTAAAGATTTCACAAATTTCTCACATTTAACTTTCAGCAACTATTTCTCTTCACCCTATTAACCGCCCTCGATTGTACACACTGTATATTTGATTCTGTTAAACAATTACAGCATTTCTTCTGTTCACAACACAGTGAATCACGTTGGAGCAAGTTAAAAATATTTATCTTCTCAGTACGGCACAATATTTACTGGTTCTTGCATTTTCTGCCTATCTAAATATTTAACAAAGCAAAATAATAAATTAAAAACATGCATAATGCAGTTTTCCTTAGAAAACACGTAGAGCCGTTGACAGTAAATGTTTGGTTAATGTTTTTAGTTGCATATCATCATCTCTTTGGATCATCGACTGCAGAAATTTGAATAATTTTGCTACGATTTTATGTTTCAATTCAATAAATGTTGAATACATTGTATTCCTACAATAACATATAAAATATATTTCTGTTCATTCTGCTTTAAAAGATTGAATTTATTTATCGCTATATCAATTCCATAAGTGTCAGTTAATGGTTTCTTCGGAGCATTATTAATATCTCTTACAAAACTGTACTGCTGGTATTTTTACGAAAAAATATACTTTAATGATCATTGGACACTATGTTGAGGATTACCTCTTTGCTCATAGGTGGAATCAAAACAGGTGCTACTACCCCTGGTCAGGGTGTATCTTTCAACAACAGTAAAAAAGAGGTCGTTACAAGCATCTACAAAATCTCTAATTTCTTGCCTTGCTGCAAGATATTGTCTACTGTCATACCAAGTATTATCAGTTTGCAGTATATTAATGGCCTGATCATAGTTAGTGAGAGTTTCATAAGTTTACAGAGAGAAAGAAAACATCAAATACAAAAAAAAGAAGGAGTCTAAATCATTAACGTGTCTTGCCCAAGGATGTATACTACATTTACTGTAAGGAGATCATGAAAGAATTACAATTTCTCTCAAGGTTTTATTTGGCTTCAAAAATCTTAACACAATAAGATATGCAGATAAAAGACTTCATTTTTAATAATAAAATAATATCCTACACATAAAACCCATATAGTGACAACGGAAAAAGCAAAAGGAAGCTTACCGATGTTTATTAAATATAGTGTTAAAATATGATTCGCTAATGTTTATGCAAATTGATGGATATTTTTGACAGTTAATATGAGGATATGTATTCGATTGTTAATAATGCATATAACTTGAGTTTCAGGCAGTTAAGCGCAGTAAGTGATACACGCTTGGGGATAATGTCTCAAAAGAGACACAACCTACTGGACGGAAGATTTTCCTGTGGTAAATTGCCATGACTTTCTGCAGTAGAGTTGTTTCTAATCAAGGCTACAAAACCCAATATGCTCTGGTATTTTACCCATAGCTGAAGGAAGAAGTGACACGTTAGTATTTTTCCCAAGGGTATTAGTGCGTAAGCAAATACAACAAATTTCAACTGGAAGTTGAACTAGGCTTTCAGGTTTCTATACCGAGCTTATAACCATTGTACCAGAACGCACATCCAATAAATCCTCTAAATCCTCGTAAACGCATTTAAAAGTTTTTGAAATTAACAAAAAATATTTAATACAGGAATAGTTATCTATAATTATTGTATGACTAGTTTTAATCCACCATATGATTCTCAATTTTATAAGAACTGATTCGACAAACTTTTTTTTTGTGCGAAATCCGTGTGCAAATTCGAAAATAAGAAATATGTAGCTCACTAGGTAATGTACATGCTGCCTTTCTTGTTCCGACATACCTTCAGTATGTCGTATGTGTGTCAAATGTTTCGGCACTCTTTTCTCATTATATCCTCTAGAAATGCCAACATTCAATGTTGTTTTACATTAAACCTCTTTTTGTCTACATATTGAAACCACGTTATTTTCAGCATCCATCAGTCGAAAAAGATATTTGTTACTGCAAGTAGAACCTTCAAATGGTATGTGGTTTTCCAATAGTAATTACAGTATAGGCGAGTAATTAATGCATAAGACTTTACCATTTCCTCTCTACATTTCTGAGATGAGGTATTGCAATTATTTACACGATTTTCAATGTAGGGATTGATTACCTTCTCTTTGTTGCTGTATGCACGAAGTTTCGATAGTCATACTTTGATATTGCATATAAAAATATGATTTATATATTTGAATCCAAGTAAAGAGAAACAACAGTTTTATAATTCCGATTTCTCCGGCATAATCTTTTTTAATATTATATATATATATATATATATATATATATATATGTGTGTGTGTGTGTGTGTGTGCTTACGTCTTCAGGTGACACGACAAATAAAGATGAAAAATAACGAGAATAATTCGGTTAAATAATTCCGAAAGCGAGCAGAAATATCGAATTTTTTTTTTCAGAAAACTGTGAAACGAATTTGAAATTTGTAAATTCTCCTTATAAAAAAGGAAAATTATTTTCGTTCTATATATAATAGCTATAAGTGAATGCAGGAGAATTTCAGAAATAATCCTTATTGCGATAACGCTTTGTTACTAGCAGCAAATACTGGGGACACAATGTATAGATTATGAGGGGAAATATGAACTACTAAAAATAGATTCAAACGAATTATTTCTAACGATGAAATAAGACGTATGAATCATTTGACACATGATGAGTAACGAAGGCCTAAGAAATTTAAATCTCACATGACGTGCCCAGAAAGGCAAATAAAAACAATGATCAGCCATCATCAAGTGAACAAGAAGAAATTATCTAGTGCGTTTGGTTAAAGAACAATTCGCAGGAATATTTAGGCTCCATGTTCCTAAATATCCTGATTTAAAATTGTACAAAAGTTTAGGCTATGACTGAAATAAACAAGAAGACAATAAAAAAACAAATGACTAAAAATATCATTTCATCTTTTCTTTTAATAAATTCGGGGTTGAAAATAATTATTTAATATTTTACAACAAACGGTTTGCCTGTCTACCAACAAGAAAAACGTTCGTGATCCTTTTAAAGGGTATTTAATCATAATTTCCAGACGGTCAAAATTGGAAGAAGAGACACGCAGCAGCAGAGAGCTACAGTTCAAGATTCTCGGCTTAAATGAAATTCATTTATTCATTGACCAGTCTTCATCACCAAGATACGTGACACTTAAACTTTACTAGACACTTTCTCACTTGACTTTTCTTTCTAACATATTGATGCTTAGAAATTACATTTATTTTCAGCTGAAACAGGTAATCAATAAAAACTGTTAGAACACTATTGGACAACAATTTTGAAGAGAAATTTGGTTATCAAAATCACGAAAATAAACATCTTATATTTCATATTTTTAAACCACTTTTGTTTATTTTGTGGTTTTGGATTGATTCAGATCTGCAACATAAAATAATGTGCATAAATATTTTCTCTGATTGATGAACAATTGTGTTCTACCTGATGTAGAAAAAACATAAGTATGGTGTTGGAGACAGCATTGTCACTCACTTTCTAAACAAATTATAGTAGATAATTTGTAGAAGGCCGATGGATAGATTATGCAAAATTCTTAATTTTTGCGCAATATATCTTCAAGAAGAATAGATGCAAAAAAGGCAGCGTAGCAATCCGATAATCCACAAATAAGTTATACCAAGTAATACCAAATCAAGAAACCATGTAAACGCACAAGACTAAATTTTATCTCATAGAATAGTTTTATTTCAAACTAAACAGATGAAGAAATACCTGCTACATATTTGCCATAATTCCGATATTCAAACCAAAATAAAAAGAAAACAAAGTATTTCCACATACAATGAAACACAAATGTAAATATAATTAAAAATTTTAAAGCAATTCTTGAGAAAAATACTTTGCAAACACTGCTCTTTTCATTTTTGTAATTTTATTTTAACGGTTAAAGTGCTCACTGCCTTACTTCTGTGACAATATTATGAATTTGGAAATTTTAGATGATGGACATTATGTAAGTTATAAAATTTTAAGGACGGTTAATATTATTTTAACACTCAGAATATAAAGAAAAATTCTCAGTTAAAGAAGTATTTTTCTAACCTATAATAAAATATACAGTGTATTCCATAATAATGAGACATTTTAAATACAAGTGATTTGGATTGCAAAATTTACTGCAGTAGCAAATATATTTATTACATAATTGATAGACATGTGTTTACACAGCTGTTTGGAACTATAACACAGAATATATAAAAAGATAGCAGTCATTCCAGTTGATATGCTAAGCCGTACTGATTTTGTAATGAGAGATCGAACTTGTGTATCTTTTCTTTGTGTCGGTGACCATCTCAGGGATGTAGTATTTATACCTTAGATAATATGTTGAAATCATCTTTCTCAATTATGTAACAAATCTATTTGTTACTCTATTACATCTTTTATAATCCAAAATGATCGTATTAAAAATGTATAGGCGGAAGATAATTGGTCATATTCAAGATTACGCGATCAAACTTTCTGATGGCATTTGTCATGGAACCGAAGCCTAGTCAGTTAAGTGCCATGCGCGATACACGAAAGAGACATGACTGACTGGGCAGAACATTATCCCGCAGTAGGTTGCCATTGCTTTCTGCGGTAGACTGGTTGCCGACCAAGGCTATAGAACCCAATCTGTCCTATTATTTAACCCATAACTGGAGGGAAAGAGGCGGATTAATACCTTTCCCAAGGGTATTTGCGCGTAAGTGAATGCAAGGAATTCAACTGGAATTCGAACTCGGTTCCCCGATTTCTCGTTCCGAGCCGATATCCACTACGCCACAACGCACATCCTAGTATTCCGAAGCCTAGTAAGCAGAATTTAAAATAGATAATCGGCGAAAAGAAACACAGTATGAACCAATGTGACTTAGGGTTATATGAACCTTCGTAAGGTAGATTATTGCAAGCTAGTGCGTGCCAAGGATAGAGAGACGTGGAAAGTCATAATCGACTACGTCCTGAAAGGACAAGGCACACAGGAAGTGCCCATGAAGAACTAGGCTTTATTGTGTCACAAATTTAGAAGAAAGAACAAATTACATAAAGAGTATATCTACTTCTTCATCATGTGCCGTGTCCTTTCAGCACGTAAGGGATCATGAACTTCCACTTAGCTCTGTCTCTTGTCATTCTCAATATTTATTCTCTTCGTATCTGTATGCACCGCTCCTCCATCAGTTTTCTCAGATCTAACAAGTACCGCTTACGTTGGTTTCACCTGTCTCTCCTACATTTTATCCGACCAGCGAATTCCCTAGGTCCTCTTTTCTCATTACGTAACCCAGAAACCTCATTCGTCTCTTCCTGATATTTAGTATCAGTTTTCTTCTCGCTTGAATTCTTTCCAACACCTCATTGTTGCACACGTACTCCATCCATGCAATCTTCAGCATCCTTCTGTAAATCCACATTGATACTTTCTCAGGCTTCTCCTCCATCCTTGATTAGATCGTCTAGCATTCATTTTTTATACCGAAATACAGATGCCATATTGCAATCCAGCACTCTTTTCTTTGTTTCTAATAAAGATTTTTTTTAGTACCCTTGATAGCTTCTGAAATTCTTTTTAGCCATGACAATGCGTCTTTCGATCTCCATGTCGCACTTTCTATCCTCTGTCAAGATATTTGCCAGGTATTTGAATATTTTAACTTGTTTTATTTTAGTTTCTCAGACTTGAAGTTGGCATATCGGGCTTCTCTTTTTGCTGATAACCCTACATTTAGCTTTTTTAAGCTTATGCTCAGTCATTTCTTCTCACTGTCTTTCGCTAACTTTTATAGAAGGTCCTGCATTTTCCTTTCTGTGTCTGCTATCAGCACAGTTTCACCCGCGTACCTGATATTGTTGAGATTGTGGCTACCAATGAATTTTGTCAAGGCAATTTTCTCTCATAACTGATTCGCTGTACAGTTTAAAAAGTTCCGGTGTGAAAACACATACTTGTTTTATGCTCCTTTCTATTTTTGCATACCTGCTAAGTACATTTCCTGTCTCTACACAAGTAATTTACTGCTAATATAGATTCTTCATAATCCTAACTTCTTTTCTAAAATGTCGTGTTTGTCGAGCATATCTATCAAGTCCTTGTGTCTTACTTTGTCGAATGCATTCGCGTATTCTTTAAAGGACAGATAAATTTCCTTTTCCATTTCTATTACTCTTTCAGATAACATTCTGACCATGACTATCGCATTTCTCGTTCCGGCATCTTTAACGAACCCTCATTGTTCTTGTCCTGTCTCTGGGCCGATTCTGCAGTGCGCTCTGTTCATCTAGATCCGTATGGAGAGTTTTCTTTTATCTACCTCATAAAAATGATTGTTCGATTGAGCTCACATTCCATTGCACTTGGCTTCTGTAAAAGAAGGCGAAATGTGTTATGTTATCTGTATTAATGTGGGCTAGGCTTGGTTGATTTTTTTAATGCAAGGAGACAACATGAATTCAATAATTGAAAGTATGACAACATGGAAAATACCATTACTAAGAAATTTTGAAATTGAATTTCAGCTTTAAAACTTACAAAAACAAATATGATTGTGTATGAATAAAACATTCATTGTTTAATTAAAGATTAACGTCTCTACGTAACACAGAATCCATTGATGCGTCATCTTGTAATAGAACTAGCATTGGTCATATTCATAATGTTCTTAAATGGATATAAGCTGAACCCACAAAATACACAATGAATAATTGGCAGTTGAGTGCGGGGATATGATGGTTAATTGTGATAATGTTCGTAATGTTCAAACTTGAATCTTCAGAAATATGGCTCCACAGAGGGATGCAGCGGATTTCATGGATTGAGCATGTGAACAATGATGAGGTTTTGGAAAGAGGTAAACATAAAGAAATTAAAAGCTGATCATCAGGAAAAACAGCTAATTATGTTTTTAGTATATTAACTTAACTTAATTACATCTTTATTACAGGGGAACTAGGCAATATAACCAAAGATGTAACGGCGGGAAAATATGAGAATACAAACTGAAACTTTGTTCTTGTACATTTATTGCCAGCCATTGTAAACTTTACCCACTTTAAAGTTACATTTAAGATATACAATCTCAACTATCACTTGGTTTTATCTCCCTGGAAACTAAATGTATAGGTTTTGGTATTTTTATAGTTCTGTGTGATATGAAACATTCATTGTGTGCAATAAAGTATTTTCTGACAGCGTTGTTGGGTACCGAAAGTAGATACAAGTTTTGTGATATAATCAAATTTCCTATCCTTTATCCCAAGATTAGTTCACCGAGAGAAATGTCTTCATATGTTACATTCGGCCTGCGTCGGTTTGAATCTAACAAAGATTACGCTCATGCTGTTAACACTTGTGGAAGCCGACAGATCTTGTTCAGATAACTTTGGCACGTGTATATCCATTAATCCTAGCTAATCTCTCACTGTAATTCAACCTTAACCCTAACCCGAACCCTACAATATACAAATATGCGATGTGCTTATTGCATTTATTTATTGGATATAAATAATGGATTAAATATTTCTGACAAGTAGATGTAAGCATGGATAAGATATTACGAAGGGCGATTAGTTTGTCGTATAGCATCCGTGTTTTATCATTATAAGTGAAGCTTGATTTATCCATGGTTGGTAAGAATAATCCAAGACCGAAGGGCAGTGCCACCTTTGGCTACTATTGAATTACCAAGGGGATGTTCAAAGTCATGGGAATCATCGGTTTTGCCATCATATTATCAGGTAGGAAATATATCTAAAATCGGGGATTATTTGTGAGGTTTGGCAAATTTAACGTTTAGTTTCGCTAGAAACAAAAAGAGTACTGGATTGCTATGTGTTGCCTGTTTCTTCAGCATGGCTATGAATACTGTACAATATCGTCAAAGATGAAGGAAAAATTGAGCTAACTGAAATATGGTTTTAAAGAAGGATTATTTGAAGGGCCTGAAGAGATGGATTACAGAACGCGGGTTGCGTGGTGTAACAGGAGAAAGCGTACTAAGAGCCACCAGTCAGTTAAGTGCCATGCGCGATACACGCTTGGGCGATCATGTCTCTTTCGAGACATGACTGACTGGGCAGAATATTATCCCGCAGTAGGTTGCCATTGCTTTCTGCGATAGACCGGTTGCTGGCCAAGGCTACAGAACCCAATCTGTCCTGCTATTTAACCCATAAATGGAGGGAAGAGACCGATTAATACCTTTCCCAAGGATATTTGCGCATAAGTGAATGCAAGGAATTCAAGTGGAATTCGAACTCGTTTCCCCGATTTCTCATTCCCAGCCGATATCCACTGCGCCACAACGCACATCCGCCTGAATAAACAGGGCACATAGAAGAAGAAGAAGAAGAAGAAGAAGAAGAAGAGGAGGAGGAGGAGGAGGAGGATGTGTATATCATGAATCGAGAATGTGAGCAATGACATGGTTTTGAAAAGATGTAAACATATATGAATTTAACACTGAAGAGCAGAAAAAGACTGCTAAAGTTCCTCGGACATGCAATGAGGAAGGAGAGCTTAAAGACTCACACATCAGTCAGAATGAAGGGGAGACAGAGGAAAGCAGCGGGTAACATACTTGGCGAACATGAGCAAGTGGATAACAGAGCTATTTTGGGTGGGTAACAGGAGAAAGTGCGCTAAGAGCCAGCAAGGATAGAGAGACGTGGAGGGCCATATTCGCTTATGTCTTGAAGAAATATGACACATAGAAGAAGAAGAAAAATTAGAGCGAATCTTACGAGATTTACTGAAAGTATATAACAGAAATCATATGGCGTATTATTGACAGACAAATATGCTAATCTGCGAAAATTATTAGAAAATGTCAGAATTCTGTTATAGAGAAGATTTTGAGATCAACGTCTCTACAAACCACAGAATCCACTGATGCTTCCTCTTGTAATAATCCTAGCATCAGCCATATTTGTAATTAAATGGATACACGCTAAAGCCAAAAAGTACACAAATAATAATTGGCAGATATATGTTGTAACATGATGGTGAATTGTAGTAGTACTTTTAGAAAGCAATGAAAAATTGACCGTAGAATAATTAAATTTGCCTTAGCTATAGACAAAGAACGAGGTAGTGAATTGTTATATGATGGCTGTCTTTCCATATCACAGCGAATGCTAGACAATCTCATTAAAGATGAAGGAAAAGCTGGATGCAATCGCAACGTAGTTCTAAATAATACTTTGAGGATAGCATAGACCAAACATATCATCAACGATAAGGTTTTGGGGAAGATGGAAACGAAAATAAAGCATATATTTAATCTGGAAGAGACAGTTGAAGTTTCTAGGACATGTAATACGAACGGAGGGCTTGGAGAATTTGATACTAACAAGATATATAGAATGAAATCAAGGCAGGAAAGTCCATACTTTATGGATTTGACCAAATAGATAGCAGAGCAGTGTATGGGAAATATATCAAGGGATAAGAAGACGTGGAAGACCATGAGTACGTTTGACCTGAAAGGGCACGGCAAATAGTAAAAGAACTTTTAGCCATCAGAAGATTGGGACATTATACCGATCCAGGATGTTTTTTTTTCCGCCTGAAACCATCCTGCATATATACAAGTCAACCATCCGTCCGTGCATGAAGTACTGTTGCCATTTATGGTCAAGTGCCCCTGCCCTTCTCCTCAGTGTTCTCGATAGGCTTCAAAGGAGAGTCTGTAATGTGATAGGTACTGATCTGGAGGCTCGATTACAGCCACTTCTCCACCGTCGAAATGTGGCCTCCCATTGTCTGTTCTATAAATATTTTAATGGCTTCTGCTCGGACGAACTTAAGTCACTGGTGCCTCCTCAACAGGTGTTTACTCGGGCAATCAGATTGGCAACTGGGTCCCACCCATTCACAATTAGGTTAGCCAAATGCAGACGACAATTCTACTCCTGCAACTTCTTCTCTCGCACTTCCCGCCTGTGGAACTCGCTCCCATATTCTTGCTTTCCTGACAACTACAACCTCCAGAAATTTAAATTCAATGTCAATACTCTTCTATCAACTACTGGACTCTAGCTCTCTCCCCACCCCCGTATATCCTTCCCTTTCTCTCCACCTATGTATCTGTCATCGCACCTGCTTTCTCAGCTTTCTATTGCTCCTTTCTAAGTAGTTTATACTTCTCACTCCTTTCTAATTAATCTTTTTACAGTTGTGTAGCCCCCAGCTCATCAGTGGCATTTCTGCCTTGCTCGGGGTAAAATGATTAAAAAAAATCTCTCGAACAGATTAAAAACTGATGTTCACATGGTTTAATTAAAAACCTAAGAACTGAGATATAGAGAAATCGTAAAGCGTTTATTTTGGGTGAAACTTAATTTAGGATAATAATGTTGCATTTTTAAAAGAAATTCATATAATCATTGACGTAATGAGTTTTTCATTGAGAAAAACTTGTAAATTGGTATTTTCCTGGCCTAAACATGGCCAGAACATAATCATTATCAATATTGTTTTATAATATTAACTTTATTACATCTTATGCTCCATGTCAAACAAAAAGTGCCACCATAATAATATTTCTCTGGTTTGGTTTGTTTAACAGCATCTCAAATCATTATGTTTATTTAATACCGCCATTTTATTTTCTTGCAAACTTTGGTGATTCACTTTTCTAAAGAAATTTCTGGTAAATATTTTTTTAAATAATATATGACTATTTACTTTTTTTTTAGTGTATTTTTACATTTTTATGTTTTGACCACTGTTTGAAGCTCAACATTTTCCAAAGAGAGGACCCTACATTTACTACCCTCCTGGATCTATAAGGACTTGGGAACAACAGCAATTAAGAGGTAATTCCACTCTCTTCAAAACCTTCAGTTTTTCGGTCAGTAGCCTTGCTCCCGGGTGTAGTTTATCCTCCTACCCAGAACGAAAAATGTGCATTAAAAATGAACATATAGGTGGTTTCTGAATGTTGGAATATTTTGCGATCATGTGCTTTTGAAGATAATGAGGATTCAGTCACGTACTAGATATATATATTTTTTTTAACTAAAATAGATTTATTTAAAATAATTTTCGAATTAAAAGAAGACAATTTAAATGAAAACAGATCAATGTAAATAGTAGCAAATAAACCCTGATCTCTTTGAGTTAACGGTCATCGTTGAATAAAATTGTCCTTGGCTAGAACAAGACTGACATCTATATTTTTAGGAAAGAATATGTTGTATAAAATCAGGAGAATTATTGCTTGAGTAGAAGTATCTGATAGTGATAGCGTAATGAGTAAATTTATTTCTAATTGTTGTTATGTACTAATTTTATTTTAAGCAATAAAATAAATTGTTGCGGAGGGATAACAGAGAAGAAAAATTCTTGTTTTGGTACATTTGATGAGGTAAACTATAATGAGTAAGTTTTGGAAATATCTATACTTTCAGATACCTAGTAAGGAAATGTCAGTTCTGAGCGGTTATTTCTAAAGAACGATAGGTAATTGATAATTTGCGGTGAATAGTAGCATAACTGTATAACGGACTAGTATAAATATGAAGGTCAGAGGAAATGTCCGTAAATCTCCCACGTCATATGCAAACGGAGCTGATAAGTGAAGCTGTCAATAATATAAGTGATTAATTTGCTATGTTTAGTCTAGAAAATGATCAACAATTTGTTCCACAAAATCTATTACTGCTGAAATTGAGTTTAAATTTCGAACTATTATCCATGTTTCAATGCTTATGAAAACATTCAACTAATTGTTCCTTTCAAAACATTGTTGCATAGTAAGTTAAATGTCGTTTTGATGATGTTAAAATAAGATGATATCAAACGATACATTTGTTATCTAATTCAGAATGTAACTAGTTTATTTGAGACTCGTCTTGACTGGAAACTTTAGACTGGAACGATGAATAGTGCCTTCATTTTTATATAATCCCAGCATTAAAGAGAGATTGTAAAAGTTTGAATTATGAGCAGTGCCCAAATACCGGCATCAAATTATCACCGATCTGCACATGATCAGCTAGATCGGAACTCTTATTTATCTAGGCTATCATGGTTGCATCGCTCGTTCAGCGAATTGAACTGTTCCATCTACTACATATACTTTACCTTACAAGAGGTGGTAGCAGATAAGCAGAAGAGCAGCGATAGGCAGAGAGAGAGAGAGAGTAAGATAGCCAACACTGATACCATACGACCATTGCGATTCCCAGTTCGAAGATTGAATTATAGTATTACTACCTAACCCGTATTTATCGTTTTACTAACAGAGTTCCAACTATTGTATTATGCTGTGTATCGTTATTTCCTATTTTGGTTGTTTTCGTACTATTTCTTGCTGGATTCTTAACCGGGTCCACGACATAGACAAAACTTTTCGATTATTAATATTGTTTTACATTTAGATATCCGTAGGATCTATCAGTAGATCACCTACTATAATTATTTAGCATGATATTAACGAATAAATCTTAGGGTAGCAATTCCTTCTTCTTTTACATTGAATGATATTTTACAATTTAGGTGAACTTTAGAAATTCAGTCGGTTAAGTACCATTTATTTACTCATTTCTGCGACCATGCCTATTTCGAAAATATGACTGACTAGGTACAAGATTTTCCCGCAGTCGGTTGCAATATTCTTCTTTTTAGTTGCTAACCAAACCTATAGAACCCAATTTTTCCTGCATTCAGAAGAAGGAGAAGAGATAGATTAACACATTTCCCAAGGGTACTTGAGCATAAGTGAATGCAACGAATTCAATTAAATTTCGAACTCGGCATTCCGTTATCTTAGGCCGAGCCGATATCTAATACACCAAAACGCACATGCTTGGGTGAACTTGACTCTTCAAAATTTCCTGGGTTTTTGTTGCTGCAATCATTTTTTCATCCACTATTGTCTTTGTATTTGTGTTCTTAACCTTTCCATGAAAATATAGCGATGCTGCCATCGCCTTCTTGCCTTAAATATGTTATTCAAATGTTAGATTATCCATGTTCCTGTTTTCAGTATATAAAATGAAATGCCCATATATATCTATCTATTTGTAAGATTTCTTGTAATTTTCTTTTTATCCAAATCTTTCTCTTTTTCTGCTTGTGTTTTTAACCAAAGTCTCATCATTCATTACTTCACATCTCTTCTTCCTTTATGACGATATTGGCCAGTTTTCAATACCGTATAACATAGTCATTTTGGATATTTTCCTTGTTCCTACAGATACAATACTGATTCATTGATATTTTACTATTTTTCTAGGCATTCTCATTTGTATCTCACATATTTACTCGTGTTTTATGAAACAAACATGACGGTTTAATTGCATATTAGAATTTATTAGTCGGTATAGGTATTATATATGGAAACAACAGTAATTAAGAGGTATTTCCATGATTACTTGATATATAGGTTTTGATATATTCGGGAAGGATATTAGAATATTCTTGAAGATATCCTGGAAAGAAACCACCTGCACACAGACATTCAGTAAATACACAAATATTGAAATAGGCATATGGAATTTTGCGTTTTCAAATATTACAGTAAATATATCCTGAGAAAATTTGAATTCAGACCAGGGTAAATCATTAATAGTCACAATATTAACAGTTTTAGATATTCAGATCACGCTGTGTTGATATCAGAGCGGAAGAAAACTACACAAACTTTTAGTGTAGGTTATAAAGGAAAAAGACAAGAGATAAGTATATATGAATGAAAGAAAACAAAATGTATGGTTGTTAGCAAAAGGGACATGCAAATTACAAATTTGAGATATCGAAATCAAGCAATTAGAAAAAAGAAGAATCACAACAGACTTTTACGAAAAACATACGACGTTAAATTCAGAAGGCATATTCGATTAGCTGATTATTAAAGAACTACATACTTTTGTTAGAAACTAACCAATTATTACCGACCTATTATATTTTTTCTATTCTTATATCATCTCTTACTGTGGTGAATAATTTTGTTCAGAAGTGTATTTACATTGAAAGATGGAAAATGTTTTTACATTGAAGAAAATATTGTTTAGAAAGAAAAACAAACACCGAGTGACAAACGAAATTGCGTTTTCGCAAAAGTCGGAAAATATAGAAAATAAAAACATGCTTACATTTAAATTAATTAGTTTTAGAAAACAAAGAATGCAAGATCAGCTTTGCATTAAAGGAATGAAAAGTGTTTTGATAAAGAGCATAGCCAAGGTCAGGGAACAAAAACCGTTGAAAACTTTAGCCAAAATAACAATAATAATTCGAGAATATAAACAATACACTTAAAAAGAAGATGACGTAATCAAGTGAAACTCGGATATATAAGTATTACGTCACAGTACCGAAAGGAAAAAGAGAAGAGACGAGATGAACCGAGCCGATCAGCTCCCTCATATGAGTGTCTTCCATCTCTCCGACCATCCGCTATTCTACACCACATCACCAAAGAAGAAATGAGTTTAAGTTTTGTTTGACGACATGTCAACCTCTGTGGGTTATTTAATGCCAAAAATGTTGGGTTTTAAGGTAGTTTTATAAATGTTCGATTATAGTAAGAAGCTTGATTGATTCAAATTTTGATGATTTTTTTTTATTTTTATTTTAGAAAATTTATGATAGAAAACGTCTTCTAGGCTTGTTTTCAAAAATGTTTTTCTGGTAACAATTTTTTCCTTTAAAAATGTGTTATGGTAATATTTTTTTTAAAACTGTATTTTTAGTAATATTTTTCATTAAAAAATATATATTTTTCTATAAAAGTCAATTTTTATGGTTTCGTAGTGTTTTGACCCCAGTTTACCTGTAACTAGGACCCCGGGCGGGACCTGGGAACAACATCAATTAAGAGGTGGTGCTATGCTCCTAACAACCTCTCAATCAGAGGCCTTGCTGCCGGATGCAATTTACGTTCATTCTCAGGACCCACCAAAGAATAAAAAGAAAACAAAAATATGTGTATGTTTTTATATCTCCTTGTCTGTGTTTATCTGTCGAAATGATCATCGTCATTTTCCTTTGCAGATTAAGTATATCATACTCTATGGCAATGAAATATAGACAATCATTTGACAAATAAAGAAATTAGTACAATAGAAAGATGGTTCTACACAAGTGTGATGAGGTTATTGTGGACTGAAAATATGTGCAATTATGAAAGTTTATAAAACATGGAAACAAAAAGTAAAATTATAATTTTATCATCAGAAAGAGATATTGGAAATTTCTAGAGGAAATGATGAGGAAAAAGAGATTAGAAAAATTGTTACTGACATGAACAATTGAATGCAAATAGGACAGAAAAATGCAGTTCATAACCTAACTAAGCAGCTTCAGCAAAACAGTGATTACGAGAGATAGCAAAATCAGATTCTTTATTAAGTATGTTACATTACCACATCTGATGATAATTACAGGTGACGGGATTTGAAAGTGTCGCTCCATTTCTGGGAAACTTTTCAAAGCGACGTATACTTTTAGCTTATGCAAAATTGGGAGTAATCTACTACATACGCCGTAGGTTGATTTGTACTCTTTACGTTTCATTTCAGTTCTCATCATTTCGTTTGTAATATGTTCTCTCAATATATTTGTTTATACTTCCTTAATTAAATATTTTGTTTTATTTTTATTTTAGAGTTACACGAGTCCACCAGAAATTATAAACGTGTTAAATGTACCAGGACTTTATAAAATTTCATCAAAAATGATTATACCTAAAACAAGAAGTACAGCTGATAGAAAATTGTAAGGAGACATTATCGCACACGTCTGAAAGGAAGAATCAAACACAAGAGTAATATAAAGTTTCAGTCTGAGTTTTGTTTAACGGAATATCAAACTCTGCGTGTTATTTAATGCAAAAATGTGGGATTTTAAGGTATTTTTAAATGTTCAGTTATAATAAGAGAGTTGATTTTATCAGACTGCGATGAAAAAAATATTCTTATGACTTTTTATTTTAAAAAAACTGTAGATATATTCTAGTTTTGTATTAAAAATGTAATTGTGGTAATAATTTACCTTCAAAAATGTATTATGTTAATATTTTATTTTTCTTCAAAAATGTATATTTTCTATAAATTCTATTTTTACATATATATATTTTTAAAAGTCTATTTTTATACTTTAATATTATTTTGACCCCAGTTTGGAGGTTAAATATTTACCCATAGCTGAAACCCCTAAATGGTGCTACCATTCCGGCTCTGGATGGACCTGCGAACAACAGCAATTAAGAGATGGTTCCATGCTACTCACAACCTCCCAAATCAGAGTCCTTGCTGCTGGATGCAATTTAACCCAGAACCAATAATATAAAGAAAAATATTTTTTATTAAATAGTCCAAATCATACATTAAAACATATAGAATTAGATCATAGAATTTTAAGTAAACACAGATCGTATATTTACCCCATGGTCAGAGTAAAGTATAAGTATCTGTTAAAATAACTGAAGAACAATATCGTAAATGTGAAAGAAATCAGATATCTCATTTGAACAGCGAAAGTGAACATCCAAAAGCTAAGTAAACTACCAAATAACAAGAAATATTCATTAGAAGGAAGAAACGTTTTATTCTGTATTCGGCTTGATTTACGACAGGGAAAACTGGAACATTTCTTCAAAGGCAAGACAATTCTTAAAACAACAGAAATGTTGTTCTACAGAGGGAGGATTGGAATACAATGTAATTAATTAGTAATTTATTTTAAGGAAAAAAAGAGAAAATTGTTAAAAAAACGGTTGAAATTCCTAAGACATATTGTGAGGAGACATTCACAGGACATGAAGAAAGTAACACGGACCTAGAATAACAGTGAGCATACTGCCTCACAAGTTGATTAATAGAGAGCAGAAAAAGGATCTGATCTTACAGCGAAAAGATATATATTAAATAGAGCTACAAACTATAGGAAATTGTGAAGATCCATTTACAACCATGTTTTTAAGTGACACGGCACAAACATATAGAAAAATTAACGTGCATATTAGTAGACGATGTTCATTTTAGCTCACATTGAAACGGTGATAGATTTGGCCGCATTCGAATGATTCATTTCACGGCTCTGTTATATGTGCAATATATTTTTACTTGCTGGGAGAGCCTCGATATCAAGGAAGTGTTATTAGGGAAGGTTAAATGTTGATTAAATGTTTGCTTTGTGGGAAAATTGTCTGGGTCAATAATGAACGAAACGAAACATTGATTTCTGCTTGTTATGTTTCAACATTCATGAACTGTAAGCGGAATATCTTGGCGATTCACACGTAAAAATACATTTTAAGTTGCTGAAATGATCCAATTTTCACAAATACCTGTGTAACGCTTAAAGGAGGGCGATCACTTGGAAATCTAAGAACGGAAAGAAAGCGAAAGATCGATGAGGGTTTATTTTAGACTGAGAAGAAATCTGACCGAAATGATGGCGATATTTATCATAAAGATCACGCAAACCATTATTATGGCGAATTATCCAGCATTTACGAGGCATCTTATATTGACACCCAATACAATCAAGTGAAAAGTTATTTCGATACGGAAACATACAAAAATTAACACTTTGTTTTGTATGAAACTATAAATATGAGTGTCGATTGTGGCATGGGAATATTTCTTCTCCATAGAATCGTTATTACTTTTTCTATATTTGTAACAATTCTGTTGAATGAAAAATGTTTTATTCTACGTTCACGAAGAATAGTATGTATATGTGTTTGCGTATGTATGCAAAGTGACAAGATTTTGTCATAAAATTATCAACGCTCTCTCTCCACCACGATATCGAGCACTTTCCGATAACAATATATCCTGCTTGCAAAAGTGATTTTATCAATTAAATCTCTGAAAAAAAAGTTGTTGCCAAAAACATTCACAACACAACAGTGTATGTATGTATGTATGTATGTATGTATGTATGTATGTATGTGTGTATGTATGTACACTACTGGCCATAATTATTAGGCCGCCCAAATTTTTAAAAAGAAATGATATATTTCGTACTATTTTTAGTGTTTATTCCTAAGTGAAAATTACTAAATAAAAATTGAATGGTTCCTTTGTTTTTATTACTTTGCAAAATTTTACAAGGCAGCAGGAAGCCTTTGCTTTGGTCAAGCAATGACAAGATGAGGTTAGCCTCGGAAAGTGAGCACAAAAACTGGACACTAGAAAAGTACATTTAATGCAAATATTAATGTGCAGTATTAACAAAAGAGCCATTCTATTTTCATTTATAATTGCCCACTTGTCAATAAATACTAAAAATATTATGAAATACATAACTTTTTTTTAAAAATTTGGAATGCCTAATAATTATGGCCGGTAGTGTATGTATGTGAGTATTTATACAGGGTGGTCAAACCGTAAATGGATAATAGGTGGCGTAAATATTATCGTCTACTGTCCACCTAAGTTTGGAACACTGTTGTCTCTCTCTCTCTCTCTCTCTCTCTCTCTCTATATATATATATATATATAGAGAGAGAGAGAGAGAGAGACAACAGTGTTCCAAATATAATATATATATATATATATATATATATATATATATATATATATATAGTCATCCGCAGACAGACCTGTTTTGCTGTATCACAGGTCATCAGTACGATTAGACAGCCGTTTTCCTTTTTTACTCAGGATTGAAATCCGACCGATTTGGCGTCAGCCGGTGATTCTACCTTTGAGATACTGGCTCTCAGTAGAAGGAGGCAGACTTTTTATCGTGTATATTATCGTTATACACGCCCAATAGCTGAGAGGGTTCTAATTTATTGCTGAATGAACGATCCGTAAATGACAGAGTACCTACAGTTTTTCAAAGTCTACCATTTTTCCATAATGCTCAATCAGGGTTTGAGAGCGTAAATAGTCATCCGCAGATAGATCTGTTTTGCTGTATCACAGCTCATCAGTACGGCTAGACAGCCGATTGCTTTTAATGTCGATATCTGAGTTGATTCATTGTTTTTTATTTTTAAGCAGCATATTTCTTCAGCCTGAACATTTGAGAAAAGTTATTAAAAAGAAATTTCCCTTTTCAGCAACATTCGAAAATATCATCCACTTGATAGAATACTCTATCATGCAGCACGGCATAGTGATAATGCGAGACTAAATAGTGCCTTTAAAAGAAACCCTTATCGACATAGATTTTCTTATTTTTAAATTTGGACAGTTTTGTATTCAATCGTCAGTAAAGAGAAAATGGGCTATTTTGTTACTGAACCGAGAGATTGTTATCGTTTGAACTTTATTTTAGGGCGGATAATAATATTAGAGTAGACACCCTGTTTTTTAACGGTATATATATATATATATATATATATATATATATATATATATATATATAAGCATACTGTTGTTATGGATGAAATAAAATTCCGTATCCCAAAAATAAAATATTCTTAAAAAAAGAAATCAACATCATCACTTGATATATATATATATATATATATATATATATATATATAATTTCTACTCGCTTTTATCATTGACTATGCCCATAGTACAAACCATCTTTAAATATACTACACAGTGAAAGTTTCTGCTAAAAATTCAGTAGCGTCTGTTTTATATTTAAACTTTGTCTGATCTTACTTTTTAATTACAATTCTATGTATGTTTTTTAATCAATATTTAAAAATATATCTGTAATGATTTATTCATGATATATTTAAATATTTTATGATATTTATTTTTGTCATTCTCGGGTTTTTCTTCTTAGAGACTACACTTGAAAACTTCATGTTTTTTATTTAAATTTGTTTTCATATCGTCGTTAATTAAACGTACTTCCCGTACAAGATATTCGAAAGCAAAGTAAAATTAGTGAAAATAAATAAGTCATGGCAAAAATGAAAGAAAAAAAAGCAGAAATTTATGTGCTCTCACCTGCATGTCAATTTCAGTCGTGCACAGCGTTCAAAATCCACAGGTAGGGTTAATGAATTTAATTAGAACTAGAAAAGTCGTTGCGCTGCAAGCGAGTGAGGCAGCTTGAGTCTTGCCTGAGGACAATTCTAACTTCACTCCACATCCACTTGCATATTAAGCTCTTTATCAAAACACACACACACACATACACACATCTATATATATATATATATATTAATTAACAGCTAAACTATGATTTAATTAATCTTCCACGGCGAATAGATTTTTCAACATGTTTTGTTTTCGCGAAACCAGAAAAAACTCCATATGGTTTATATAATTCAGATTTTCTATCTGAAATAAAAATCAATGTCTGTAGACAAAATCTATTTACATGGAATTTCTTCAAATAAACTGCATTTCTTAGTTTCAAAGTTTATAACATTCAAGTCTAAGACAAGACATTCTAAGCACATTGCAAGGAACCAGCCTTTGTATTGTCTTCAAGAGGTATAAGCTCCGCTCAAGTAACTTCTCCACGCGAACCACTGAAATCTTAACCCGTACCAGTTTCGGTTTAATATTACCATCCCCACATATACGTATGAAAAATGCCGCGTATGCTGTAACCGTCTGTCTTGTGTGGCTTTCTCTCTTGTAGACTGAACCACATTAAAAAAATTATCGACTTGAAAGCGGGTGCTTGACGACCAAGACAATTTTGGCATGTTCAATTATAAGGGTAAATGTAATTTTCTTAACAATTCCCAATAAACATTACCTCTTATTCTGAAAACCTCTACCATGAGTGGCTCTGGGTCTTTGTACAGGTGAACATTATTATAAGACTATAAGATAACGTCAGAGTGAACACTGTGTCGATAGCTCTATAAAATGTGCCGCAAAAGGGTTATATAGTACTTGAAAATTCAACGTTATCACACTGCTAGAACTTGTTGACAACCAAAACTAATAAGTCCTGTCTAGTCTATTACTGTACCCATAGCTGAGAGTGAAGTGATGCATTCTTAGCTTTCTAAAAAGTAATTGTGCACTGTAAAAAACTCGACCGGAATTCGAAACTATTACATTAACAAAGAGGTGAGGTTTTCTTTTGTTTTATATAGAGAGTTATTCATCATAGCATATATGTTTTATGAGTTCGAAATTATGAAACGTGAATGAGTATCAAACAACCCAGTTGTTTTTATGATGTGGCTTCTCTCTGTGTTTTCTAAAATATCTTCATGGCAACTTCTCTTGGGATTTTTTTTTTCAGTTTTTTCTTTCTTTTTTTTATCTGGCACCTCTACTACATCGATTTATGCGCTCTGATAGATTGGCTTTCAGTTCATACCATTCTTTTAGTGAAATGGTTAAATGCAGCCGCCTCGTCTACTTTTTTGCCTTTTTCTGTCTTTTCTTTTCTCACACGTTATGCCTGTAGAAGCCCACAGCCCTTATTGTCTTCTCTGCTACTACAGCCTTCAAAATATGAACGCAACGTCAATTGCTATTTTTATCTCCCTGATTGCCCCCTTGTTTTCCTTTCTTCATCGCCACTCTCTTTCTTCTGTGTCTCTCTGTAACCACCCGCGATCTGATGGCGGACGCGCCTTGCTGGAAATGATATTATAAAAAACAAATAAGCTCATAAGAAAAGCTATGTAACCATAAAAATCGTAAAAGTTCCTCTCTTCATTCTGTATATATGGGTATGATATGTTTAGATATTTCTTGACTGAGTGCAAAAAACTGATTTTTTTAATGAAAATAGTAGATGAAATCTAAACACAGTTTTGCTAGTTAATTAAAAAGATGTTATTATTTTGAAAGATATAGAGTAAAATATTTATATTATGAATATTTGAACAATTATCGGTTTTTTAAAAGCAACTTCCTAATTTATCCTTCAATTAATATTAATCCCTGAAAACTGACTTAATCCTATTACCTTTTGCATGTGAGTTGTGATGCAGCGGGTATCGGCTCAGGACGAGAAATCGGAAAGCCAAGTTCGAATTCCAGGTGAACTTGTTGCAATCACTTTGGCACATATGCCCTATGGGAATAGTAAAGACTGTCTTCTTTCTCCAGCTATGGGCTAAATAACAAGACATCTTGGTTTCTATATAATTTGTTGAGAATCAGTCTATCGCAGAGTGTTATGCAAATCTACTGCTGGAAAATGACATGAAACCACCAATCATGTATCACTGAAGGAATGTAACTGAATAACCTTTGGTATTTTTCAGATAAATGAATATTTTCCTTATGAGTATTTTTTAAAGTCTATAATCAATGGTAATCGTTTAACACAATACTGAGTAAATTCTGCTAGGTGGTATTCCCAGACGATCTTTAACAAATGTTTTCTTAAATAAAAATGTCATTGAGCGTTATCACAATTGAACTTTCTTTTCAGAAATCCAACACATACACATTTTATCGATTGCCGTGACCAATGTGGTCTTACTGCACGTAGCAGCCTTCATCGCTGTTGTCGAATGTCTTTTCAGAAGAAGCGGATGGGTTGTCAAGTGACTGATTAGGCCAACACTGGAATGGCGCACATTTCCGCAAGTCGCGCCTCTGCATGGATGGCAGCAAAGGAAGGATTCAGTGTGTGATGTCTTTAACTGCGTCACTCTGCCTGTTGGACATACTTTACTTTGAAAAGCGTGTATGGAGACACGTCGACATTCCT